>JAODJU010000081.1:1308771-1335754 GCA_026776725.1 Gnathonemus echidnorhynchus
CTCCCCCCAGCCATGGAGGCGAGGCAATGTTATGCATTTTGTCACCATGCTCCCCCCGCCCATGGGGGGTTCAAAATGGAACTTTATATATATAAATATATAAACCGTGCACTTTACCTGAACCTAGATGGTCTGATTTTGTCCAGAACACCAGCTGGGAACTGAGGCCAGTCAGCAAAGACAAGATCTTTTACTTAAAACAATGTCGTCCAAGGGCAAGATGGATAATACCTGAAAGTGCCGTATTAAACTGGATTTTTGTTTATTATGCAGGTCTACAAGGACAAAACCCTGGCATATTTCAACCTTCCAGATGAATCTCCACCCTGATCCTGTGTATCATCGTTCCATTGGACCATTATTAAGCAGGTAGTTTCCTTTTGCTCACTCAGACAGAATAGAGCAGCATTTAATACTGTCTATTCTTCCATGACTCTGTGGTGATTCCTGTCATTTTTCAGCTGACTTGCTTGATAGTTCATCTTATAATACAAGCCCCAGTGTTCCTTTGTTAAATAACGGGTGAGAAATGAGTCAAGGAAGGACGGCGTGGTATTTATTCATCAATTTGGCAATGGAATGGCAGTTCTCCCCCGATGTAGTGGTGAAAATAGGAATTTAGTCGACAGTTGACGCGTGTCTGGCTCGAGTTAAGCACATTCATACGGCATGCATTGTTTCAGTTCGCTGAGATAGCAGACTGCTGTTATAATAAGAGTTTTATTTCGGGCTTGTCAGTTAAAAAGGAAAACCCACCTTCAGCAACACGTTTAGTGCAATGCAAACACATCATAAAAGAGCCGTGTATCGTGGTCTATATTTGGGGCATGTTTTGTATTTCTGTCAGAAGTGAAAAATAAGTGTGATGATCAGACAGGAGCGAAGGTCATGTGTACCTGGAGGACCATTATTCACAAAATATTAAGTGCAATAGGTGAGTCCTCCTGTCCTCCGCTAAAGCTCTGTTTGTGGTTAAATAGCTCTCTCTTTTCTGTCAGGTGCTCAGTTGATTTGCCTATCTGCCATCTTGCTCTGCACGTCATTGGGCAAATTTGCCTCGGTTTTCTGTTAAACAATAAAAATAGAAAATGAAAAGAAATAAAACATGCAATTTAGTGAAAAATTTACCTTTATAATAAATTCCCTGAAAAATTCATTAGTTGTTTGAATCTAGGTAGGAATATGGAAGGCAAAGCACAGTGTGGAGCATGGAGATGCGGGGGGGGGTGGGGGGTATCTGCACACATCCCCGCCCCATTAATGTCATGTTAACGTCATTCACAACGTTTCGATTCACAGACGTCGGTTTAAAGATGTAATTTTAAAGATGTTATCCTCAACAATATTTTCTGTGTCAAATTTACAATACAATACTGTTGTTAAAAAGAGACCATAAAACCCGTAGAGTGAAGTTTTAAGACATAGCGGTTAGGAGCAAACACTGGAACTCAGCGCACAATGAAAGATTACAAAGCTCTTACGAGCTGAAATATACAAATACTATGACAATCCATTTTCTTAATACCATACACCATTACTCTCAGAAATAAAGGTACAAGACCCTTGTAATTATACCTTTTAAGGTACAGAAATGGACTCTGGAGGAACATCCCAAAGGTACAAACAGCATTATTGTACCATCAACGGTACAGAAATGTTCCTTTCTGTACCTTAAAAGGTACAATTACCTACAGCTAAGGGTACAATTGGCAGACCACAAGGTGCAGCTCTAGTGACAGCAAAGGTACAATTTTTTACCCTTTTTTCTGAGCGTGTAAGAGAGCAGTCTGCACCACTGCGTACTCTCAGAGTTGTGTGCATATGCAGGCCTTCACACTATTTTAGTTTTTTATATATTTTTTATTTTTGTGATGCTCTAGTAGGTCAGGGAAAGGCCTGTCATGCTCAGAGCTCTCCTGAATTAAGGGCCCGTTTTTCCTCCGGTTCTGCCCCCCTGCTGGTCTTGCCCTCCTCGCTCTCCTCCGCTGGGTACACCACCATGCACAGCTTCTGGCCCATGTACGTCAGCCGGTCTGTAGGGAGGGCGACAGAGATACGCCGCGGACTTCGGTCATTCACCATTCTACAGTCACCAGTACTCAAATATGTAAATATATAATACTCAAAACTGCACAGTTACAATTAATAATAATCAGTTATTAATTGGCTTTGTAAAAGTGAGGGTAGAAATGACAGGAACGGTCCTTAATCATTACTTTTATTATCAGGCCGTACCCAGAAATACTGGGCCCCCTATCCCCCCTTCCAGTTTTATGTATAACGTTACATATTCAAGGGCCCCTGTCAAGTGCTGGGGCCTCAGAATCTGCCAGGGTATCCATGCCTCTTTGGCACCCCCTGGCTGTTGTACAGCCTTGTGCACCTACCCTTCATGGTATAAGTGAGTCCCTGGAACGATGAATACAGAGCTTACAGAAAGTCTAGGGCATTTGCTTAATTCTGTAACAGTGCTGCAGATGTATTGGTTCCACAACAAAAGACCATTGACAATCAATGTTTAACATATCTGAACACATCACAGACATTTTCATTTTTATTTAGTGCCATTATTTTTTGACTGACCTATTCAATCCTAGTCTTTCCCATTTTGCTATTAATCGCAATTGCAGTCACTGGCTTCCAAAGGGATATTAATCAAAATGTTGGGTGTTTTATGTTACTGCAAAGGTGTTACTAAGTAAAAAGCACCCAGTCAGACTGCTTGTCAATGAACTTTTGTAACAGTTTTGTTATAAGACAAATATTTTTGCTGAATTAAGCAAGCTTTCCATGACTTTCCGCGGTCACCATATATGGATGGTCTACCATGTCGATCCTACCGTAATAACCCATATATGGATGGTCTACCATGTCGATCCTACCGTAATAACCTGTAACCTTTAGATATGTCATTATCATCATCATCATCATCATCATGGTGATTGTCACTGTCACCGGGAACGCGCAGATGTTTGACGTACCCACAGAGTTGTTGAAGCACTGGGGTTTGTTTTCCCAGTAAACACCCAGGAAATAGACAGGCACTCCCGTGAGCATGATGGCCAGGCCGATGCTGCACACCACCGGCTCCGAGTACAGCGAGAAAATAAGCAAGAAGGCCCAGAAGAGCAGGTAGATGACCGGCCAGGCCAGGCTTACCTGGGGAGGGACAGGGAAGATGGATCAGGCCAAACCTGGTACAGAACGCAATGCCGTAAATCTAAAAGGGGCATCACTCTCATCTATCCATTTTCCGAAACTGCTTGTCCTATTCAGGGTTGCGGGGGGGTCTGGAGCCTATCCCACAGATGCAAGGCAGGGAACAACCCAGGATGGGGCACCAACCCATTGCAGGACACATTCATACACCATTCACCCCTATGGGCAGTTTGATAACTCCAATTAACCTCAGCATGTTTTTGGACTGTGGAGGGAAACCGGAGAACTTAGAGGAAACACCACAATGACACAGGAAGAACATGCCAATCCACACACAAGGACCTTTGACAGAGGCTTGAACCCAAGTCCCAGAGGCGAGAGGCAACAGTGTAACCACTGCAACAGTGTAACCACTGCACCACCATGCCACCGCCTGGCAAGGCCTACACAACATTTTCTTTTTTGTTCCAGTCATGCAACCATTTCAGTAAAACTATGTTGAAATAATGAATGATAAACAATAGCATATAAGAAATGGAGTCTATACTGGCGAATCTCCTGACTCATAACAAGTTATGGAATCGCTGGGAATAACCAATGAGGAGGCGGCAGTCTCGCTGGATACGCACTTTGATTGGCCGATGCATATCTGGACGCTTGATGCGCAGCACGATTTGCCCAGCAATAGTGACCCCATAGAAGAGGTAGTTGATGAAGCCCACGTAGTTGATGAGCGTGTAAATGTCACTGGTGCAGAGCATGAGGAGTGTGGAGACGCACTGGGGAACAGAGACAGCGGCAGACAGACTTTCGGTTAGCCAGCAAAATGTGCGACTTTCAGAACAATGGAAATGCACCCGTCGCCTACATCATCCAACGTCCCTTGCAGAAGTGACAACTGATTCTAACTCCGCACCAGCGTTTAAACCACCACCACCCTAGATTTACATAAGCAGAACAAAAAGAAGAGTGACAGGCCTTGTTAGAAGAAGCAGCACTTGTCACAAAACTGATAAGAAGATAACCATACTAACCTCAAACTAACTGTGCCCTTATTAGTCATAATATTCCCAATTGCTATAACCTGTCATTCATAATCTGTAGTTGTTAAAAAAAAAAACTTCAGCACATAGTTCATGTCTATAAATAATACACTCCCTTTCACGTTGTGCTAGATAACAGGCCTTCAGTAGCGGATTGTTCTGGAAGGTCTGGGGGGGGTGCGGTTATAATGAACTCACGGTGACGAGGAGAGCCGGGATGGGGGTGCAGCGATCCACGTGGATCATGGCCAGCAGCCGGGGAAGGTGACCCTCCCTTGCCCCGGCGAAGAAGAGCCTGAGAAAGAAATGGCTGCTCCAGCAAATGCAGACATAACCCACAAATGACGCTAAGCGGGGAGTTACAGCAGGGGAGACACGGTAACTGGATATCACTGCACAGTAACACCGGATATCACTGCACAGTAACACCAGATATCACTGCACAGTAACACCAGATATCACTGCACAGTAACACCAGATATCACTGCACAGTAACACCAGATATCACTGCACAGTAACATGTCATTGTGGGAGGCAGTTGTTATGATCTATGCAAACAGACTCCACATGGTCGTGTAGGGAGGGACACAACAGGACGAGGTAATCAGGCTTTTGGGCCTGCTAATGCACTGCAGAAATGCGAAAATAAGAGGCTGTGTTACAAAAAGGTAGCACCAGAGAATACTCTGGAAAAATGGAGGCATTTATCTGCCCAAAGATTCAGATAAATGAGATTAGGAACCCCAGTCAGAACATAACTTCATGGGGAAGTCAGAGCGAGAAACCAGTCCCTTAAAGAAGCAGTTTACTCCAAAACTGAAAAAAGATATTTTAGAGGGGCCTTAGTGCTATCTAGCTACATCTGAAAAATCCAACAGCAATGTCTCTTACCAGAAATCATGACCCAGTTTTGAATATAATCCACAGACTTTGTAGTGAGCAGTTTAATATAGGAACTATTTACTTCTGCCAAACTCCACACACCAATCGTATCACTGCGCAGAAGATACCAGCAGGAGCACCTCAGCGATATCTGCTGTGGAGTGATACGATTGGTAGTGGTTAGTGGCCCAGCGGGCTAAGATCAGAAGATTGCCAGAGTTGAGCCCAGACCTCGACAGAACAGTCATGTCTGTCGGCCCTTGAGCAAGGCCCTTAACCCCCAGCTCCAGGGACGCCACATTCTTTCTTTAATTGCCCCTCAGAGACAAAGTTTTTTGAATTGAACGTTGGCTAACCCTAACCCTGCGCTGTGACCCCCAAGCCATACACAGCAAGATGGGGTTGGTGAAGAGCAGCGTTCCATTGTACCTGTACGCGTGCAAATGGCAAATAAAGCATGTTTGTTGGTGTGTGGAGTTCAGTCATTTACACACAGTCATCTAATGCTGACTGTATTTTTCTGTCCCTTTCATCACCACAAAGAAAGAATGCTATTCGGTCCCATTATATGTGAGAGAAGCCCAACATTTCTACGGCCCATATCGCCGAAACTACAGTAGGCACCTGCCAGCAGAACAGCCTGCATGGGGGGGCAGCACTGAAACCCCTGTAAGACACATGCTTTCAGGTTTCAGTCTCTTTAAGTGGCTCTGGTTCCTGATTGGTTGGGTTAGAGCGGTATGGCAGTGGGCTGAGATGGAACAAGGTGGCGATAGCAGGACAGGACGGGTGCAGGATGGGGCACAGAGACTGACCGGGATGAAGTGAAGAGGCATCCATTGACCCCACCAAACGTGGACAGAGCCACAGATATGGGCATAATCCAAGACATCACGCCCAGAAGCTTCTCGCCAAATGTCTGAGATGGGAGCGAGAGAGCAGTTATAACAAAGATGGGCAGGCACACGAAATCAGATAAGTACACGTGTGTGGTATGTCCTCACGCACAATGCAGGCCGACAAAGACACTAAATCACGCCCAGAACACAACAACAGAACTCTCACGGGTTTAGGCTAATGTACTGTAATGCATTGTTACTCTACTTCCAGAAAGGCAACACACCGTTTGGAGAAGACGGAAAGTTAACAAAGTATGAACAGAATTTATAAGCATTATCAGCACAAGTGATTAGAAGATAGACAGATGGATGGATGTTTAACAAGGAGACATAATGTATACGACTTTATATGACATTATAGGTTACAATTTAAAGGGAATGTATGTAAATTGCATTCAGCCATTCTAACTTTCTAATAAGAACAGGATACGTTTCAATACAGTTTATCGTATTTTTGTTTCATCTCAAGCAGAAATAAAAAGGTAATATTGTAACTGAAGAGCCGCCAGGCCCATTGTGTTGCTGAATGTCAGGGAAGGAGATTTAATGACAGCACGGTCCCTCACCACGGCAACGGCGTTGGAGGCCAGCAGCTCCCGAGGGCTCATGGCGGTGATGTAAGCGATGTTGGCGGCGACGTACGCAAACGTCACCAGGGGGATGGAGATGAAGATTGCCCTGGGCAGGTTTCTGGATGGGGCAGGAAAAGGGAGATTCTTATCCTGCATCAATACAAGCATGCCTTCCTGCATATCAACGCAGTTTGGGCACTCAGATGCAGAAACAGTGGCACACGTCTCCTCCTTCAGTACTGACTGAGAAAGTTCAATTAAAGTTCTACCTGATCTTATGGGTGGAACCGGGACCTTAGGAGCTTTTGACTGACCTGACTGGTGGAATTGTAATATGGGACTTTCATTTGCACACGCCATTGGCTCGGGGGGGGTGGAGGAGCTTACCTGTAGGGGTCCACCAGCTCCTCTGTAACATAGTTGAGGAAATTCCAGCCCCCATAGGCAAAGGAGCCTTGTAGGAAGGCGAGAGCAATCATCCCCACGTCACACTTCTGGAAAGTCGCAAAGGCATTGACCGGCTCCAACCAGTAGTACTTCCCTGGAGAAAGATGGACAAAATAACAGACAGGCAGGCAGGTAGATAGACAGAGACAGACAGAAAGACAGTCAGACAGAGAGAGACAGAGACAGACAGAAAGACAGTCAGACAGAGAGAGAGACAGGCAGGCAGACAGACAGACAGACACAGACGGACAGACAGACAGACAGGTAGACAGACAGAAAGACAATCAGACAGAGAGAGAGACAGGCAGGCGGTCAGGCAGGTAGACAGAAGGACAGACAAGCAGACAGAGAGAGAGAGAGACAGATGGACAGACAGGCAGACGGACAGGTAGACAGACAGAAAGACAGTCACACAGAGAGAGACAGACAGGCAGGCAGGTAGACAGAGAAACAGGCAGACAAGCGGGAATTGGAATTAAAAACAATTCACCCTCAATACAGCTAAGGACATAGCATTCGATTATAAAACAAAGATGAACTGCTCCAGTCATTGCAGTCTTCAAAACGGTCAAACATCATCAATGACAGCTAAACATGTACTATACTATTATTTTGGCATCTGTTATATGACTGAATACAACACAGCACAAGTGAGTTAATATAATAGATACAGCATAATTTTTTGTTTCAATCATTTTTCAGTTTATGGGTGTGTGTCTGTGAATAATATATATTTTTTTGCAAACTGCAGCCTGGTTCTTCCCTGTTTCTCATTAATGAAGGGCTTCTTCCCTGCTTTATGGGACCTCAGTACTGCTTCTAGGAGCCTGATATGAACTGTCCTAGCAGTGTACTTCACACCTGCACTCAATGTTTCCCATTCCTTCTGAAGGTCACTTAAGGTCATCCTCCGATTTATGAGAAACTGTCGGATAAGTTGACAGTCATCTCTGGCATTAGAAAGTCGCTTCCACCCTCTATCCGGCTAGTTTTTGGTCGTTCCCACTGTCTCCTGTTTCACCTTGTGCTTGTCTACTGCTGCCTAAGAAATTTTGAGCCTGGAAGCAACCTGCTGTGTAGCCTTCTGCCAGCAGAACCAGGATTAAACCAGGATTTTACAAATACAGATAAAAATATATATATATACAGAGTGGTCTCTTAATTTGAAACTGAGCTTTGAAACTGACTTCCCGCTGAAGCCATCATCCCATGCATGCATAGACTTACTGAAAACATCGCCAAGAGTCACATTTCATCAGTGATCTCTCTAATCCACCACATAATAAACTTATTATGAGAGAACAGGAGGGTCATTCATATACAGTCATCAGATACCGCCTGAGCCCGAGGGGCACAGAACGAAAGAAGGTGAGGAGTACCCCTGAAGATCTGCACGATGCCCATGATGATGATGAGGCCCAGTGCCAGCAGCTTGCCAATGGTGAAGATGTCCTGGACACGGGTGGCCCACCGGACACTGTGGCAGTTCACCCAGGTCAGCACCACTGAGGCAAAGAGATGTGGGGGGGGGGGTAATGCTCCTGTAGCTCAATAACTAGTGCATTGTGCTAACGATGCAAAGGTTGTGGGGTCAAATCCCAAGAAGCACACATTGCACTGGGAAAAAAGTATCAGATAAATTAATAAAAGACACTGCCCTGACACCTCACTGCAAACAAAGTGAGCTGGAAGTTCATTGAGATCCGAATCAACTGCCAAGTGGAGGTTAATGGCTTCTAACTTAGCAGGATGCTTGCTCCTTCCTGAGCCCTTTTTCAAAGTACTTACTTCAGCAAAGTATCTTGTTCAGAACTGTTAGTATCAGCTAAACATCACTGTGTACAAGTAGGTCAGGGCTATTCAAATCACGGTCCTCAAGGTCCAAGCCCTGCTGATTTTCCAGCCTTCCTTTACCTGTGAGCTGGGTATAAAGCCTCTGTGGCCAATCAGAATCAGTAATTATTAAACCAACTACCTGGGAGCATTGAAAACAAGGCCTGGATTTGGATTCGAGGTCCAGATTCGAAGAACCCTGAAGTAGGTTAAGATCAGGCAGTGTTAGGGGGCTTCAGTCTCTTTCCTCCCTCTGCGTTGACCCCAAACACGCAGGCAGAGCTTCTACAGTGTGACCTGCGTCATGTAGAGTCTGACTCCTCCCCCGTGTTGTCAAGGCAGCCTGCGTGAGGGCTTCCGGCTCATTCTATTGGCCGGTTAAACAAATGCATGTTTCACCTGACCTTCGAAGTCACGCCGTCAGCGCTGCCATTTTCAAACCCAAGTCCTTAAACATGGCTAACTGCTGCATCACAAGACAGCAGTAAAAATAAATAAAAATCCCTTAATCCCTTAATCTCTTAAGCCGTCCACATTGATATAACATGATATGGCAATAAACAATTACATGTGTATCATTCTATATAAAGATACATGCTTAATATTAACAACCAAGTTGACAGACACCATTCTGGAGGTCATATGCACTTAATTTTATAGCATGTGGTTCCTCTGCTTCTCCCACAACACGTGGTCATCTGCTGCCCTTTAAACGATTCACGGATTTTAGTTCTATGCACAAATAGGACCTGATTGCACAACAAAATGGAGCCAAATAGTTCAAATTGGATTTCTTGGTGCCAAACCGTGCATATTTGGTGCATTTTTTTTTTTTTTAAAACTAAAGTCGAGGCCAAGGAAGCAAGAGACCGCAAGACACGCCCACTACAGCGACTCCTCAGCTCTCCGCTCCGAAGGAAGCAGGTGGCATTGTGGCCCCATCTCAGATGTGCTCCTGAAACCAAACCCTGAAACAGCATCTGCCTGAAGGTAACATAAACCGCCGTGTCGCTACCAAGGCGCGGAGTGGGGGTAGGCGGCCTCACACACCGGATGGCTGAACACTACAGGGAACGCGACACACATGCGACTCACATCCACACACACACAGGTTTGTGATTATATCTTTGTGGGGACCGCTCATTCATTTCTATGGGAAAAAAGCTAATGCTAACTATGACAATCTTAACTGCTACCCAGCCCTAACCTTAACCATAAGTAACCAAACAGAATATGAGCCTTATTTTTACTTTTTCGATTGCATTTACAGATCTTTGTGGAGACCTGAAAAACGGTCCCCACAGCGTCAATGTAATATGAACCTAATCCACACGCCCACACACACACCCACAAACACACCCACAAACACACGCCCCCACAGACAAGCATGGCCACCCTAAATGCCTTCAACTCAAACAAAAAAAGCATGTCGCCACATCCAATAAACTCAGTGAGGACTGCTTGGGACCGGATTGAACTGGTTTGGAAAAACCACTCCGGTTCGCTTGCAGAATGTTTTTTTTTTCCACCCTGGGGAATCATGGGAAATAACATTCAGCAAGCTCACCTTAATTCACATGGGCAGAGACATGCCATTGGCCGCACGTGCTTGAGGGAAAATTAATGAGCCGGGCCAAACCAAACCAACGGGAAGGAAACAAAAGAACCATAAAACTATAAAAACGATTCTTTGCTTCGATGGCTGCCCAGGAAAGCAGCTCCTGCTACCCGCAGAGCGTGTTAGTTAAACACCGTGACAAAAGGCCCAAGGAGCATAAAAGCTATCCATCCATCCATCCATCCATCTATCCATCCATCCATCCATCCATCCACAATCATGCATTGGATAAGCGGTTACTGACCACCTGATAGGAGACTGGGAGGGAGCAAAAAGGTGGATTGTCTGGGGTCCCCGAGGACCGGATTGGGAAACACTGTTCTACAGCAGTGAGTTTCTCCCTAAAACGATAGCGCGTAGTTGCCACCCCGTCCACATTCCCCATCCTCTTAAAAACAACGCGGATTCCACCCGGCCGGCTACGTAACGCGTGCAAGGGAACTCACACAGGCAGAGGGCGGCCAGAAGGCGGAGGCCGATCTCTGGGCTCAGGCAGGTGGGGAAGAGGGGCTGCAGCACGTAGTTGGCGAAGGTGAGGGCGACCACGGCCTGGTTGGTGGGGTATATCACCAGCACGGCGATCCAGAGCCGTAGGAAGCTGTGAGGAGGGGGAGCAAGAGTTAGCATAATAAATGGACATCGATTATGTCAACAGTGCATGGACATACTCCAAGGCCCAAGATGGCCTGGCTTTTTGTCGCCATAAACCTTTTATTCCTGTACATGCATCAATAAAGTGCCAGCGTGTAGCAGTGTGCTTTCCAAATTAATCCCTTAATCCTGTGGTTCCCAACCCAGTCCTCAGGGACCCCAGACAGTCCACATTTTTGCTCCCTCCCAGCCAATCAAGAACAAGGGACTGGTATAGCTGGTACAGGCGTTGGGAGCTGGGAGGGAGCAAAAATGTGGACTGTCTGGGGTCCTTGAGGAATCACTGCCTTAATCTCTGTGCACAGCTAGTTCTCTGTTAGCCAGGGGTTAGAGAAGTAATTCATATAGAAGTAGATTACAGGAATAAAACAG
The DNA here is from genome assembly GCA_026776725.1 of Gnathonemus echidnorhynchus. NCBI lineage: Eukaryota > Metazoa > Chordata > Actinopteri > Osteoglossiformes > Mormyridae > Gnathonemus > Gnathonemus echidnorhynchus. The sequence continues at coordinate 1,320,248 of JAODJU010000081.1, forward strand.
GGAACAGAACAGCGGGAGAGGAGACGCATCAACTGTGTTTGATGGTCGGAGGCCTAGATTCTGACTGAAATGAAGCATGCGGTTAGGTGAAGTGGCGTCTTTAAATCTCTGAATATACCCTCAACTCAGCCGGGTCAACACTGCTGTCCCGAGCGCTCACCCCGCCAATCCACCGAAGATGTCCTTGACGTAGGAGTAGTCTCCCCCGGACTTGGGGATGGTGACTCCCAGCTCGGCGTAGCACAGCGCCCCCACAGCGGTTATGACCCCAGTGGCCACCCATATGATCAGGGCCAGGCCGACCGAGCCCGAGTTCTCCAGGACACCCTTGGGGCTCACAAAGATCCCAGAGCCGATGATGTTACCTGGGGCAGCGAGAGAGGGGCGGAAGAGCGGTTTAGAAACTTGGAAACCCTTATTATGTAGAGCCTAGATCAAATCTGGGCAGTGGTGGTTTATTGGTTAGGGAAGCGCACTTGTAATTGAGAGATTAGAGGTTTGAATCCCCGAGCAGCAAGGTTCTGCGCCCTGGGTGCTGGATTAGCTGCCCCCTGCCATGTCAGATATGGGTTAGATGCAGAAAACACATTTTGTTGTTGTGCACTGCGGTGTGTCATCACTTAATTCTAAAGAAAAAAGTGTGGCTGCCAGATAATTAGTTTATTAATAAATATCTGCAGATAATTATGAACTGATTTTAAGTCAATATAGGCAGAATTTCAGCCCCCGGTGATGAGGGCTGGACACCCTGGGACGGGTTTCAGGCCAGAGATTAACCAGAGCAAAGTGAGACAGAAAATGCAGCATTAAGCAAACTTAGGATGAGAAGAGAGTAACAGCGATCTGATGCAACCGAGGCAGTCTAAGCCGCGTGTGTCGCTAAAATAACCAAGCAGAGGAAGTGCGGTCAGAAAAACAAAACAATTGGCAGAGAAGCGGAAAAACCTTACAAGAAATGAACTATAGCCTGAACAGATGCAAAACAGGGCTAAATTAAGAACTGGGAAATCGATGGCAGTCACTGGAATGACTTAATCCGATAAATGGGCGTGCTAGAAGACTCATTTCACATGGAATTTTTCCTGGCAGGGACAGTCTGCACAGCACAGCACTGGAATGGGGTAAAGGCCTTGAAAGGTTGACAACCTAAGGAGCAGACAGGCCCAGTAAGGGTGCTGGAGAGAAAAAAACCACCCAGCCAATCTGGTTAGTACTGGCCGTGTACACAACTTCCTGAGCGCTGTCTCGGGTAGAGAACCACATTGCGGCCTCCTAGAATGCAGAAGTCGAACAAAGCTTAATGATTACTGGAGATAGCAGCTGATGCAATCGAGCAAGGTAGACCAGAAGGTGTGTGTAGAGCAATAAAGTACAATGATTCAGAACATAGAACAATCGGATGGGTTATACCCTGGAACCTGGAGGATAAATTCATTTTGTATTAGGCTTGTTTCTATGGTGTGATGCTGATGTTGTCATCATCAATTAGTCAACATCCTTTCTTTATTCTACAGGACTGTCAGCTCAGCTCTGCTCAGCCCACACACACACACACACACACACACACATCTACATTCCTACACAGACTAAATTAACCACGTTTGTTTGTGGACTGAGACATAGTGCACTGACTGTCCTATAATTCTTAACAGCTGTTGTGAACGTTTCTCTAGTTTTATCTGGTTCCTCGCTCCACAAATGTGTTTGCAGCCAAACCATTAACCTCGAAGCCACTTAGCAGCAATACAGGAATAAACAAAGACAAAAGGTGCCCCACATTTCATCACGAAAGCCTCCAGGACGTTCAGGCCAGACATGCAAAGTTGGTGCTTCTGCTCACATTCTGAAGGAGCTTAAGGGAGGAACATACAAAGTATCATATTATGGACTCGTGACACATTCTACAAAAATACAAGCATTTAATCACCTACCAGCTGAGTCACGTTAGTAAATTAACTGAATGTTACACCTCAGGATACCAAGCTTGTTCGTATTCGACGCCCATTAACCTATGGTCCTCAGACACTGGGAGCCTATCCCAAGTACCTCAGGGCATTGATCCACCCACACACTACACAAAGTAATGCATAGACACCTGAACAACATGACTTGAATGGAAGCCAGAATTCCCTGGAGGAAACTCACACAAGCATAGGAAGACCAGGCAGATTCCACCCACAGCTGTGACTGCTGTTTATGTACCTTCCCAAGCGTTATATTATTATTACTGCGCTTACGCAGCACGTGAAGACCTACATCTAGCTAAGGTAGTGCTGGAAAAAAACAGGCTTGGAATGTTCACTTTTAAAAGCCACAATTTAAAGGTTCCAGAAACCAGAAACGTTACAACGTCTCCTTCAGCAACGCCGAAATATATCACTCTGCATTATGCAAATCTAAGCCTGGCCGCTTGTGTATAGGGAGTATTTATCTTAAGAAGGAATAACGAAAACAGGGTAACGTCTATTAAAGCTACACACATTTGCCATGTCCCGAAAAAGGTCCACAGCGCTGATTCATTTAAGTCCACAGTGTTGAGGGTGAATCTGATTATTATCTGCAATGTTAGCAAAACACCAGAGGATACCGGCTGGGGGGTGGGGAGGGGCCGTTGTTTCTGTTTTGGCAACCAGGAGATCACTAGTGTGGATGCTGGTTCCACAAAAACAAGTCACTTTTCTTGTGTTTATACTTCAGGAAGGACGCATGGAAACTTCAATGCAAGTGCATGAGTACAAGTTACGAGCACAAGTATCATCACATTTCATCTCATCTACAGTATATAATGTCAGATTTGTTAACACTCAGCCAATGCTGCTATATTTTTCTTGTGTGCAATAATTGATGTTCAGGGTGCCGCTAGGTGCCTTTCCCACACTTCCAGTACTGTGCAAAAGTCTCAAATAGCCCAAAGAAGTGCTTAGGGCTGTTTATCTGGCTGGTAAGCGCACTTTTGCTCAGAACAAAAGCACAACTCGACATTAGAACTTATGCAAATTAAGAGTAACAATAAAAACTAGTAGAAATATCTTCTGTTTTCCAAAAAGTTACTGATATCTTGTCAGATGGCTAGATGAACATCACTTCAGTTCCCAAACCTCTCCTCAGGGGGACCTCAGCCATTCCATGTATTTATTAAATGTCACCACCAGCTAAGTATTAATTGATTAATTAAGTTTAAAAAGTCAATGAGGTATTGATTAGCCATATGAGGTGTGCTAGTGGTCAAGTCAAGAAACACACGGGTGTATTGGATGGTTACTGCAAATACTGGGGTTACTTTAGCAGAAGTTTTACAATGACTAAGCTGACACACTTTGACAAGCATAATAGCATAGTTTTATGCAAACATTAATATCATTTAAACATCATTTTCTTTGGCTGCCGAAGACTTTTGTCCAGTACCTCACATTATGCTGGTTATATTTTAAAATCAGTACAGAAAGTACCTCAATACCCCAATGTCATATACGATTATGTTGATGTACTGTATATTGTTGTTTTTTTGTCCTTGTTGCAAATTGCATTTTGTTACACATCGACGTTCATGAAGAAACACCTCATCTCACTATGTATGTGTACACAGCTGACGATGACAGTAAAGTGACCTTGAACCATGAACCAATGGGTCCAATAGCAGGCTGCACGATGTAATACGCGAATGCATGCCCCACCACGCGCAGGCTGCACGATGTAATACGCGAATGCATGCCCTACCACGCGCAGGCGGCAGACTCAGCAGAACGTGCATTAGCCGAATGACAATTTCATCGATTGCCCTCGAAATGCAACTCCGCTGGTGCCAAAACCTGTAACCATGCCAGGCACATATACCGCCGCGTGACCATGCCAGGTACATATACCGCCGCGTGACCATGCCAGGCAGATATGCCGCCGCGTGACCATGCCAGGTACATATACCGCCGCGTGACCATGCCAGGCACATATACCGCCGCGTGAGGACTTCGATCAGGAACACGCAGGTTGGAAGACTGCACTGCCATAGCAAAGTTTAATAGTCGTGTTTTGCTGATGACTCCATGTACTTCATAGGAATACAGTGACGGATATCCGTGCATTTATATACCACGCTGGAGATGTTGCTGTGTACAATTACGCGTATTTAATTGTGTATGACTGTGCCGCTGGAAGCTAGTGAGGTGGTGACTGGATTAATTCTTGTTCTGTGTGGGAGGCAGGCTCTGTCTCCTAAGACTCACAAATCAGAAAACAAAGGTCTACGCGGATGCATGCTGTTTTTTTTTTGTTTTCGAAAAAAATAAATAAATAAGATAATCATATTCAGATGATTAGTCCTATTGAAGGTTATGATATAAAATCCTACATCCTCCCATCTTTCAGCTGCTCATGGGAGCCTCGAGACCATCCCAAACAGCTTACGGTGCAAGGCGGGGCTGGATCAAACACAGTATCATTAAATATCAAGCTTAAAACATTCAGCATAAAAATAAGGCCGCTTAAATATAGAATGGGGTTTTAACGCCTTCCGGATGCTATATACACTCAGTTAGCATCGACTTTTGATATGACGCCTGTTCCTGTAGCAGGGGACTCCAGCCTCATCTAGAAACAACCCGATCCATCTATCATGAGCACGCACTGAGCCAGGGGGAGCCTGCGTGGTTTTGAGTGACTCAGAAGACACCCGGGCAAACGCTGCAGCCGCTCAAGTGAGATACCCACAGCTCAGTGGTGTCGTGTGACCTGCTGCAAAGGATGTCAAACATTACATCATATCTTCCCTGTCTTGAAACTAAGGGCAAACTTAGCATGGCCTATAGTCTGCTCATTATTCTGGATAGCATACTAAAGTTATTTGTATTGTAGTACATTTTGCTGATTAAAACCCTATTTCAACACCCCAGTTAGTGCATATCCAGCTATATGTTTACAGTGACAGAACATTTATTTCACTAACTGGAGATGCCACTGCAAATGAACCAAATAAACTGCACCTTACCATTAAAGTGCATCTAGTGTGCACTGGATAATGCAGTGAAAATGGTCAAATTAAGTTATTCAAGGTTCAGTTACAGCTTGGCCGAGTGTCCGTGACTGATATGAACACGTGTCCATTTCGTCACATGTAGTATTCCTTAACCACTACAGTGCTTAATTTCCTTGGTCTTCCTTCCAATAACAATTTATACAGTAATAAATATGATAAAGGAGATAATTTCTAACACAATTTTGTAAGTTGACTTAACATCCAAAATATATTAATATAATATAGAAATAAAAACAGCGTGACCTACAAAGTTGTCAAGTCATTGACTGCGATTCATTGGCGCGGAGATTTACCGACAATAATCCCACAGGCGCTGAGGAGTCCGATCTCTTTCTTCAGAGCCACGCCGGAGGTCCCGGAACCCTCGCCGGTCTTCGGGGATTCCGCGGCTACCGGGACGCTGCCCCTCTGTCTGGCACCGTCCGTCATTTTCCCTGCTCTGGTACGCTCTTTCGATCAATTACTGTCTCAGTCTTGGCTAAAGGGCTGTCTTTGAAAAATGTAAGTGCAATCCTTTGATCAGTCTTAGAATGACTGTCTTTATGCCTAATTTAGCGCTGGTACAAATAATGAAGATGATGGAACTTCCACGGTAATTGAGGTAAAAGACACGCTAACAGTTTTCTAGTCCTATATATTTGTTGAGTGGAATTCCGACATGAACATTTCGCATCAATGACGTCAAAGTATTCTTCAGATGTTCAATCTATAGCAAAGGTAACGTCTGACGCAATATATCTGCCCGTCTATTTATTTTAAACAAATTAGAATAATGATTTAAAAAAAACAGTAAAATAAATTACTCAGCGTCTCGTACTAATTTCTGTTTTCCCGTATTTTGTGAGACAGTTAAAAAAATTAAGAAATGGCACTTTGTTATAATAACTTTGCTTTCAAATAGGCAATAATTAAGTCGCCGCGCACTCTTCATCAGCGCGCAGAACTTCAGCGAGATGGATGCAAGTACTTCCCTGGTCCAACGGCTCAGGCTACTTCTCCGGCTATCGTCAAAGTCTGTATTATTAAAAAAGAAAGTTTTTTAAAAAGGGGGGGTCAGAATTAATCAACCATGTTGTATACCATAGCAGACCGTCTGTTGTCAACAGCGAGCGTCAGCGACGGCATTCATCATAGTTTCCTTCTTTTAGAAAGATGTTCGCACGTATGAAAACACGATGGATGGGTCCCGCTCATCAAATGACTTCTTTCTTGCATCCGTTGTGTTTATCTGATTGTTTAAAATAATTTACGCATCTATTCGAAGTCGGCACTAGACCGTAGTGATGTACTGTACCACACTCGGCTTTCAGTCATATATCACATACTCACCGTAGTACCTCCCTCTGCCGCATACTCCCTCCCACAGGTCATTAGAGGGGATGCGTCTCGTAAGGTCTAAATACATCACGCTAACTCTCTAGTGGGTAAAACAGCTACGTCTGACAGTAGCGTACCGGTACTGTACCAAAGGACCGCACGCATGTCTCACTGACGTCGGTGATCAAATCGATGGGGTCTAATAATAGCGTGCCCAAATTAGATCGAGCATTGTTTGAAAAGTGTAACTACATTTCCTATCGCAAATTTTTAAAAATAGGTTCACTGGAAAAACCAGTGACTTAAAAACAGATACGTACCTCCCAATGCATGCTTTCAGTCAACAAACACTCGGTAGTACTTTGTTGATAGTCAATAAGAAATTAAGCGTTCCCGCAGGGAGGCACGCGGACCAGTACCTGGCCAAGCCATTGGGGCTTAGAGCTCAGGGTCATAGTGACAGATCACAGAAGTAGCACCAGGCAGACAGGCCTGGTAATTCTGTTCCACAAGGTACCAACAACAACCTATCCTCAATGATACAAAAATGTTCCTCGGACTCCATTTCTGTACCTTAGACAATAAGGTATATACCTATACTATACCAATATAGCTAGGGCACAACCGGCAGATCTTTGAGGGTACAGCTCCAGTGACAATTTTAAATTTTAAAGTGTGGGAATGTGGAACAGCAGTAAAATGATGATTAATGAAATGTCAATTAACAAGGGATGCAAAAACAAAAAATGGAAGAGATACAGTATCACCATGACTTTATTATACGCAAACTAATTGTGAAGCTGCTGTACCTCTCAATCACCGTGTAACTGTAAATGTAAAAGACACAAAAAGGGAGAAAACGGGATATGTTACCGAGGGTCTGCAGCAAAACGCAGGAAGGAAACACTAGTGCAGATGTACACATACAACAGATGACATTGAGTTCTGTGAAAGTGCATGTATAAATAGATATATCGAGTGATGGACCATGGGAGGGGAAAAAATCAATATGGGAGAGGAAGATGGGAAGACGGGCATCAGTGTCATTAAAGTGCTGATGGCGTACACCCTGCAAAGGACCAGCATCCTGTCTAGGGTCTCCCCTACTTTGGGCTCCATGCTGTGCAGCAGTGTTTCTGAACCCGGTCCTCAGGGACTCCCCAAGTCAGTCCACGTCTTTGCTCCCTCCCGGCTGCTGGTAGGAAGCAAAAATGTGGACTGTCCGGCAGGGAGCAAAAACGTGGACCGTCTGGGGGTCCCCGAGGACTGGATTGGGAAACGCTGTTGTACAGGATAGGCTGCAAGCTCACCAGGAACCTGTACTGAATATGGAGTCACGAAAGATGGATGGATGGATTCAAGGAAAATCCAAAAGAGATAAGGAGTGAGCAAAACGGGATTTATAGAGGGTGGAAAAAGGATCAAAACACACAGGCATGTTTATGTATTGTCTGTAATCCAAAAATTACCAATCAAATACATGGTTCCTGCACGTCTGTAACACAGATTCTGTAAGATGCTTATGCTGAAATTTATCTAGTTACACAACTTAGTTTCTTAGGGAAATGCACCATTCTCAGTTCCCCGTCGCCAAGCTTCATTCCTCTTACATACTTTTTCTGTCCCGTAAACATAAGGTGCAGGTTAACTTAACCCCCGTTAAAAGGACCATTCCTTTCTATAATGATTGACTGCACTGTACTTCAGAAATGCCTTTGAGGACACAGAAGGGGCTGTTCTTTTAATTAATCAAGCTCGTCTACGCATGACAGACGCATTCCCTCCAGAACACAATCTGCCTGACCTAGAGGCCGCCAACTTTCGGACAGTTTGACCTTCTGTCGCGTCACCGCGGTTCCCCACCCTCCGGCCGTGCTCAGGCGGTGGCCCGGGATCATGTGTTCGCAGGATGGTGAGCAGCCGTCTTAAGCACGTGAGCTGGTTCAGCGTAACAGAACCGCGGGGACCTTCAGAATGACCGGGCATTATCTGCTGAAACAACAGGGTGTTGGAAAGTAGGAACTATGCTACTAAAGCATGCTAAACTGTGGTTTCCTATCCTATTGGGCAGCAGAACTGTCATAAAAACACATGTTGATGACTGAAGATGCCATACTTTTTCCAACCCTAACCCTAGCCTGAGTGTGCTAACCCTAACCCTAATTTGGGGCCTTAGGGTGAAACAACAGGGTGTTGGAAAATAGGAACTATGCTACTAAAGCATGCTAAACTGTGGTTTCCTATCCATTTGGGCAACTGTCATAAAAGACATATTGACTGAAGATGCCATACTTTTTCCAACCCAAGGAGCGCCAAAATCTTCCCGAGAGCGTAGGAAATGACCACAAGAAGCCGTTAGCGTCGAAAAAGCCATAAACTGCCTTTATCCTCTTTTTATAAATGTTTCAGGACTTCATTTGCCATATCAGTGATTTTATCAGCAATGTCCTTCAGGTTTGTACCACACGTGCGCGTGCGCGCGCGCACGCACACACACACACACACACACACACACACACACACACGCTTGAGTGCCTCTGCACACCCCATCTTAGTAGAACAGTTCTGAAGGACACAACCCTTACCTATGGCATTAGAACCAGGGGAACACACGGTACCAATTTCTCATTTGAAACAGAAAACCGAGGAATGCAGATCAGGTTCCCCTGTGTTTGTTACAAAGGCAGGACCATGTGGGTTTTCACAAAATCTTTACTTCAGCAGACAAAATGAGAAACATGAGGACAACCCAACAGCGAGAGAGACAACCGGGCCACGTTTGCACGTCCGCATGAGCGCCACCCTAGAGGCCGATGGTGTAGGAGCGACCGGCTGGGTTGTGGATGGCAGAGCAGACGGGCTCCGTCACGGCCCACTCGTACCACACCTTCTTGCCGTTGTTACACCTCCAGAACCTCACGCTGACGTGATCTCCCCGCGACAGGGAGATTGGCTGCTGGAATGAGAAGAGCGCACGTGTGCGTTGAGCAACACTGACCTGCAGGGGGTGACAGCGAGGCCATGGACACTGCACCAGGGGAAACGGTAACTTACTTTGAGTGGGAACAATATGGGAAACCAGGAGAACATTCCAGGTGAGTGGGTCTCTGGTTTGATACCTGGTAGAGGCACATGGTACAGTTAGCTCAGCTGAAAGTTTCAGTTCAATTACAAAAACTACAAGTCAATGGAAACAAAAATAACAAAACAGTATATTTCCCCAAGTTTAAAGAAGCCGGAGAACGCAGAGGAAAAGTCGCCACAACAACACGGGGAGAACATGCAAACTCCATAGACATAGAACCAAGGCAGAGACTCGAAGTGGGACCCCAGACCAAAGAGCAGTACTAGCAATGACACCCAAACAATAAGTTTAGTGTTAAACGTTCACCTGAACCCTTAGCTCCGGCACAGAAAGGGAACGCAGGGACTTACTTAGAGTCACGTCTTTGTACAGCGTCGACTCAAAGTATCCGGCGAAGCCGTGGAGCACAGAGTTACAGCCCACTGAGAAGCGCAGGCACTGGTACCGGTTATTATTCATATCTGTGAAAGACAGAAGCATTGTGTGTTTTTGTAAATGTACCCTTCAGTCTGATTTAAGGTACAGAAATGGACTCCGAGGAACAAACGAGCATTCCTAAACATCACTTCCAACATGCACAATTGCAGCAAAGCAAAGCTGCACCCTGTGAAAAGAAGCTGTGAAACCCACTGTGGGCGGGGTTATCATGGACTGTGAAGCAGAGCTGCACCCCGTGATTGGTGAAAAGAAACTGTGAAACCCACTGTGGGCGGGGTTATCATGGACTGTGAAGCAGAGCTGCACCCCGTGATTGGTGAAAAGAAACTGTGAAACCCACTGTGGGCGGGGTTATCATGGACTGTGAAGCAGAGCCGCACCCTGTGATTGGTGAAAAGAAACTGTGAAACCCACTGTGGGTGGGGTTATCATGACTGAGTCACTGCTTGGTTCAGCCCAAGGGAAATGAGTGAACTGGACCAATGGGGATTGGGTAACAGCAGTACCACCCACTGTGGGTTCGGAAAAGCCTGCTTCCTCCCAGAAGCGGCTGTGGACAGAGGCAGCGGCCCTCACCTGTGCTGGGGTGGGTGAAGCTGAAGCAGGGCTTGGGCTCAGCCAGCTGGTGGAAGTTGTGCAGCCGAACCACGTAGGGCGTCTCGAAGTGGCACTCTGGGTCCTTGTCGCGCTCGCGACACCCCCGCACCTCGTTGTAGAGCTTGGAGGACGACAGCGGGGCCAGGAAGGAAGTGTAGGAGCTGGGGATGCTCACCCCATCATCTGGAAGAGTGCGGCCCCCGCATCGCCGACAGGCACATTTTAATAAGCTACCTTAATAAGTTACAGAGATTACTATGCGGGAATCACAAGGGCCACTATCAGTGAACAGCAATTAGAACCAAACAGCATTTTAAATAAATAAATAGATGAGTAGCCCAGGACCATTACGGTAAATGCAGTCTGCAAAGGGTCATCAACTAGAAGCTATAATTAGCAATGGGACATACAGTTCTATGCAAAAATCTTAGGCAGTGAAAGAAAACATTTAAAGCTACTTACTTGGGTAGCAAGTGCATATTTGTTCAGGAAAAAAAATAATCATCAGAATATATGCCAGGGCTCTCCAAATCTGGCCCTCAACTCCAAATCCAGGCCGTATTTTCAGTTCTCCCAGGTAGTTAAACAACCACCGACTCTGATTGGCCAGAGGCTTCACACCCGGCTCACAGGTGTAGGATATATGCTAATTAGCAGTAGCAGAATAAATAGCTCCAGAAAGAACCCCGCTTCAGTTCCCAAAGCTCCCCTCAGGGGCACCCCAGCCATTCCACCACCAGCTGGCTTAAATAAAATTACTCTGATGATTAGCCAAACAACGTGTGCTAGTGGTTGCGCTATATATAAAAATTAGAGGTATATTGCATGATTGCTGCAAATAGTGGGGTGACTGTAGGAGAGATGACAGTTTCACAGCAACATGAAGATCATTTAAACACCATATTGACTGCCTAAGACCTTTGCACTGTATGTAACTACTAGAGGGTGTCATACTGTAATAATGTTTGATTTAAGCCTATAATTAAGATTAAGTAAGAGTCATCCAGCCCTGTGGCTCTGCCTCACCCTTCATGAAGTGTTGGGCTCCATCCAGGCACTCCGGAGACAGCTCGTTGTCTCCGAAGGACCCCAGCAGCTCGCTGACGATGATGTCTGCCTTCTCGGGGGCCGCCCACTGCCGCATGTCGCTGGAGACCACCGTCACCTGATCGCCCCACTCTTCGAACTTCCAGTTCTCCAGCCTGAAGAGGGGACAGAGGGGAGAACGGCAGCCAATAGGAGAGAAGGCGAAGGAACGAGAGGATGAGCCACACCCCCCCCCAGCTCCAGCACGGCGTGCTCACGTGATGACGGCGTTGGGGTTCTTCTCCACGGCGTAGATGCGGAGCTTCCGGTCAGCCTGCTTCGCCGCACGGAGGGAGGCGTTGACCAGAGGTCCCCGCCCTGCCCCCAGCACCATCAGAACCCTGGCAGAGAGAAGCTTTGTCAAAATACGCCAAGCATCGCATGACGGGCTGCATATCCTCATGCTACGAGCGGCTGCTTCCTTCCAGAAGTCAACGCTTAACTCCCAGTGTAGCCTGTAGCCAACACATACATGGGCAGCTTGAAGCACTGCTTCAAACGGTGCTTCAAACAGGAGGGGCATGCTGGGGTAAACTGGAGACACTACTCACTGTACGTTGGTGTCCTTCTCCTCTTCTGGGACTCTGTCGAGCAGGCACTTGTATACAGCCTGGGGGATTAACCCGACAGGTCATGCTAGTCTGTGCCACGGGCACCCAAACAATGACAGCAACAAAGGCACGAGGAAGACTCAGCAATTAGTACTGGGATAGGACTAAATGGGAAAACCGGCCGTACCTGCTGGTACTGGGAGTATTTAATGGGATCCTTCTCAAAGACCTCGTACGTCTGGGACTCCAGGTTATCCATGAGGGGCTAAAACGGACGATGGAGAGCCGCATCAAAACCAGAGGCGAGACGTGCACACGTGCCAGAGCCACCACCAAAATATCACGTCACATCGACTCTTAGGGCCAGGCCAGCATCCAGTGATATATTCACGGTGAGAGTATATGGATATTAAAACAGACTGAAGAACCAAAAAGGTGAGAACTTCATAAATAACTATAAAATATTACAGTTAAAACAACTGAAATAAGATGCTAAACATTAGCTATATATCAAAAATAAATCTTAAAAAAGCTTCTGGCTTGACTTACTAAAAACCTCTTCTAAGGAGACAGTAAAATAACTCCACCTAAGAGAGTTAAATGACAGATAACACAATGCAGCGTGTTTAACAGGTAAAGGAGCGTCACATGAAGGACACACAGGGAGATCGTCACCTGTAAGTAAAAACATGAGTCAGCCGGCTATGGTCCGTGTGACGCCCTGTACAGGCGGCCTGGCCCCAGGGATTCTCTAGGTTGACTTTTGTCATCCTCCCTACAACTGGACTGATTTCCTAGTTAGTTATTAATATTTTCTTTATATGAGAAAAGAGTAGATATTTGAGGTAGTACTGAACACTGTTGAGTATCTGAGTTTAGACCAGCAGTAAAAAAACAGTGACAGGCTGCACCTGCAGAGGGGACTGAAGGTAATCCTCATAGCCTTTCGCAAATAGCTCATAGGAGTTGGGGGCGGGTCGATTCTGGTTCAGGTACTCCAGGTACTGCAGGTAGGAGCGGAAATCCTTTTCACTGTGGCGGCTGGTCCCAGTGAAGATGAACTGGGCCTCGAGCTGGGACAGAAACGTTGGGCAGGCTTAACGTCAGCATTTAATCGCAACTTTCCACAAACCAGCCGTGTTTCCCGGTGCCGTACCTTGAACAGGCGGAATATTATTCGCTGATGGGCCTTAGACAGGACAGGAAACCCCTTCTTATTGGTCAGGAAGATGCTAGTCGGCAGAATGGCCGCTTTGATTGGCTCGCCGAGCCACTTGTCGATCACAGCGTCTGAGGGCATGTCTGCTCCGATCTCAATGGCTGTCACAGAAGGAAGTGGAAGAGTAACAGAAAGTGGTCAGGTATTTGTAGACATCAGAAACAAAGATCTCCTTACAACTGAAAGCAACAAACACGACTTCAGTCCGAGTATCAATACCACAGATGACTAGATACATTTCATGCGTTTCCCGCCAGACTCATTTCTTTGCATGCGGCTCTGGGCCGTGGAGTCATTCTCTTGTTACTCCATGGTTCTTACCCAGGCAGACCCTCTTGTTGTAGTCGCAGAGTGACCTGAACGAATGCCACCTGGGAATCAGAGAGGAGCAACGTGGGTACATCAGAACAGAAGGCAGGTATATCTAGGGAAAGAAACATCTGAGAGCAACACGTCAACATGCATACAGACCACAGAGGTGCAGACCTCAGCATGCTAGTAAAGTGGTCGTCTCATGTAACACCTCAAGACCCGTGTGTTCCATTGATTCCGCTACTAGTCTGATGCCTCATTATGTTTCCTGAATGCCCTTATGTTGCACTTCTGCTCCTTGAATAGTCTTATTAGGATCTTTCTTTGTTAGAAGTTGTTCTGTAGCTCCTGCTCCAGTTCTGCTTACACTTGTACCTGCACATTCACTAATGCCTAGTTGACTCCTCGACAGCCGTTTGTCTGTAATGTGCTGCTAGCCTCACTTGTACATCACTATGGACAAAAGCACCTGTTAAATAAGTAAGATGTAACGTTGATAGATGATTTAGTCAAGAAATAAGAGTCTATCTACACAACAATGCCCCTGGCAGGACCTCAGGTCATGAGGTGTGGTCCCTGGCCACAACGCTACACTGACACAATGATCATCCAGGCCTCAATTCTGCTTAGTGGAGTATGGATGTAGCCAGAGACTCAAAACTCACCAAGACCAGGTCTGCTCATCGTCGCTGGCATCGTCGCTGGCATTGGCGCAGTGATTCACTGGGTCGTTCTCGATGAGGTCATCGCGGACGTCTTCAGGAGCCATCAGAGGAACACGAATCCAGAACTTCAAAAAAAAAAAAAAAAAAACCGAAAACAAATAAATATACAAAAAAGAGTGAGGAAGTGAATAGCGACCGGCAACGGTTTGCATAAGAGAGCGACTGGCTGGTACCTTACCATGCAGGAATGGTGGCCCGTGTTGATGTGGTTGAGCAGAACACGGGCCAGATTGGCACAGTGGGGGCCCTTCAATGAGATCAGGAACGCTGGCAGGCCGAGGTATGCAGAGAAGTTCAGCTCTTGCACCAAAGCCTATAAATCAGAATTAAAATCAGGAATTCGGGTTTGTGCACTTATGTGCAAAGAATGCTTTAGTAAAGCGGGGGCCCGCTGCCCCAGACTCACCGCCTCCGAGTTTCTTCGCTCCATCTCCAGCTCGGAATCCGTCTCGATCCATGGCGACAGCTTGCCCACTATCAGCGTATTCCAATCTGACAAGAAGCAAAGGGTCACGCTACCACCACAGCCATCGATGTGCTCCAATCCCATCCAGAGCTCAACGCAACGCTGTAGATGTATTACTCTCTCTAAACTCATATCCACTCATACCCGGCAACATGTCAATGGGTAACACATAGAGGCTGAGCTCCTCTTCCTGCCGCGAGTCGGGATCCCTCACCTCTCCCGCACAGCAGCAGGTCGGAGCGCGTCTGAGCGCCGCACCGGGACCGAGCCGGGTCCAGTTCAAACTCCCTCCTGAAGCGTGGGTGGAACAGCGGCATGCACAGGAAGTCGAATCTGGTAGGAAAGGTTTAGTCTGAGGTCAAGTACCAAATAATTTACACAAGACACGAATAGCCGATACACTGAATTCAACACATTTTACCTTTGTTTATATAAACATTTATATATTTCAAGCTCTGAATAAGGCAAGAAACCCCATTTAACATTAATATTTCTGGGTCGGGACAGGCAGCACCCACATGCTTGCCCTAATAAAGGCCTCTGGAGTGCTTGGTTGAAATAATTCATTTACTGGCACATTTTTCCAGTTCAAATCACAGTAGGACTGCAAACTGCTCAAAAATATAAATTCAATAAAATGCATAAACTACAATATACCCACAATGGTGACGACCAATTTATA
>JAODJU010000081.1:1335854-1358471 GCA_026776725.1 Gnathonemus echidnorhynchus
CTCATATCATGGTTATTACCATCTTACAATAGCAAATTTTTGTTTGAGCAATTTCCTCCGGGATCAATAGAGTTTTCTGATTCTGATTCAAATATACTATATGTTACTGCTGACTAAGTGGGCATGGTTGACGGTAATCCTATTTAACATCCCATTTTTAAACTGCATTAATCCTAATAATTTAGCTGCAACGTAATTCGCAATTGATGTATTTAACTAAAACCAATAAATGAATTTGATCCCTTGGGCATACAGGACCAGGCAGATAATAGGTTCAGCCTTCCTCCACAAAACCTTGATAGAACACCATAACTTCTCCGCTGGTCATGTAAGGTAAATCAAACAGATTTAGAAGCGTGCAGTAACAGTGTAACTCATTTTCTGCTAGAGCAGCCATTCGGCTACCATGACGGGCACGTGTGAAATAAACTTAGCGACCTGCTGCTATCCGGCTACTCCAAGTGAGCATCACGTGCAGCTAACTAGCCAAAAGCGCATCCGTCCGCTTCAATTTTTCATTCAACATTAAAAAACGAAACCCCCGATTGTTCACCCGAGTTTAGCGACCGCGGCAAGTGTATCTGCGACTTCGGGCACGCAGTTTAAATCTCTCCCGCAAGAGACGCGGCTCCCGGTACTGGCGGACGCCATCATTCATTGAGTGGAAGCACCGGAACGAGTAGCTGAACGCTGAACCTTAGCTGCCTTTTCTCCCCAAAGCCATCCCCCGAAACTGTAGTGCGGCGAATGAGAGCCAAGATGGCACCGGGCAGCGCGCAGTTTCCTGCCCTTCGAGAGCTGTCGCGAGACTTCCGTGCAAGTCCAGCATCCAATCGCGTGCGAAAGCAGCCGAGGCCCGCGTCCAATTGAGTACGAGAGGCGGAAAGCGGCTCGCGATTCCACGAGAGATACCACACTTTGCGCTCCCACGGTTTTCCAAGTAGCGGAGCGTTTGTTGGTAGGTAACGCTGATTATATCTATTTCAAAATAAAAGTTTATCGATGGCCGATCCTCTGCAATTCGTAGCGGAGTTTACTAGGAGAAGAATAGGAAACCGTCTTTCAGTAGTATTAGTTGTCCTTAGCATTTAACAGGTGGCTTGCAGTTTCACTTATTTACAGTAATAATAAATCACGTCCGTTTTTTGATGTGCAGTATTTAATTGTACATTGAATACTTTCTTGCACATCAGACAACTGAAATACATAACCGAATTATAATATTGACGAAGGGCGTCTTTTATTTTGAAGTGATACTTATTCGTTACAGGAAGTAAATTGGTGATTTCCTCTTGGTGGTGTTTTGGCCACTTTGCTGCATATGGAAGTTGCATGTAACTTGCCTTGGCATTTCAGTGGGTGAAAGTAAGATTTGCAGATAGTGCTTTGGAATCAAAACTACAGTGTGCAAACGCGTATGGCTTACCAAGTCGTACATTTAACGTCTACTAAGAGATCGGGGTCCGAAAGTGTGTGCGTTGATAAAAATAGCCGTTTGTCAAGTACGAAACTGCCAGCAATTTTTGACAACCGGAGATTTTTTTAAATGGCGATAAGGTCATCTCCTTCGGCAGACAGTCTGTTTTGTCTTCTGTGCCATGATATTTTAAATGACCCTGTAGTTATGAGTTGTAGCCATGGCTTCTGCAGAGCCTGCTTGCAGAATTACTGGGAGCACTATAGTTGTCTTCGATGTCCTCTATGTAGGAGGAAGATTTCTAGCTATGTGCGCCTATATCCCATAGAACATCTTGCATACAGTCTGGGTTTGAAGAAACAAGATACCCAAAACAGAAATGATAAACGAAATGAAGATGTAGAGCACAAGGTTTGTGTAATTATAATGTAGTTTGAAAACTCAACATAAGGCGACATAAGGATTAGTGAAACTGGTAATTCCTATTTCTTTGCTTCTGAGTAATGCATGTAGGGGTGTATGCATTTATCTTCAGTAAGGTTTTTATACTGTAGTTGATAGAAAAACTGTGTTTTTCCATTCCAACCCAGGCCACGGTGGGATTGAAGAAGGTAGTGTTTGGGTCACAGCATCTACAGGGTGAAGACATGGAAAAGACAACACAGAAATCACAGAGAAAGCAAAATGTTCAGGTGAAGGTTGAGCAGATTGAGGAAGAGATATTTCCACCACTTTATATGAATGGAGAAATAAAACAAGAGGTTAAGACAGAAGAAATTTCAGCTTTTCAGGTGAGGGCTGCAGTTTCACACCATTAGTTGTACAAATGGTATGTAAAAAACTGTGTCTTCAATTTTCATATGACAGTTATTTCTTTGCTAACCTGCATTGATGCCTTTGTTTCCTGGTTTTGGTGAATTCAGTAATGCTTTCTTACACTGGCTACTCCTCTGTATTGCAGGAGATCGAGAACACATGGAGGAGGTGCGTAAACTGTTTTTGGTGCTTTCCGTGCAAACTGCATGCTCAGTTCTATGTAAAACCTGGCAAATGACTCCATCATATGTCTGTGTATATTCCAGATCCTGTAGAAGAGAAGAAAAGAAAATTGACTGTGACGGCCATACACCCCCCACGGCACAATCTGATGCATTCTGCGGTCAGAAACGGGTTCAGTCCGGAAGGGACTTGCCTCTTAGTCAAACACTGTCTATTGCTGAAAATCTAGTTTGCAGTCACAAAACCTTGATAATCCCTCTTACCCGGACTCCTGATATTAGTTCTCTTAACTTGCCTCAGCCTGCTGTCACTGTGTTGAATATGCATCTGTGCTCCCAGTGTGGAAAGGGCTTCAAAAACCAAAGTGACCTGAAAGTGCACCAGCGAACGCACTCGCTGAAGAAACCGTACCACTGCGCAGTGTGTGGGAAGGTCTATGTCAGCAAACATGAACTGTCACTGCACCAGCGACTTCACACGGGCGAAAGATTGTGGCCCTGCTCCTCCTGTCTGAAGAAATTTACCCGAAAGAGTGCCCTGGAGCTACACGTGCGGAGCCACACGGGCGAGAAGCCACACCACTGTTCCCTCTGTGGGAAGAACTTCAGCAGAAGAAGTTCCCTCAAACTACACCAGGAGCGGCACGCAGGGTGGAAGCCTTACATCTGTTCCACTTGTGGGAAAGGCTTTGTAACCTCGGCATCCCTAAGAATACATTGGGCCGTCCACAGAGAAGATAAACCCCATCGATGCACCCAGTGTGAGAAGGCCTTCGGCAGAGAAAAGGATCTCGAGACGCACCAGCTGATGCATTCTGGAGAACGCCCGTATCCCTGCTCTCACTGTCCCAAGAGGTTTATTAGGAAAAATGAGCTAAAGTTGCACGAACGCATTCACACAGGAGAGAGACCTTACCAGTGTTCGGAATGCAAGAAGACATTCGGTCGCATCGCACACCTGAGGTCGCATCAGCTCACGCACACGGGGGAACGGCGGCACAAATGTTCCCAGTGCGACAAGCGTTTCAGTCAGCGCAACAGTCTGAAGATTCACGAGCGCACCCACACGGGAGAAAAGCCGTACTGCTGTACCGAATGCCAGAAAAGATTCGGCACCTCTGGGGATCTGCTGAAGCACCTGAGAATTCACACCGGAGAGAAGTCGTACAAGTGCCATCAGTGTGGCAAGAGCTTCCGACACTCGGCCACGTTGAAGGTCCACCAGGTTGTCCACACTGGAGAAAAGCCGTTCAGCTGTCCGCAGTGTGGGAAGTGCTTTGGCCGGGAGCAGGGCCTCAAAATGCACCAGAGAACACACACTAAGGAGCGGCCATATGACTGCTTGCAGTGTGGCAAGTCTTTCGGTACTTCAAGCACGTTAAAATCCCATAAATATATTCATGCAGTGGGAGGGCCGTACCACTGCTCCCAGTGTGGGAAGAGCTTCAGCAGAAGCGACACTTTCAAAATACACCAGCAGATTCATTCGGGCGCCAAGTCCTACAAGTGTTTGCAGTGTGGAAAGTGTCTAAGCACAGCCAGCAGCCTTAAAGTGCATCAGCAAAGCCACGTCAAAAAAAGACAGTTCAGCTGCCCGCAGTGTGGCAAGAGCTTCAGCTCCGCCTGGTACCTGAAACAACACGAGCGAACTCACACAGGTGAGAAGCCCTACCTCTGCTCAAGCTGCGGGGAGAGTTTTTATAACTCCAGCAGCCTATTAACGCATCAGATGAATCATACCGGTGAGCGGCCGTACGGATGCACCAGCTGTGGGAAATCGTTTAGCCACCCGATGCACCTCAGGAGGCACGAGAAGCTTCACACTGGAGAAAGGCCGCACCAGTGCTCCGAATGCGGGAGGCGATTCGGCAGGAAAGACCAGCTGACCTCACATAAGCGGACCCACAAAGCCAAGGAGAAATAAACCAGTTTGCGGCAATATGATTTGATTGAGACAGGATGGGTCGTTGAGACAATCTGCCAAATCTATTTTTGATGCTCTCTAATTTGTAAACATAGGTCTATTTTTCTTTCGGCATAAAATATGCAAGTTAGATGAGGATATTTCCCTGTGGGCAATCATGGATATTTGTGTTTTTTTTCCCTTAAAAAAATAAGTAATCTTGCAGAATCAAAGTTTTGTTTACAATAACTGTCTCCACCTGCAAGTAGATTTGTGTTTAGCACAGGGGTGTTAATGTACCCCCCCATTATAGAATAAAGGTGAAAGTGGCACAGTACCAGCTCCTGTTTCCCCCCCCCCACTAGTCTTGCAACTGCAGATTGCAGTGTTTTCTCATCATGGGTTTCATTTGATACTGCAGATTGCAGTGTTTTCTCATCATGGGTTTCATTTGATGTTTTAAAAGCCATTTGATTTGCCGTATTACTTTCGACATTATGAATAATAGCGGCTATCTTATGTAACATTGACCTTGCGTTTCTCGATTAGAGTCTGTTGCACTAATTATTTAATATGACAGTATGAAGTGTGCCATGGAATGTCATGTTAGGGAGTCATTTTTCAAAAGGTTGAGGAGAAACATTTTTTTTAAAGCACAGTAATTGCAATAAATCCATTAAAATTTTCCACTTGACAGACACCGTTATAGTTGAGGTTAATTTAAGTTCCAGTCGTTAAGTAAAGGACTTTTCCCAGCAAACGTCATAGTAAGATCAGTTGAGACGACCTAAAGCCAGAGGATCTAGGGTCATTGTTAATTTCTGGCTCCTGACGTGAGTCATTCCTTCATTTATGACTCTGAGGGGCTGCACCGTCTTGCAATGAGGCATGTTGGCCACTGGGTGGCAACATATAAGAACTCATGAGTTGTCTTCTGATAGTCTTCCATAGCAGACCTGTAATTAAATATATTGCAGATATTTAGTGTTTCCTCTATGCTGGTGATTTTTTTTTTTATTATGCATTTGGATAAACATAAAAAAGGGGGGAAAATATCGCATTGAATAATCTCCAATACGCCATCAGTAACTCACTGTAAGCATTAAATACTAAGTGGCTTATTAGCAGAGGTGGAAATTTCAGGTCCAGGGAGTAAAAATCCAGTCCAAGATTTTGCTTCAACCAAGCAGCTGAATACTGTGTCTGTGACTCTTTATGCTCAAATTGTTGGTTAAAACAAAATCTGGATTTTTACTTCCTGGACCTGAAAATTCCACCTTTACTTATTAGGGACGGCTAGCTATTACCATGTAGGACCTCTTTGGCACTAGAGGTGCTTTAAGGGTTGGCATTGCGGGTTCAAATAAGCCGTTCTGAATGCCACCTTTGTACCGAGCTGTTGTTTTTGCATTTGCGCCCTGTTAGCGTCGACGAAGTCTGCCAGTTCTCTTCTGACCGTTCTCATTAACGAGCCTTTTTCAGTCAGAACTGTCATTAGTTGGGTGTTTTTTGTTTGTCGTATCATTCTCTGCAAACTCTACAGTGCATGAAAGTCCCGGGAGGGCCGCTTCTGAGACACTGGAGCCACCAAATCAGGCGCCAGCGATCACACCAAGTTCAGAAGCGCCTACGGCGGACATCTTAGCTGTTCTGACGCTTAGTCAAAGAGCGTGTGAACCTCTCGGCCCCGTCTGCACGCTGTATCTATTCAGCTGCAGACGCACGACTCGCTGTTTTAAGGATCGGGCTGCTTGCATTATCTGATAAACTGGCTAAATACAATATCTGCACGCTTGATCTATGAAACCTGAGCACGCGCACTAAGGCTGCCTTCTGGGGTTGGACATGTGAGACCCGAGGGACTAACCGTGTATCACATCACATGACTTCTGTTTACACGGGAAAATAACAACCGTGTTGTTGCTCCATCTTCACACCACAGTCTCCATCCACCTGTAAGCCTGTTTTTTTTTCTTTTTCGCTGCTACATTTAAACCGTTGCACGAGTTATTCATCAATTAATGATCTATATGGGATATCTCGCACGGGGTTTAACGACGCTCGGTTATTAAAAGCCAGTGCCACATAGTAACACAATAATCACAGAAAGTTAATTATAATTACAAACATGTAATAAGTAACTGGGAATATAAAATGTAAAAGGTTACGGAGGAGTATTTGAACATTGAATAATGCAGCATAAATATTACAACTCTGCTGTAATGATGCAGTATTTTCAATTTATTCTTCACCTGCCCCCCCCCCCCTTCGTTTCATCAGGAATGCCAGCGGAATGAGTCACTGCATTATACGGCTGGCTGTCACGAATTTTATTTTCAGGAGGGACTCGTTTTTCTCAGTTGTGCAGGAGCCCCCCCCCCCCCCCCCCCTCGTTAAAGTGACCGCGTGGGCCTGCTGTGCGTGAGCGGGGAAGTCGCCCGGATGGACAGCATAGGAAGCACAGGCAGAAGATAAGCAGAGTGGGTGCGCACACTGTCGGACACAAGCGGAGCCTTTCTGCACGTGGTCAGGGTGGCCCTGGGTAACGGACCCGGCACTGCAGTGTGCAGCGGCCTCCGCACTGAACTGTACGACTTCTGTGGCCTTTTTAACTGCACAACCGAGTGACTAAATCTTATGTTTTTAGATATGCATCCTTTACTCCTACGTCCTCTCACCATTTGCGTGTTCTACGTCTCTCCCATTTCTAACTTACATTTCGTTCTCCTCATTCTCTACTCTTATTCATTTTTTTTTTGACAAAAAATACTACCAAATAAGAAAATTATTGATGTCTCTAGGACTCGGTCTCCTAGACAACAGTCGCCAAGCAACTATCACTTGGCACACTATTCTTCTTTTTTTTTTTTTTAACCTCCCCCTTACTCCCCAAGGCCTTCTCAGACTCTGCCATGAGGGTCTTGTCCCAGTTTACTCTAGATTCATATTCACAAAGACGTCTCTTTCCAAAGCACAAACAATTCCATTCTGGAGTAATCAGGAATATTTTGTCTCCCACCCCACGCCTTCTATGTTTAGTATTTGTATTCTCAAAATTTTAAGAAATGCAAAATTTTTTTCTCCCTTCCATTTTCATGCTTATTCCTATTTACAAAAATTATATATCTGTGCAGTCGATGCACATAAACACATGCCAAATATTACAATGCAAGCTCCCCGGCTGTAAAAGCAGCGATGTGAACTTTACGGTGATTTAAGCGATGTTTATTCTGCACTATTTTGGATCCCAATTTGCATAAAGCAGACAGCGCGGGGCAAGGATTCACCGACACGTAGTGCTAAGCAACCGTGCCGATGCACGTTAATGCACACTGTTGCACGCCAAGAAAAATTCGGTTTCCTTGACCTGAGTGTCGGACCGTAGGAGGAGCCTTAGTGGAACGAGTAATCTGTCAGCTGAAATGTGACAGCTCACTGCTAGAAAATATATAGCACTGAGCAACACAGACTGTGTGTCCCTGCTTGTGTACGCTCAGCAGGGCTGCACTTCAAGTGATAAAATATTAGTTGATACTAGCAGTGATGCTATAGTTATTCATTTAATCACTTTGTTCTCTTCCAATCAACAAAAATAACTGTCATGCAAAATTTTGATAGCATTTCCACAAATAAACATATTTGCATATCAACAAATCAAAAAGAAAATCTAAATGCCTTCAGAATTTATAATCACACATACCGTCGTGTTTTTATTGATATGACGAAAGTGCATTTTTGATGCCTCGCTGTCGCTGGCATTTGCCATTGCATTTAATTTCATAATAGACGGCTTGACGTGTTTACTTTGCTAATTTTGTAAATGAGACAAGTACCTGCAGTGTTTGGTCAAAAAACGCATTAACCAAATAAAGCAATGGAAATTTTTATGTGTAGATTTTTTAGACTGTTAATAAGGGTATTATATTTTGATAAAGGGAGTGCAAGAGAGAGGGTGAGGCTTATTTGCTGACGGAGGTTTTAGATGTTTATGTAGACTGGAGATGAGCTTTTAATTTAATGGAATTTAGCATTTTTTGATTCACCGCATAAATGACATGTTAGAGTCTGAATGAGGTTCAAGGTTAGGGTTCGTTTTTGGGGATAATCTTTGGGATAAGTTGTCAGGGTAGCTGGATTTTGGGATGCAAGCACCCCAACCCGGAAAGATTTATCTGTCAGATGTAGTTTAGGCTTACAAATCAAGCTGGAGTAGAAAAATATATTTGCCATGTGTTATTGTCTAAGAAATATGGCTGCTCTTTCATAACCCTGGGCGGCAGAACACAGAAAAATCAATTACAGTTATTATAGGTGAGTCAGGTTTCGACGAGATGAAAAAGTCACAGTGGTCACAGAGACAGGGTGTACACAGGCAAGCCCTCTCGTGTAAATAAACCTCAAGGAAGCCATTCGCAAATATTCCAAATGAAAGGCCTTTATTACCACTGAGAGTGAGACTGTGCGGCGGGCAGAGTGACGCGCGGTCGCCGTGGTGAGGCGTGGTGGAAGGCTCCGCCCACTGGCCTAGCGCGGGCCGCGTGTTCCTAACTAACTTGTGATGCTTAGTGTGGTGATCTGAGGTCTGCACATGAACATATCAAAAAAAAAAAGGGCGGATGCTTGTGAGCGACAGGTCATGCTTAGTGACGGGTCACCTGAGGCGTGTGTCTGCTCGGGCAGTCCCTCTGTAGCTATGCTTCTACTATCTATTTAAATGTTTTAGGAACAAAGTGTGTTTTGAGGGAACCTGATGCTCTTAACTCTCCCCGGTTGAGTCTGTACTCCGTTTTTTACCCCCCCCGCCCCCCCCAAAGGTGGATTTTTCTGCCTCCTTTTCTCTTTTCTCTTACTGTCCCAGAATAAATCAGTCGCCTGTATCCTGCCACTTCCCGTCAGTCGTCTCTTCGCTCTCCTTTTCATTTTCTATGTCCACCTCCTCCCTCCCCCCTTTCCCGTAAAGACCCCCGTCCGCAATTTTTCCTCTCCCCCGTGTCCGTCCCTGTCAGCTGCCATCCATCGCCTCCTCTTCCATCTCCTCGCCCCCCCTCCCTCTTTCTGTCACCTCCCCCTCCCCCATCTGTCACAGCGCGCTGAGGTCATGACATGACCGTGACTTCTGCCGGGACACACGGCACCCCCGCTCCCTCTCGCGGGGGTAGCGGGGCACCAGGCTGGACAGGAAGCGCTTGGCCTTGGTGGTGAGGCTCTCCCTGCGGCTGCCGCCGGGGCTGTCGTCTCCGGAGCCCAGCGCGGGCCACTGGCCCCGAGCCGCCCGCACCGCCCCCTGCAGCAGCTCGGATGTGCGGTGGTCCAGAGAGGCCGACATCTCCAGATACTGGCCCTCGAACAGCGTGGCGCTGGCGATGGCCTCTGGCACAGGAAGACAGGAAGCACATAGTTCACACACTGAGGACCAAACACAGCTATTTACACACAATTAATCTAATTACTCTAAATGAAGGAAGCTGAAAAAGTAAACTTTTATGGACCAATTACAACTAGCAACACTGTCTGGATCATGCAAGGCATAATAGGGGACCCTGATTGTCCATGTTGAGTAATAATAATAATAATAATCACCATCATCAAACGAACAAACAAATAAATGATACACTTATTTTTAACTTCCAATATTACAGACTGTTAACATAATATTCTTTTCTTTGCTGTTATACTATCATTACTAAGACATAATAGTTTAATTGTGCTTTGTAATCCTTGCATCATCTGAATTTTGATGGTACATTTTAGCTTCCAACCCAACACAATGAGTCGACCACAATGCCTCATGCTGAGTGTGACAGCCTCGCCGCCGCTCTGTCAGTACGTCTGTAAAAGCCGCTTCCCAAGCTGACGGGGCCCCGGTTTGGCAGGAAGAGGCCCCAGGAGTGATCAGAGGGTGCAGGTGCTCGCTCGCCCCTCTCTGGCGGGAGCTCTCTCTCCGCCTGTGTCGCGCGGTGGAGCGAATCTCCGGAGTCGCCGGCCCGGCGCGTTTCTCGCTGCGCGCGTTGCGGTTTCTTTCAAAAATGCGCCGCATCGGACAGTGTTGGAGTAAAATGCGTTGTATCAAAATGCAAAAAAATATTCGTAATGAAGTTAATTTTTTATTTTTTTCAATAAAACATATATACTTTTAAATGACCATACTTCAGTACTCAAAAAAAAAACAAAAAAATGGAAAAAGATACATTAAGTCCTCGTGTGTTTGCTGCCCCCCATGGCTGCTGCTTTATATGGGCGGCACAGACATACAGCCACCTAATAAAATAATGGGTTTGAACCCTGTACACCCCCCCCCCCCAGATCAGGCACATAGCCAGGTAGGTAAAATCTACGGCAGGTTTATTGATAGGGTTGCCAGACCCCTCAATAAATGTATTTCTGGCTACAGGCCTGAAATCTCGCATAAAAGCTTCGGATAAGGATGTCAGAGAGGAAGGAGGGACAGAAGACGAAACGACATTTGCGAAAGCCGGTGCTCTCCATCGATCTTCATCAGACGGTTCGGCTGACGCCGAGCCGGAACTGAGGCGGCAGTGACACCCAGCTGCGTGTTTACAAATTAAAATTTCAAAGGACATAATCACCAGTTGAGCTCAATGCCGGCCGTCACGTGTCTTTTAACGACGAGGGTTAGCCGAGTCCAGGCATTTCAGCTCTTTTTCGTTCAATAAATGGTCATTTTAAAGCTTTGAAAGTATCGACTGCCTGTATGTCTGGGGACGAGCGTTCAGCCCCAGACCAGAACCATCAAAGAAATGGAGGTAAATGAGCAGGTGTCTGTTCTGTTCTGCACTGACTTCGGCTTTTAAATAACTTCCTCGTTTCTGCTCAGCGCTGCTCTCTGTTGTCAGGCAGTGGCGGTGCGTGTACGGCACTGAATATAATTAGCACCTCCATGCCAAGCTGTCTTCTGGTTCATCTTCCTGCCTAAAGCTCATATCTGAGGCCTTAAGCCAACAGAAGGACTCAAAAAAGAAAAGAAAAAAAAAGCCTGAAAATTTCAGGGAAACGAGATTCACACGTTGGCCACGGCGACGACTGAGAAGCAGATCTCGGCCGCCTCTGCGCGCAGGCAGGCGATGGCGCCCTCTATTGTTTTCCTGTCACTCGCCCCACGTAGCCGAGGCTGGGGCCGTCTCTCCCGCGGATGTTTCCGGAATCCGCCGCCCTCCCCAGCTTTCCTGCGAGAGCCGCCCCCAGAAGCCTCCCAGCCTCTCTGTACCTAGTTTCCCTGGACGTCGATCTACCATGAAACTTGGGTCCATGGGGAGAAGTCAAGACGGGTGGGGAGGCAGGGGGGCGGGATTGACAACAGGGGTCTAGATAAGACAAGCGTGGAGGGGGCGAGGATCAGAAAGAAATGGGAGCAGGACATTTGCGGGGGGGACCCCTGGGTAGACAGCAGGAGACAACAAACGTGAGCCAGCAGGGGAAAGAACTGAAAATGAGTGCGGAGAAAAAGAGAAAATAGCATGAAGCTATGAAGCCATGGAAGGATGATCAGACAGGAGACGGAAGAGGGGCGCACCTTCCGTGGTGACCTCGCGTGACCTGACGAGGTCACTCTTGTTGCCCACGAGGATGATGGGAGTCTGAGGCTGGGTCTCTCTCAGAAGGAGGCGGAGCTGGGCGGTGCGGTGGAAGCTGCGCCTGTCAGTGACCGAGAACACCAGGAGGCAAACGTCGCACTTCAGGGTGGAGAGGTCCTGCAAGATGAACCGACCAATGACATCGTCAGCCACGGCACCAGCCAATGGGACATCAACCAATTTCAACCAATGGGACGTCGGCAACCGCCTCTGCCTTACAGGGACTGCGATCTGAAACATTCATTTCTAATATTGCTTTTGAAGTATAATTACAGTGAATCTCGTTTTGATCCCACTGGATTTTGGGAGATCGAGAGGCTGACTCGCACACAGAAATATGGAAAGCGTTACAGTACACATGCATTTGTTTCCCAGTTAGAACTGGATACGATCTTGCTGAAAGTGAGGCAGCCTTTATTGCCTCCTCTCTCTCCATTAGGAGCATGCAGGTGGGGGGGGGCATGAAGAGGCCTCCCCTGGTGTACACCTGCAAATGGTGCTGAACAAAGACCCCCCCCGTCCCCCACCGTCGAGAGCCCTAACAGCTCAGAATCGTGCCAGAAAATTCCATTTCCCTGGAGAGCTGTAGGGGGGGGTGGATTTGGGAGGGGGGGTGGGCGTTTGGGGTCTCAGTTGCAGTGATGTGGAAGGAACAACGAATGGCCTGGCCACCTGGCTGCCTGTGAGGGGGGGAGGGGGAGGAATAAGGTATTACCCAGTGTGAAGGCGAGCTGGTGCCCTCTGGAGTGGGGGGGGGCAGCTTTCAGACATGCAAGGGGGTCCTCTCTCCCACACGTGGGGGGGGCGATTCATCCTGTTTTAATGCTGCTATAGTGGAGGAACAACAGAAACCCTCCCTGGAAGGGGAAAACAGCGCCCCCCGATGACAGCGTATAACAGACCATCTGTGTGCCGCGCAGGGGCAGGCTAGCCTTCACACACACACACACACACACACACACACACACACGTGAGCTCACACACGCACACACAATTCATATATTGTGTCATTGTAGGGACTTTCATTTCTAAAGCCTAACTATAATAACCATAACCGCTAACCAGCCCTAACCTTAACCGTAACTAATCGAACAAAATACAAGAGTTGTGGCTATTTTAGTTTTTTGATTGCATTTGCATATTTTTATAAAATTCAGGTTTATATTGGGGGGAACTGAAAACTGTCCTCACAAGCTAAAGATTAACAGGTTTTACC
The DNA here is from genome assembly GCA_026776725.1 of Gnathonemus echidnorhynchus. Taxonomy (NCBI): domain Eukaryota; kingdom Metazoa; phylum Chordata; class Actinopteri; order Osteoglossiformes; family Mormyridae; genus Gnathonemus; species Gnathonemus echidnorhynchus. The sequence goes on from JAODJU010000081.1 coordinate 1,348,981, forward strand.
ACATCGTAAGGACATTTGGTCCCCACAATGTGGTATATAAAAACCCAGACACACAATCATGCCCACAAGCCGCCCAAGCCCTGTGTGTCCATCTGTCAGCCTGACAACATCCTCTGCCTGCATCTACTTACGCCTGTCAGCCAGCATGTGCTATGCAGTCTGTACGCAGTCAGCATGCAGTGAGTGTGCACTGTGCAGTTAGTGTGCAGTCTGTACACAGTCAGTGCACATTCAGTGTGCATTGCGCAGTTAGTGTACAGTCAGTACGCAGTCAGTATCTAGTCATTATGCAGTCAAAGCGCAGTCAATACGCAGTCAATGCAGAATCAGCATGCAGTCAGTACACAGTTGGCACGCAGTCGGTACTGTCAATGTGGTCAGTATGTGATCATTATGCAGTCGGTATGCAGTCACTGTGTGGTCATTATACAGTAGGTACGCAGTCAGTATGTGGTCATTATGCAGTCGGTATTCAGTCACTGTGTGGTCATTATAAAGTCAGTACACAGACAGTGCACAGTCAATATGTGATCATTATGCAGTTGGGACACAGTCAGTGTGCAGTCATTGCACAGTCAGTGTGTAGTCAGTATGTGGTCCCTATGCAGTTGTTACACAGTCAGTATGTGGTCATTATGCAGTTAGGACACAGTCAGTGTGCAGTCATTGCACAGTCAGTGTGTAGTCAGTATGTGGTCCCTATGCAGTTGTTACGCAGTCAGTATGTGGTCATTATGCAGTTGGGACACAGTCAGTGTGCAGTCATTGCACAGTCAGTATGTAGTCAGTATGTGGTCCATATGCAGTTGTTGCGCAGTCAGTATGTGGTCATTATGCAGTTGGGATACAGTCAGTGTGCAGTCGTTGCGCAGTCAGTGCTCCACTGTACGGCTTCTCCTGTTATGCTCGATGGCCACAAAATGCTTTTTGCACTAAACATGTGTATCTTTTTAAAATTCAACGAGAGGCTTTTCCTCTTTAATTAAAAAAAAAAAATTACTACCAGAAAAAGTTATTTGAAAAGTGGTTAAATTACAAAATGAATGCTAATCCTATTAAGGATCGTGGGGGGTTTGCAGCCTATCCCGGACGCTGTGGGTGCAAAGCAGGGAACAACCCAAAACCAGATATAATTTGCATGATATATTTAATTGAATGTCTTTAATTAAATGTATTGTACATAACAGACATGGTTTTTCACATTCAGCTGGGCTCAAACGTGAGGATGACCCTCATGCAGGCCTGCACAGCCACCTCTGAACTCTTGGTTCCTCTCTCGTAGATTTTGGAAGACTTTATTCGTTTAATTTTGGGAAATTTTCAGAATCAGAGTCTGTACTGCACGGCCATCTACCTCTGCCCAGAGTAAAATCCTCTCTGTTTACTTCTTTGGAACGAGATAAAAGCGGCTAATTTGGCTTTTGCCTTGGAAATGAGACCAGAGGCCTCCCAGGAAGTGCAGCGGCGGGACTGACTGAGGGATCAAACAGACCCCGCCGGCTGGTCGTGGGATAACAGGAGAGCAGCTGGCTGGAAAGCGGAGCGTGTGCATGTTACACGGATGGCCGTCCTGCTCAATTAGGACACGTCCGTGTCAGATTGCAGCCCTACACCCTTTGAAGGTCAGCAAAACCCAAATCCCGAAAGATGGACATGGCCTCGTGGAGTAATCCGGAGCCAAAATAGGGCACGTCATGACGTAAATGAGCTCAGAATGACCTGAAAATGAATATAACCCACGTAAACTGTAAATTATAGACTGAATTATAAACGAGTTCTTCAGTCCAGCTGCTTTCACTTCGGTGCTATCTCCACGCCTGCTCACGTTTCTATGACAGGACAGAAGTGACATGGACATTGACCTAGACCAGTGGTCTCAGAGGTGGCCCAAGTGACATCTGATGCTCCACTTATGCTAGTGAAGCGTGCTCCATGCTATCATAGCGTAGCATCGTGCTAGCGTAGGATAGCATCATGCTATCATAGCACAGCATAGCATCATGCTATCATAGCACAGCATAGCATCATGCTATCATAGCACAGCGTAGCATCATGCTAGCATAGCATAGTGATGCAGAAGCAGCTTTAGAATGTTCTGGCCCCATTTTCTTTGATGCAAGGACGTGGGGTGGTTACAGGCCCCCTGGGCCACGGAGGGCGGCTTCAATTATTCATTCTGAAGTTTCAGGAACTTTCCGACATTCTGTGCTGACTGCCCTCATTTATACCCTATTAAATAAACATGAACCCGCATTACAAAGGACAGGGTTAGCGAGGTTCGCGGACAGAAATACAGTCATGTGATTGTTTAAAGCAACGCAGCAGCACCACTGAGAAAAATCAGCAGTACGGTCTTTTTTGAGGTATAATATTCTAGTTTATATCAATGGCAACATTAAAATGCTGCACATGCTGTATGTGTAAACAGATATCTTGGTTCTTATGGTACATAAAGCAGGGATGAAATTTAACCAGGGCAGTCGTAACACAAACAAAGTTAGAATCTGTTTGTAAGGCACGCGGTCGCCCAAGTCCGTCGACAGGACAAGGACAGTAAAAATCATAGTCAATGGCAAAGTACTGATTTGGCATTGGCCATCGTGTACGAAGTTTTCACCACCCCAAACAACAGACAAGTAGAGGCGCACACATGCTTACTCCCTCATTCAGGAAAGCATTATTTTCAGTTTTCAGGACCCAATCGTTCTAAATAATACAGAGATATTTCATCCATAAAGATGAATTATTAATTAATTCCTATGGAGAATTCATGATTTCCTACTTAAGTCAAAAAGACCTTAACAGGCTATAAGATACAGATTATAGATTTTAAATATGATGTACAATTAAATTATATTCTTTTTAAAATGTAAAATTATAATTAGTGTGTAATAGTTTGTGTCCTTTGTTCATTATACTTAATGGCGTCCTTTAATTTGGTCCAGAGGGGCAGGGCAGACGGATGCTAACCTGTTTCCAGTTGTCATAGACGACTATGCAGCTCTCCTCACCATCCACTGTCACCATGCGGACATATCCCTCCCCTAAAAAAACAATCACAGTGACATGCTGAGGTCCTCACAGTGGCAAGACACTTCAAAGGGATAGACTGAGGTCTTCACAGAGACAGGACACCTCAGAAGGACAGAATGATGTCCTCACAGAGACGGGACACCTCAGAAGGACAGAATGATGTCCTCACAGAGACGGGACACCTCAGAAGGACAGAATGAGGTCCTCACAGAGTTGGGACACCTTGCAGAGACATACTGAGGTCATCACAGAGTTGGGACACCTTGCAGAGACATACTGAGGTCATCACAGAGACACACTGAAGTCCTTAACAGTGATTATATGAGCCACACAGACACAGAGGTCCTTACAGAAACAGGACACCCTTAGAGTCACCTAGTGAGGTCCACAAAGAAACCTTAGATTCACACGCATGGATCTTGGCTTGCACACACAATGCTGTGAAATGTTATAGAGGGTCATTGTGTAAACAAAGAGATACAAAGATACACAGAACATGTACACAAACACACACACACATAAACACATTTGCATTCATATTTTTGTGGGGACAACCTTAACCCCTACCCAACCATAATCTTAGCTATAAGTAACCAAACAAAGACTTGTCACATTTTAGTTTTTTGATTGCATTCACAGATTTTTTTAACTGAGTTTTCCTTTGTGAGGACCCACAACATCAAAATAACAAATTGTTTATTACACTGTGTGGAAATTTGGTCCCCATGCTGTATTATGTACATGTGCACGCACGCACACACACCAAAACAGACATGATACACTGCATTCTGAGATACTTCTCGCTGCTTCAGTGCCGGACTTTAAGCTATGCTGGGTTAACAACTACCACGCCCAGAATAATCATGGACATTAAGGTCTGTTTATACATAGGAATGGGAGGAACCAAGATTGCCATTCTGACCCAGGCAGGGGGATCACTCTGCAGTGTCAATCACATCCATTTTATCCCAACAGGAAGCAGTAAGGTACTCAACAGGAAGTGAGCTCAACTCACTGAACACAGAGGTTGGCAGCATATCATAATTGCACCAACCCTCTGTTTTGAAGCCATATTTCTGTCCTTACCTCTTATTATCAACCAAGAATGGCTCACTGTGCTATGTATCAACAGAAAGCATTTTTAAGTTCTTGTTAGACTCACTGAATTTCATGAGGTAGTAACCCAAGGAGATCTGAAATGTGTAATCTGTCTCACAGACAGTAATGGAAGAGTAGTGACGTGCTGTGTCTATAATTTACCTACGACTTGGCTATCAGAGTCCACTGACGCAGAGCGGTCAAACTCTCCACCCAGAGCTATGGCGAGGGTAGACTTTCCGACCCCATTCTGACCCAGCAGCACGATCCGCAGCGGTCGCTCCGGACTGCCATCGCCAGGCCGCGAAGTGGGGTCGTCCTGGCTGACACTGAAGGTGATTGGTGGGGATGACTGGCTGTCCAGCCCTGGCGTCCAATCGCAGTCATCCGAGACCGCCTCCTCTCGCCTCAGCTGGTGCTTGATTGGCAGAGGGGTGCTCCCTCTTCGAAGCGGAGGTGCGGCCGAGAGAGTCATGATGTCACCCTATGAGGTGCAGAATTAGCAGTGGGTTTGTGGGAAATAATTCAGGAGGCTCAGGAAACAGCACAGTGCAGGAACACTACACAGCAAGACAAGTATACCAGAATGCCATTTTGTTACATTTCTGAGAATAAAATTACTATTGCTAACACAGAGCTCCACATCACGCCAGGAAAAAAACAACTACCTTGGCCCTAAATTTTTACAGCATTTAGTAACATTTGTGCATAAATGGAGGCTGGACATAGCTGAGTTATTCTGTACGTGTGTCCCTCCTCTGTGAGGGTGCAGGGAGCCAGCACAGAGAAGGCAACTTGGCACATGATTCAACGCGAGTCTGGCACCAGTTCCTATAGGGAGGAAATGCATGCTGGTCGGGCAGAGAAGCCGCTGGCGTCGCCAGAGAAACAGGCGAGTTTAAAAATGTGCAAATACAGACAGATCAGGACGCAGACACGGCAGCTTGGGGAGTGGGGAGGGCAGCGCAGGATAGAGCCCCCCACCATGTGGATGGAGAAGAATACAGAGACGGTATGGGAACGGCATCCAGAGCTGGACCCAGGTGTTAATATACTGTCACCTCGGCGCCTAGCGCACACCGTGAACACGGCGCTGGGTCAATAACCGATCGACAAAGCCGGCATTGCTAAGCGGATCACGGGCGCCGTTAGAGAGTGTGAAATGCAAGCATAAAACAGCCGAACGGAGCCGTGTTTACGCCATTTACACGATGCTTTGAGGTTAGACGCAAAGGCGAACTAGATGCTTCGACTTTATGGTCTTGCCTTCAAATTCCCCTTTATTATGTGCCGCGCGTTTTGCATCCGGTGGTAGAAAATACTTGTATTCCCATAATGGTAACTGAAGAAGCCGATCTCATTTACTGCACGTTCTCCCCGGTCTGGGTTACCCGCATTAATATTAATACCACAATTAATCAAGCGCTGGTGCGCCTGCAGACGCGGGGAAATCAGCCGGGAGGGAAGGGGGCAATTACAGCAGTTGAAAAGAGGCAATCAATTAATTAAAGCCTTACAGTACGTGTCACGCAAAAGAGCACCAAAGACAATCAGTTATCAAGAAGATATTAGTTATAACCGTAATTACACAGCCGGTACACAAATACACATTTTCTTGTAATTATAAATATAACATTGTATATATAACAACACAACCTGCACGACGAGAATGTGGTGGAAGGCAGTAATAAGACAAGTACAAAAACTTACTCAACTTTATAAAAACCCGAAGTGATGACAGACAAATGTTACCGGGACAGATGAACGTTTACTGCCACCATTCCCCGAGTTTGGGTCATGGGTGGGTAAATGCCGGAGTAGCGGGTGTACTGGGGACCGCTATAATTCATAATGCAAATACGCATCGTGAACGAGCACAGATACCCTCCAAATGATTTTTAAAAATCCCTTAATTTTATGTGACCCATACCTCCCACGCCCTACTGTTTTAGTAGAGCACCTCTTTGTTCAGTCGCTTGACAAAGCAGGCAAATGAAGACAAAAATGGTATTCATAACATAGAACAATAATTAAATTTTAATCCTGGATTTTTTTTTCGGTTATTTGTTTCAAAGGACACTGGCGTATTTCTGGTGCTGTTTTTCAAACACTGCACGAACACACTCAAAGCATTCCGCAATTCTTAACCATTAGTGCGATCGAAATACCTGAGTAGCACTATTCTTCAGTCGCCTACGGCTTGCACGGATAGCCCGAAGCCCGCAGATAGCCCACTTACCTGCGCTCACAGCGGCAGACTACAGCGCATACCGTTTCTCCTCTGTCCACCTCTGCCTCTTCTTTCGCTCACCCTCTCTCGGTTATTTTGTCATGGCACAGTAAGCATACCGTGTGTGTGTGTCTGTGTATGTGTGTGTGTCAGCAGCACGTCGCTAAGTGTGCGATGGCTCGCACTCCCCCCCCCACCACGTCTGCATTAGTGACTCACAGGAAGAGGGACCCAGACCGACTCTAACCACTATCACGTTTGTGCATTAACCCATATTGACATTTATGTTTATTTATAACAGTTGATGGCATCGAATTTCATTATTTACGCGCCAGATTGTCGGAGGTCATTTAACTGAATATATAGGCCATCAAGGTGTTTTGGATCAGCAAGCAAGTTTTTGTTTTTTTACCCCCCCCCCCCCGCTCTTTACCTTCGCACCACCGGGATTGCAGGACATCCATTTCGCCGCCAGGGGGAAGAAAAACCTTGTTTTGCCGTAGGAACACGGGCCATCTATCAATATGGCAATTTAATATACGGTCAGAATTTTAATTACACCTTGGCTAGCCTTGACCACACAAAAGAGCTGTATTGATTAATAAAATTAAAGTATGATCATAACAACAAATAATAGCATCAACAATAATAATATATTTATCCAATCATGGGCCACGGATCCGGGACGGGGGATCTTTGGTGCATCATTAAGAATGCAGTGATGAGCAATCGCGAAAAAATGACCTACAAACACGGGCGTACCTAGAGAGTCTGGCCCTCCCTGACAAATGTTTCTTGGGTCCCTGGTTCTATATGCAATGCAAACAGACAGATGCAGTTCACAGTCCCCATGTCTCCGTCCAGCTTAAAACTCCTCGTCCATTTCAGGGTAACAGAGTCAGTTTGAATTTTAAACATTAAAAAGTGGAAATGGAGATTTTATACTGCTTTACTTTCATGTGCCACGTAATACACCAAAAATATTCCTGTTAGCATTGGGAGCTGTGAAAACTGCAACACCCCCATTTCTTGCTTAACTCCTCTAAAAAAAGCCGAGCTTCCAAAACATGCCCAAATACCCCAAGGGGGGGGGGGGGGGGGGGGGGGCACAGTGAGCACAGAGACGGGGTAAGGGAGAGCACATCACGGCTGGGATACACACAGGATGTGTGAAAGCGTGTAGAGGCCCCCAGAGAATACCGTGTGGGGGTCACGACAAAAATAGTCACCCAATCTGGTCCTTGGGGACCCCTAGACAGTCGATGTACCGGGAGCAGGGAGGGAGCAAAAATGTGGACTGTCTGGGGGTCCCGGAGGAGGAGGAGGGGAGCGCTGATTTAAAGGACCCTTCCAGAAAAATTGAGCCTGGCATTGAAGCTGAGAGGATTCCGCTCGAAAGCGCTGGATCGTCTCATGTTCCTGAGCTCCAAACTTAGAACAATTTCTTCATTAAAAATTCCAGTCAAACAGCATAATGAAGGATGTAATCAGAGCATGAAGTTTCAGACAAAAAAAAAAAACAATGCCAGTCTAACCAATGAAAAAGGCTGTCAGGTGATTGGATAACAGGTGACTGGATAACAGGTGACTGGATAACAGTTGACTGGATAACAGGTGACTGGATAACAGTTGATTGGATAACAGGTGACTGGATAACAGTTGATTGGATAACAGGTGACTGGATAACACAATCAGATGTGTCAGAAACTGCAGGTACACCACAGGAAAAAAATGCCTCATATGGGCTCTGTTTCTTTTAATTTGAACAACAGCATGGTCTGGACTGAATTATATTGGAGATGAATTTAAAGTATTAAAAATCAATAGACCCACGACTTTGTACTAGATAAGCAGTTGAGAAATGGACAGAAAAAACATTTGAATCCATATATCATATATAAATAGTGCTTGTCAGGTATATCTGGACATGCAGACTTTGAATCGATATAAATTCGAACCATAAGTGCTACAGCACAAAATTAATTAAACCAGTGTTAAAAAACAAGACACAGATCAATGAAACAAGCTTCCAGGTCCCAGACCTGATTCTAATTTGTAAAACTGAAGGAACGTCCACTGGCACTGATCAGGGGTCAGTTTCGGAACAGGTTCAGGCTAGCGAGCGCGAATGGCTGTGTCTCAGTCGAGGGGCTGCACCCTTCTGAGGCTGCTTTGGAAGCCCGAATGCATCGCAGCGGCGTGACAAGACTGTCCTGTTTCAAAGGCTCCCTGAAATGCAGCCGAAAAATGTGTCCAATCCCAAGATTCACTGCGTGGACCTTGGAAGGAGGTAACTTACAAAGGCCAGGGTGACTGTGTCCTTCAAAGGATGCAGCCTCTGAACTGGGACACAGCTAATGCCTGCAGGCAAATGATCCAGGATAATTCGCCGTACTCTTCAACATTACCCAAATACAAATTATGGTGGGTTATTATAATTATTTTTATAATTAGTGGCATTTATTTTTCAATTATTTTTACGTATCAACTGTTAACGAAGCATTTTAAGCAGATCAACGAAACTAATTCTACAGTATTTTCTAATGCTCTTCGTATTTTTTTGTTGAATTAACACCTAATAGACATTATTTTTATTCCTTTCGAGAACATTCCAGAGCATTTAAACGGTTTCTAACTGACGCCACTTCACCTGTCCATGGTGAGAGGCATCATACCCGACAGACAACAAGCATAAGAACGTGGGATATGTGTGTGCAAAAGCTTGGCGAATGCATTAGAATAGGGGGCCCACGTGCACGTTTGTGAGTGTGCGCATGAGGCCCGGTGAGAAGCACGGGTCAAAGCTACAATGCGTGCAAGGCCACTCACAATGGGCCTGGGCAGTCAGAGTTAGGAAGCCATTATACACTTTATCTCCCCATTATACTGAGTAGAGAGGGCTTGACGAGAAGGGGGGGGACAGTGAGGTCATCGCACTCATCGAGAGAATGAGAGAGCGGGGTGGGGGTTGGCTGGGGCGCGTTTCTATGGCGAGGCCAGTGAATATGGGAGAGAAGGACAGAGAGATGGAGAGTGAGATACAGAGGCAGGGTAGGGCTGACAGAGGCGGGGGGGATGAGAGAGGCAGGGGGGCTGAGAGAGGCAGGGGGGCGGAGAGAGGCAGGGGAGG
>JAODJU010000081.1:1359071-1371106 GCA_026776725.1 Gnathonemus echidnorhynchus
AGGCTGAAAGAGGCAGGGGAGGGCTGACAGAGGCAGGGGAGGGCTGACAGGTGGGGGGCTAACAGAGTCAGAGGACGACTGAGAGAGGTAGGGGAGGCTGAAAGAGGCAAGGGAGGGCTGAGAGAGACAGGGGAGGCTGAGAGAGGCAGGGGAGACTGACAGAGGCAGGGGAGGGCTGACAAACTCGGGGGAGGACTAAGAGTTGCAGGGGAGGCTGAAAGAGGCAGGGGAGGGCTGACAGAGGTGGGGGGGCTGACAGAGCCAGAGGAGGGTTAAGAGAGGCAAGGGAGGCTGAGAGAGGCAGGGGGGGGCTGACAGAGGCGGGGGGGAAAAGTGCGGTGTGGCTGCTTCCTGGCGAGACGTGTCGTGGGCCATCTTGGCCGGCATTGTTACCAGGTAAGGGGTGCAGGCGTGGGTTACACTGGAAATAGTGCTTTAAAAAAAGACAAATACAAAATAAAACAAAGTGGGGACCAGAGAGAGAGGGAGAGAGAGGGAGAGAGAGAGGGAGTAAGACAGAGAGAGAAAATATCTCGAATCCCCCCTTTCAGGCATTAAAAACGATTTATTTCATTGGCTGAAAAGCACTATTAAAGAAACACTTGTACATGCCATAATGAAAATTACAGCCCTTGTCTCGCAGTACTAAAAACTCAGAGAGAAAAAACACACAGCTGGTGTATAAATAAGAGGGTAAATTTGTAGAAATTCATACAAGAAAAAAACAGTAGTACATTTATGTGAGATTCAATGCCTTATTATATAGTGATCCTAGTATCTAGCTCAGCAGAATGACCATCCAGGAGCACGCTGACAATGTGGCGGATAGATACCTGTACATGTGCTTGTACAATGGAGACTAAATTAGAAATATTATTATTACTGTCAAACTTTTGATGTGCCAGTAGGACGGGAGCCATGATGATTGCAGCAGCATCACAGTAACAAATCTTTTTTGTGTTTGGAGCCTTTCCCAATCGATTTTCAATTCAGTTTTGAGGAACACGAACCAGCAGGGGAAATTTCCAGTTGTTTACCCAGGGATAGAGTGAAGACCTATAACATCAGCAGGGCAATTTCCTGAGCAGCCCCAGCAGAGTGGCGGCTGAGCCTGAGCTCTGTGAGTCAGAGCGATGGGCCGAGGTAAGAAGGACCCATCCATCGCGGGAAAGGATCAGTCCACTTGAGCTCCGCCGAAATGAGCACGATGAGAACATGACCAGCCAATAAAGAGTCACGGAAGCAGTCATGTGACTGAGGAGGAAGCGCGTGGGGGTGAGGCAGTGAAGGAGAGTTCAGGGCAGGGGTGAGGGGGTATTTCAGCTAGAACGCCCTTTGGCCCCCCGCTTTGGCTGGTAGGAAGCCCCAGCCCCTCAGCATCCACCGCGCTCTGCAGTCCTGGCTCAGTGCAGGCAGCTCGAATCAGGGGTCAGGGCTAAAAATAATCTCCCGGCAAAACTCAGCTCCCATCTCAAGAATGCAGATGTAATCAGAACTGAATCTGTCTGCAATTTGCATACATTTGCCTAATCGGTGCCTGCAGTAAAATAAAGATTAAAATCTATGGGCGAGCAGAAGGGCACCGTAACTTCCATCGCCCAGTGAGTGCTATTATTTTCTCTTCTCCATCATAAAATACATTTATACTGCTTGCATTGTCATTCTGCCATAAACCTTGACGTGTTTCTAGACCAGGGGTGGCCAGTCTTATCCGCAAAGGGCCGGTGTGTATGCAGGTTTTAGGTCAGCTGTTCAAACCCAGGTGTGAGGACTCTTCAGCCAATCAGCGAATTGCAGCGAAAACTTGCATACACACCGGCCTTTGCAGATAAGATTGGCCACCCCTGCTCTAGACTCTAACTTGTGTTTTTTTTATATATATCTTCCAGGACCTCCCAGGATCTTCCAGGACCTCCAGTTTCCATTACTGAGGTCCTGCTACATGGATTCCAAAGCTCATTGCTACACACCAAACACTTCTCTGCAATTTTTCATAAACGTGATAGATTCTTTTCTGCTTTTTGAAAGATTACCAGTTAGGATATAGGACACTATTATCACGGTTACAAACAATGCCCTTCTAAGGCCTCTAAGCGCACAGTGACGTTTAAGCTCCTCAGTCTCACTGGCACAGCTGCAGTATTCCCACTGTGAAGGCCGGCCGCTGATCTCCACAGCCGGACTGAATTAGCATCTCTGCGCTCCCCTCCCTCCAGTGCAGGCCTCCAAGGCCTCGGCCTGATGCGACACTCCCCGCAGTCGCTTCCCAGAATCACACGCACGCCTTATTCCCAGGCCTCCAGCGTCTCCTGTCATGCGGTTCCCAGCTCTCATCATGCGGCGCGACCTTCACAGGAAGCAGTCCGGTGGCGTGGGGGGGCGGCCGGAGTGGGTGGGCGGAGCCTCCTTGGCGTCGACCAGCTTCTCGTAGCGCGTCTTGTAGGCGTCCCGTTCCCGGAGCACCCGTGACAGCTCGAGCTGCAGCTGCTCCAGCTGAGAGGCACAGAAGCAGACAAATAATTCTTTTCCTGTTTCTTATTTTTTTTTCCAAGAGGGGCCATAACTCATACAGAGGGGCCAGAATCATTGTTAGCCAATGACGTGTCTCAAAGCGGTGACTAACAGGGAGCGGGCACTCTGGGGACCAATCAGTTTTCAGCTGAGGAAGGTGCCCCAGTGGCCCCGCCCATATATACGACCGTTCAAATGTTTCCACCTTCTTTCTATTGATATCAACATATAATTCCAGGTGGATCTACATACAAATGCAACATACAAATACGAATCCTTCACAGGAGCAAATACACGTAATATCATGTTTGGCATGGAAACATCGCACGGCACCTCCTGACACCCTGAGCCGGCGTCACATCACTCAGGAGCCGTTCCACCGCGTTCACCAAGCTACAGGGGCTATGGGTGCTGTATAGGACAACAGGAAGGGCCATCATGAACATCTGAGCATTGAGGTGGAGAGTCTAAGATATTCCTTGATTAGTTAAACACGACCCAACTTTGTCGATGGAGGGGTGACAGTAAAGGTAGTTCACTGGGGAGACCCACTTTTGGATCGCAACCCCCCCAGTTGAGAAACAAAAGACCAGCACCCCCTATGGGCAGGACGCGTCCATCCCAGCCACGGATGAGTCATGCAACAGCATTTCTAGGGGTGCCAATAACGCTATATGGCTTCCCACCATCTGTCCCGCAGATGAGGACACGGTGACAGTCTGCTGTCACATGGAGGGAGACATCAGAGGGGGCGGCTGTATCAATGAACGTTACATTTATATAGCGCTTTTCAAGATACCCATAGCGCTTTACAGGAGGGGGAGCCACTTCAGCCACCATCACTGTGTGGCCCCCACCTGGATGATGCGACGGCAGCCGTTCTGCACCAGTACGCTCACCACACAGTAGGTAAGGTGGTGAAGGGGCAGGAGAGAATTCACCAGACAATAGGGGGTGATAAGGAGGCCAGATTTGATAGGGCCACAGTGGGCAATTTAGCCAGGGTATCGGGGTACCACCCCTACTCTTTTGAAAGATGCCCAGAGGGTCAGGACCTCGGTTTTATGTCTCATCTGAAGGGCAGCACCATTCTAACAGCACAGTGTCCCCGTCACTGCACTGGGATTCACATAGACCATAAGAGGGGCTTCCCTGTTTGTGACAGTGTCCCCGTCACTGCACTGGGATTCACATAGACCATAAGAGGGGCTTCCCTGTTTGTGACAGTGTCTCCATCACTGTACTGGTGCACTGGGATTCACACAGACCATAAGAGGGGCTTCCCTGTTTGTGACAGTGTCCCCATCACTGCACTGGGGCCTCAGGATCCACACAGACCACAGGGTGGGCTAACCTACTGGCCACACCAACAGCTCTTCCAGCAGCAGCCCAGCTTTCCTATCTGGCTTCCCACTGAAGCCCTGGCCAGGCCCAAAGCTGCTTAAATTCAGAGGGATTATCTGGCCTGAACTGCAGGTGGTCCGGCTGCCGGAAGCTTGCAGGCCTTTCCAGCTCCACTCTACATCTGGACGTTTGCTTTTGCTTGCATGAGGCTGGCACACACAGCAGTTCCTAAACACGCATAGGGCCTTGGATTTACTATAAGGGCAGCGCTGTGTCTGTATCGCCAGTTTTAATGATTATGTTTTTATGTTTTGCTTGAATAATCAAATTTTGGAATTTGCACTGTACAGTTTTGATTACTGCGTTTCACTGAATGAAAATTTGTGTATTTTCGAAAAACCAACACATTTAGTATTAGGAGAGAGAAGATACCGATTATTCATATGCATAAATTTGGGGTGAAACATTAGCTGCTATTATCATATAGTGTAGTGTGTGTGCATACATGCTATATATGTGGTGCACCATCTGCCTGAAGATGCATTAAATTTGAAACGATACAGATTAGCACGGCTCCAGTGCAAGGCTGACATGCAAATTCATGAAGTGTTCCTCCGGACCCTGTACAGGACAAGCAGGTACAGAAAATGGATGGATGGATGTTCCATATTTTGGGGGCTGCTGTGTGACTCAGTGGGCTAGGATTCTGCAATCAGAAGGTTGTTGGTTCAAATCCTGGGGTCGGCAGAGTGATGTCACCGTTGGGCTCCAGGGACTGTGTGAGCCTGCTTTCTGGCCGTGACAATAGGGTGACTGTGAGTGTACCTGCTGCATGAGGTGGTGCTTCTCGGCCTCGAGCGCGTGCCGGTGCTGCAGCCGCTTGTGGCGGCAGGACTGCGCGTAGCCGCGGTTCTTCAGCGTGCGCCGCTTCTGCTTCAGCCGCGCCGCCTCGTCCTTGCTGACGCCACGCAGGTGCCGGTTCAGCTCCCGCACCGACAGGCTGACCAGCTGCTCGTCGGAGAAGCGCTCCTCCACGCCGCCCTGCCTCTGGGACACAGAGCATCCGGGATGGACCTCACGTTAAAATATGCGCACGCTTCACAAAGACGCCACATCCTGTAAATGCAGACCCTGGCAGATTTGGGGGGGGCCCCACCTCATGATAGGGGCCCCAAAACGCAAAAGCTACCATTTTCTCCCACCCCCCCTCGGGCAAACATGGTTAAGGTTAGGGCAAGATATCTAGCTAAGTATTATTTAGTATGATACATATGTAGTCATGGTATAGGGATAGTAGGCTTGCTGTAGTATAGTGAGCTACAGTAACTATACTCTGTCACATAACAGTGCAGCTTTACTGTACAGGTTCACTGAACAAAGTGTAAAACGACAGGCTAACAGCAGTCAGAAAAACAATCTGTTATTAACATTAGGGGCTGTTAAAGAACCCGGTTGGTTCCCGTTAAATGACTCATTCAAGTTAATAAACTTCATCAAAGCAGCTTAGGACACTATGAGGAAGAAGAGTACAGCCCTGGTACAGTTTTGTTCCCCAAGGTACAAACAACATTGATGTATCCCTAATGGTACAAAAATGTTCCTCAGAGTCCATTCTGTACCTTAAAAGGTACATTTACCTACAGCTAGGGTACAATTGACAGACCCTTGAGGGTGCAGCCCCAGTGACAAGTAATTGTACCATCAAAACTACAAATTGATACTTTTTTTTTCAGACAGTGCTCCAACCAGCAGAATCAAACAAATTTTAACTCCAGTGAGACGGTGGCGTTTGCTATAAATAACCCGACTGTGACAGCAAGCGAACGCAACGTCCCAAATGACAGATGAGCTCAGTGTCACGTGGCAGAGACACACAGAGCAGAGTTACGGCACAAAGTATCGGGGATCTGCATACTTCACAATACTCCTGCTAGAGTCACTGGCTAACGCGTCACTGCATTGGCACGTGCAATAAAACCAGAGTATGGGGAATGTCAGCATTTGCCACAGAAAGCAGCATTTCGAGGTTTTTTTTAGTGATGGGCATAAGAGGGGCCATAATTCATACAGAGGGGGCAACTTTATCATTAGCCAATGATGTGTTTTGAATTGGTGAGCGAGAGGGAAGAAGGGCCAATCAGCTTTCGGTTGAGGTCTGTGCTGTATACACCCTTTACATAAAGACCTTATGGTGGCAACTCCCCTCCCACATGACCTGTGAGGTCAGCAGCGGGGGATCAGCGGGTGGGGGAGGGGCTGATGGCGGCTGGACGCGTGAGCGGGGAGCACATTTGCGCCTCACATGTCCATAATCTGTCATAATTTCTGAGTCTAATCCGACAGAGTGTCAGTGACAGTGAGCAGGATTATGGGTGGTAGTTATAGCTCCCATAATCCTCAGCTGCGTTCCCCTCATCACACTCTATGATTCCATACTGCACAGTGCAAATTGTTGGTGTTAGTGGAACCAGGACCACGTACGATGGAGTCCTGGCAAATTTCTCAACCAAGTTCCACTGGGGATTTTGACAGCTGGTTCAGCTCATATGGTTTATACCACCAGGTTTCCTGTGTCCAAAGACTCCCACTTGACAGGGCCGACTGTTTTAACTGGAATTTCTACCAGGAGTTTATGGTAAATCATCTCAGAAGGTTCCACACATTAGTGCACAGCTGAAAACACTCTCACAAAAATGAAAATGAAGTAGTCACACGCAGTGCTCGAACAGCAGCCTTCCCCGTCATGCCCTGAAACTGGAGTGCAGGGTCCGCATGGTGCACGGGTTCAGAACAATCGGCATGCAGGTCGCATGTACATCACAAACACAACTGCGCACGTTGAGCACAACTGACCCCCTTGAAAACGCAGCGATGAGAAGCAGGCGAGATGACACTCGCCCATGTGTCGCACGCGTAAATATAGAAACATATTTATTCATAATCTCAGGCCGCCACTGCCTGATTTCAATCCCTCAGTCCACATGTCATCCATCATTATCCCTCCTTCGTGAAGTCGGCCCCGTCTTTACAGTTCATCAGGGTAATGTTCCCTTTCCTGACAGATACTAATAGGTTTGGTGGCATCACAGCGCCACAAGGTTTGTGCCTTTGGTCTCTGTCCCTGTGATTGCATGCTCTCCCCAAATCATTTTTAGCATCCTCCAGCACACAAACACACAGATTGGTGAACTGCTTTTTCTAAATAACCCTTAGGATGTGAGTGCGTTGCCCTGTGTTGGACAGACATCCCATACGGGGGGGGGGCCCTGCCTCGTACCCCTGTGCTTCCTATAGAGCTCAGGGGCTAAATGATGAAATCACTTTGCCGGGATATGAACCAGCAACCTTCTGATCACAGGCACAGCACCCTAACTTACTGATCCACATACTAGCCTCATTGATATGCTGAATGAGATGAACAGGGGGCTTCTGTATACAGCACATGTGACATGAAAGGCTCATGGCTCACTGCATTGATTGGTGGATGGATGGATGCATGGATGGATGGACAGTTTACTTAAACTACCCAGATTAGGTACCTGTGGTTATATGTTCAAAAAGTGGACCTGCTCTGTGGACTCAGCCCAAGGTCAGAGGTCCATCACCTGTACACTGCCAGAGCTACCAGGACATGAAGAAGATGGCAAAGACCACCCCCCCCCCCCGCCAGTCTCTGTACCTGGCCCAGCTGGTGGTGGAGATGGAGGTGATAAGGGTGAGGATGAAGATGATGGTGAGGCTGGCCGTCGGGGCTCAGCGTCTGGAGGTAGGGTACGGAGCTCAAGGGCGCACCGGCGAGGGAGGGGGGCAGCACGAGGAGCGGCCGGGCGCAGAAGTCGGCCGCCTTGGGGCAGAAGACCTCACCTCCACTGTCACTGCTGGAGTCCCGCTGGCTGCTGTCGGAGCTCTGGGCCAGAACCGTAAACTGCAGAGCGGGAGGGAGCAGCAGGTGCGTCTGGCGTTTGTCATGCAAATAAACAGCTGATACTTTTATAGGCGACGTGCCTTGATTTGGCTGTATAAACTCCGATAAGATAAGCTCAGCACAGGCTGACATATTTATATTTTATTCATTTAGCACATTGCAAATGCATGTTTGAGAAAGCAGGAGCAACTGGGGCTTAAGGGCCTGGCTCTGGGGCCAGATGGCAGAATCACAATTGCGGGGATTTGAACCAGTAACCTTCTGATCACATGCCTAGTATCCTTACAATGGCCTCTGTATATGGTGCGTGTCACATGACACTTAGTACCTCACCTGAGAGTTAACGGCTGCAGAGTTCAGGAGGGCCTCCACGGCGTCCTCGCATCCCAGGAACCCCCCAGTGGGGCCCCGATCTCTCTCCCCCAGCTCAGGGCCCTCACCACCGAGGGGCCCCAGCACAGAGACGGGCGCCGTGGCTTCAAGCCCAAACTGCTGTAGGGCTGTCAGCCAGAGGAGGTCCTCCAGGGAGGCGGGACCGGGGGAGGAGCCAGGGGAGGAGCCAGTTCCATAGGCCAGCCTGAAGGGGTAGATGCCACCGGGTGGGACAGGAAGTGACATGGGAGGGGACGAGGAGGAGAGGGAAGAGAGGGATAGGGAGGATGAAGACGGGTGAGGCGGGTGAGCATCGCTCAGCGTGGGGGAGTGGGGCAGGGAGTTATATGGGCTGGAGGTAAGGCAGGAGTCCGGGGGCATAAAGGCTGGGTGGGGACTGGGGGGGTCCTGGGGTGTGGCTTTGGGAGGGCCTCCAGCAGGGGGCACTGGCGAGGAATCCGACTTCACCTCGAACTTCAGCAGGTCAAAATCGTTGAGGTACTCCATGGCCAGAGGGCTGGGGGGAAGGGAGGAAAGGGGGAGGGGGGGAGAGGCCATGGGCCAATCAGGAGAGGAGCCACAGGATGGGCACTTGGGTCAGAATGTTCCAGACGTGTCTCGGGGACTCTGCCGGCCCTCCTCCGGTTTATGCGTCACTCCCCCCGAAAACGAGCATCTAACACGTCATCGTCGCTTGTGGCTCCCAAAGGACTGGAGGATTCTCTGTCTCAACCCTAAAATAACATGCAAAAAGACAGAGGAGAGAAGTGAAAACGGTCTGCAAGGGATGGATAACCCAGAGCCGGACGAAAGGGAGGATGACGACAGGAAGAAAGCAGAAAGGGAGGATGACAACAGGAAGAAAGTAGAATGTAACAGAACAGAATTCTGCTGGATTCCTCTGAGACGACGGGAAACGCTGACCGCTATGGTTTAGTCACACGTATGCCGCACTGTAGCAGGTGGAAGGGACTGTGTCATATCAGGAACAAGGGAGCCTACTTAGCCAGCTTTAATTTAATTAAATCACATCATTAAGGTGCTAAGATGTAAGGTGATAATGACGGGGAGGATTGATACAGCGCGGTAACCTCTCCTGACGGCCCTGATGCTTCGCGACGGACCTTAAGTGACAGAGAACTATCCAGGAATTCCCACGCACCGATCCGAGGTGACAAAACACCTCAACCGCCTACATCTGGGTTTTGTTTTATGGAGAAACTCTGAATCTGGAAAATCCACGCCATCTTGACAAAGATCCCCGTGTCCCAAACAGCAGGGAAACATTTAAAAGCAAATCAATTAAATTCAAAACAGATTATCGCACAGCTCAGTGACTTTATACCAGAATTGTTTACAGACTGATATACTGTAACAACTTCTATATACGTATTTACGTAAGTATGTCCGACAATATAGTCCAGGCACAAAACATGCAGTAATATCAATAATAAAAATAGTCCAAATTTGGCAGTATTTGTTAATAGCACCCATGCTCATTCTTATTCTGATGAGTGACACAGTTGGTATTTACAAGACAATAAATAAAACAAAACAAGGCTGGCAGAACCACGAAATTTTGTACAGGAGCTGAACTGCAAAAACTTAGCAAGTATTTCAAGGAAGAGATGCAGTTTATGTAACTGACCCTCTGCACAATACTGTATTCCATAGAGGCAGTCTAATGAAAAAATATTTGATAAAAAAAAACTCGAAATGACCTTAATCTATTGACTAAACACATATTCTGTTGGCAGTCGGCTAGAATTAACTTTAATAACTTAGATACTTAAAATGAATACATGATGAAACTCTGTGTAATTCACAACTGCAAGACTTATGACAGTATAGTTCAGGTTCCACCTTGCACATGACTGGAAAAGCACTTTAAAAATGGACGGCACTGGGAGCAGGAGAGGCTGGCTTCAGTCTCCCAGCCCCCACGCGGGTCTTTGGACGTCCTGACCGTGGGTCTGATCTGCACCCACTGCTGTTGCTATCCATCGCAGAATAAGCTTTGCTCTACCACGTCATCATATCCGTACACCAACCTGAGTCCAGTACTCACCCACACGCTGTCCTGACGCTACTCAACATCCGACTGTCACCCTTTTCGGTTCCTACTAAGCCCACTACGGTCCAGTAGCCGCAAGCACGACCTAAAGCAAACAGCGAATTTCACATTCCTAAAACTACCAACATAGTGCAGCCCACCAGCCGGGAGGTAGATCTACAAGTGTCTTAGTGCACGGATCTCCAGTACATCGCTCTCCAGTCTTTCAAGTATTTCTAACACCTGTGTCTACCTGAGAATGTAATCCTACGAGCTCCTGCACCTATTCCACTTCTGTCACATTATTTAAAAAAACTGCAGCCTCTTCTTCAAAAAACAGCACAGACCCGACAGAAATAAATAATACGAGACAGGGTTTTGTCGGAAATATCAGACCCCACTTCAATAAATGATAGATAGATACCTAACGAAGATTTTAGTCTCGGATCAGAAAAACGTTTTATCATATGGATCATTCAGTTTATTTTTTTTAAACTGTACCCTAAACAATATTGGTCTTATTTCAAATGCTAAAATATTTAAAAATTATTTTTAAAATCTTTCTTATATCTATTGCATGTGTGCCAATTGCGATGCCACGATATCCATCGCACCCCCCTCCCGCTGGGGCTAATTCGCCCTCCCCCCCAAACGTGAAACTGTTGCGGAGGACATGGATGTGTCTTTTTCACGCAATGCTGACGGCATGTTGAGGGGACTCGTATTGTATATTAAGTGTGCAGCACTGCAGGCCGCCGTGATGTGCTGACCGTTAAGATCTTACTAGTGACATCTGTGTCTGAACTACGCAGGACTGTCACACGCAAAAGTAACCCAGAGCGATAGTAAATTAAAAGATATCAGGAGGGGAAAAAACGCATTATATAATAATGACAGCAACACTTCATTTCCAACTTCACATCAAATCTTTCATTCAGTTTCAAAATATTTTCAGAAGATCTCTTATGAGTTATTTTGTAGTGCTAAAATAAAGTGCTTGTAAATCATGAACTACGTCATCAATAAATATGATTATAATAAAATGTAGAATTAGTGTGGAACTTATTGACAGTCGTTTCCCTCGCCATTGTACCATCAAACAAACAAAACAAACATGGCTGGACTGAAACTACCACAGGCGTTGCTACAGGGACCCTGAAAGCTGGGGTACAGCCGCGACTGTGACCTTACCTGAGCGAGGACAGGGGGGCAGCCGCACGCGGAGCCGTGCTGGGAGGCAGCGCGAGGGAGAGCGGGGCAGCGCGCGCGTTTGGCCGAGTGACGGCCGCTGCTCGGGTCATCCCCCCCTCCCCTCTTTCTCTCTCTCACCCTCTTTATCTCTCTGCTCCCTCCTCTCACTGTCCCGCATATCCTGCTTATTTTCACACCGGTGTACCGTCTATGTTAGTGATCATTGTTAACGTCGGTGTTTTCCAGCACCTTCCTCCCGCGGCCATAAACAGACCCTTTCGGAACGTTGCTGAGATTTTTCTGCGTGAATAATAATGCTTTCTCTTGTATGTCTGCGGTTATTTTCAAAAGAATTAATTATGGCTAATTATAAAAATAACGCAAAATGGGAAGTATAATACCCCTTATATTAACTGGTCTATCTATTAAATATATCTGTGACAATATGATACCAGGTTTGAACTGTGACAAAAATAACTAGTAAGTTGAATTTGACAGATTAATATCCTAAATAAGAAAAAGAAAAAAATATCTACGAATATCTGAAAAGAGGGAAATATATCAAAGCCATAATTTATCATAGTGAGTCATTTCCTGCATTATGATAAGTATTACTGCTTGGAGGACAACTTCAATACA
>JAODJU010000081.1:1376200-1388293 GCA_026776725.1 Gnathonemus echidnorhynchus
AAAATTAGTTTAATGTTTTTAAATGTAGTACCAAATTTTGGCCACTAGAGGGCAGCATAAAATGTGTGACTTCTGTAGTGTGGGGCCACTGTACGGGAAGAGGTGTCACCTCACGAGCGCTTTCATTTTTGACAGACATGGCTAAACGATCACATGCAGGTTGTACGTCTTTGATTTTGTGTGGATTCTGCGCGTCTGACTAACGCTGACCTGGGACTCCTAATGGTGGCTCTTGACGTTCACGCCTGATGTGCACCATCAAGGAGGCTGTAGGGACACAGTGTGTGCATCTAGACTGGATGAGCAGTAAATAATTATCTTACTGCTTTCTGTGGCAAGCTCTGTTGAATTGACATCATTCAGTGGGGGGGGGGGGGTGTATGCTAATGAACCTGCGGAAAATTAACTACCCCCACACCACACACGGGAAGCCTTCCTACAAGCCGTTCCCTTAACGAGCTCAGAAGATACAGCGGCGAACTGCAATCGCTCATGTCCTACAGGAGAATTTTTAACGAAACCCGAAGAACTCAAAATGTCGTGCAAAGTCCTGACCGCAGCCCCTAATAAGTCTAACGAGCCCGAATTAGACCGAAGTGCTGATTAGCTTGTGGCTCTTTCCACAGTAGCATTAGACTGTTGGCCCTTCACTCAGACTGGGCTTAAAGGGCAGTCAGTGTAGTCCGCGACGCCAACGTCACTGCGTTAGCTCCATCGCGGGCGCAGTGAACGGGGTGCGACGCCGCTGATAGACGCGTGACCTTTAATGCCGAGCCCCCCCCCGAGCGCACAGACGTGTTCATGCTCCATCACCAAAAAAAAAATCCCCAATTCCGTCACAGCTTGTGAACAGATGCTGACTGGCCGATCAGTTTTCCGAGGACTGACATACGGAGAGCTCTAATTAGCCAACACCGCCGCGCAGGACATTTAACAGCCCGGATATGATCTTTAAAGGAGGCCGGCCTGACTAAAGACAGAGACGCCGCTTGGTACAGTACTTTGTGAGGCGGCTGTGCTGATCTCAGAACAGCTGGATGTTCACAGTGATCAGAGCTGCACTGGATCACACCTTTTTTCATCAGACATCTGCTGCCCCCTGCTGTTCAGAAATTCCATCCTCTGTCCCACCCCACCCCCTTAAAATGCTGAAAAATTCACGAGCCAAAATATGTCCTCAGCAACGTCTTGTTCCATTTTCCTCAAAACCCAGACAGCAGAAGTAAGTAGTTCAAATTCTGCTGTTTAAACTGCTTAGCACTGGGTTATAAACCTAATTAGCGCAGATGCTTTGAACTGATGACACCCCAGAGGCTGGACTTCAGGAACGCAGCGACAAAGGTGGTCAGCGATTGGCCGACCACCGCTGTCAATCAGACACTCCACCCATTCATGTAAATCTCACAGAGAATCATTCACCTTCAGCACAGTCTCCCTTTATTCTTTCAAATTCATATTCATATACTGGCTTTTACAAAATATATTAGATTTCAATGCAAGAAAGATCAAAGAATTCAAAACCAGTTTTGTTAAACAATGAAATTCTCAATTTAAACTAAGTAAAATTATATGAACACTGGAACTAATGAATACTGTATCAAAGCAAACCCAATAACAAGAATGATACCAATAATCTTAAAATGAACCTCAGAATGATTGTTAAAATATTATTAAGTGCAGACTTGGTAAATTCTTATTAAATATTTACATCATAGTAACTGAAGGATCTGTACAGTGTCACAGGTTGTCCTTGGACAGCAGGAAGGTGCGAAAGTGCAGAAGCAAAAGAGCTGAAAGCCTGAAGCACTATGGCACCCCTACAGCCCGATGGAGCAGACTCACCCAGCTGACCAGTGTAAAAAATCAGTGACCACTTTTCCATTAAAAACCCAAAGGTCGAGTCTCAAAGGTCAGGATTGCATTGTATGTGTGTGTGTGTGTCTGTGTGAAGTGAGTAAACAAAAAGAAGTCTCCACAAAGACGACCTCCTGAAAACAGGCATTCATAGACAGATGGATTCCGGAAGAACAAACAAAGAGCTTCGTCCGGGATTTCACGACACTAAAATGACTAGATCGCTCGTCGTTGGCTTTTGCTTGTATTTAATGCTGCTGCGGCGGGGCCAGGAATCATTGATGGCACTAAAACTGAAACATACAGAACGTATGGGAAGTCCCCACAATGACAGAAATGTAAAGGTGCGGGGGCCTGTGATAGTAGACCCATAAAAGCCCAGCACATGGTGGGGACGTGCATTCGGGCTGATGGAGGTGTCAAAGTGTACACGTACAGTTACACATTAATGCATACTTTGATGATGAATAAAGCTAACAGTAAACAGGTAATTACTAGTATTCGTTCTTCCTGCTGCAGAGCACTGGCTTGAGTTCACAGGGAGCACTGAGCCTCTCCATCTCTCTTTCACCATTTCTTTCCCATCTCTCCTTTTTATCTCCCTCCTCCGGTGCAACATAATATCACACAGTTGTCATGGGAACTGTCGCCGGCCTCCGCTGTCGTCATGACACCTCGCTGCTGCCAGATTCTGAATTCCCGTTGCCTAGAAAAGAGGTCAGTGGAGAGAGGGTCTGTATATCCACGTGAAATTTTAAGCTTCTCCCAGTTAACAAACTCAACACAGTCTTTGTTTGTGTTGTCTGCCGCTGTGACGACAACAGGATATCCTGCGCATGTGTTGTGCAGGAACTGGGTTACAACTTGCATGCGTGACACGTTAACATATGCGTCGTCAGGCGTGAGACTATCAGCTGGTGTTACTAGTTGTGTTTCCATTAGCAAGAGATGTAGCATGAACGGAGATGGGGGGTATGGAAACAGTGAAGTCCAGAACAAAGCAATATTGTTTTACTGAACCAATAAATATAAACAAACCAATCAGAATGGCTGTGAGAGGATCTGGCTGTGTCTGCACCAATCAGAGTGGCTATGAGACATTCTAGGTTGTGGCTGATTGACCCAATCAGAATTGCTGGAGAGGTTCTTGGTTGTGGCTGGACCAATCAAAGAGGCTATGACAGATTCTTGTTTATGGCTAACTGACCCAATCAGAGTTACTGTGAGAGGTTCTGTGCTGTGGCTGCACAAATCACACTGGCTGTGACACATTCCAGGGTGCGGCAGATTGACCCAGTCAGAGGCTACGACAGGTCCTCTGTTGTGGCTGCACCAATCAGACCGGCTATGACAGAATCTTGGTTGCGGCTGAACTGCACCAATCAGAGCAGCTGTGAGAAGTTCTGGGACCTGAACTAAATGCATAATTCATGCGAGTACTGTGAGATACCAAGGTACGATTGACTGCACCCATCAACCATGCCTGCGTCATGAATAACCAATCAGCTTATATTTCATTGATCTCCCCCAGAAGCATGTAACCTACGTCAGGCCTGACGTGAGAGCTGCCTGCTTCCTTACACCACCAGCTGACAGCAGATGTCACTATAGAGCAACAGGAAGGAGAAGGAGCCAGCAAGCGACCTTACTGACGGGAATGAGAGAGTTTTTAATGGATTATGACTGAAGCTGGATGTCTCATTAAAAGGCTTTCATTAAGCACCAAGAGAGGATAGCTATGAATTGCCGTAACGCTGTGACACCTTGTGGGGGAGGGGGGGGGAGCAGATTGGTTTTAAAATCAGGTCACTAGCCCTCATTCCCAGTGTTTTTTTGGGTGTTTTTTTTTTCTTAGTTAGTCAGTCCTGACATCAGTCAGAAAGTCACGGCAGGAAACATCCTTTTGAAATGCCTTCAGTCTGTCTCACACTCCTCAGCCTGTTAGCTTTTTAAATCCCCGCTGAAATGGGAAGCCTTATATTTTATGTTGTTACATCAGTTCGGTCCATATTGGATCCCCAGCTACCCTTGAAGAGGAAAGGGCTAAAAATAGATTCTCTGTTAATTGGCCAAGTCCCATGTCACGTGGGTCTATTCGCTGGCCACAACCTGCAATACTCTCACAGCCAAAAAAAATATATGTATATGTTTAAACAGCAGTTGCTAGGAGTCTCAACGCGAGATTCCCTGCAACCTGGCGACAACACAGAGCAGCACAGAGGTACGGCACCCATGCGGGCAGATTCCTGGCTATGGCTTTGGCAGACCATACCGGGGCTGTCCAGTGACCTATTTCTGCTCTGGGGCAGCCTGGGCTTCTTCACAGGTGGCTTGCGGTCTGAGGGCCTTTCCACGATACCCGGGCTGTCCCTCTCCATGCCTGCGAGTAAGTGCGACAGACACACAGCACCACACACGTTGCGGGAAATGGTGAGGCGGCAGCGCTGCCCAAACACAAACACAGAGGCCCGGCGATGGCGGATTCACACTTGCTCTGGCCGTGCAAATCCTGTTTAACACGGAGGCCCGGGGAGTTGAGCAGAAGCGCTACGCACGCTAATGAGGAGGGTGAGAAGGAGAAGCCCGCTATGACAGGCAGTGGCCGGTGACTGCGGGCTGGGCGGATGAAAGGGCACAGTGCTGAACCGAGAGATGAAAGCAGGAGCCTAGTCCTGGGGACAGGTCAGGAGGTACCTGTTTCACAGGAGAAGGCTTTCCTGTTTCTCTGTGGCTTCATTGGGGCTGAAGCTTTCATCGCGTCCTCGCCTGTCCGTGTTAAAAGCCATAATCACCATCACAAATTCTGACACGCATGAAGCTCACAAAACATTTTGATTGGATTCTTGGGCAATCAAACTGTTAAGTCCTCAGCTCATGTGGCTCTGGGAGCTGGTTACCTAGACTGGCAGCCGTGTCAGCCAATCCGAGCGTAGGCTTGGAGGAGGCGGGAGGCACGGGGGGCCGAACCTTCTTCTCACTGGCTGTTTCCTTAGGAAGGGTCACAGTAGGAGGCGTGTCGCTTCTGAGTGGCTGGTCTGTGGGCTGCAGAGAGACAGGAAACATAACTCACACACACAGGCAGAGGCCACTGGGTGTGACTCGCACACACTCCCGCAAACCTTTTCAGCGACGGGGGAAGACAGTCTCTTGGTTTCACCCTCTTCATCCTTCCCTTTCTTCTCCTGTTTATTGGCTTCCCTCTCTTTATAGCCCAACACGTCCTCCTCCGCAGGTAGGTCTTCATGGATAAGGGATAAAGTAAATAAAGCTGATCTCATACTTAACGACAATAATTTTCACGCCTCTTTGCAACCTTAACAATAACATTTCACGACAAAAGCACTGAGGATAATTCGTGCCACATAAACTGTCATGCCAGACCTTAATTACATTTAAACCAAGAGCAAAAACGACACAGTGAAGCTGCCATTATAATTACCCTTAAATGTCGATGTATAACTATTACAATCACTAACAGCACAGTATAGTTGAGAAAGAAAAAAACGTAAAAATCAGGGGAGAAGCAGCATTCATGCCCATTTGCAAAAGACACGAGTTACAGTATAAGTTATAACTTGGTGAGCAGAGTGAATCAAGCAGCAAATCTAGCAAAAAAGATTAAAGATTAGATGTAATAAGTTGCATGCCAAACTAAGAAGTGCAGTACCGGAGCTGTCCTGTAAGTGGCGCTGTGTCATGGTACTTAGGCACGGTTTGGTTCTCTGGGGAGGGGGTTCTGGTTTCGTCCCACACTGGGCAGGACTGTGACGTTCCTCCATCAGCGGCTCCTCCAGCGTGCCTTCTTGCTGTGGTAATCGTGACCGTCTGTCCACACACGGCTCCACCGGGAGCTCCCCCGGGCCGCCCGGCACAGTCTGCCCGTCCACCTGGGTCTCCGGCCTCTCGTCCTGGCAGTGCGAGCGGGGGACCTGTTGCTCGGCCTGGCTTCCGTGCCCGGTCTGCCTGTCTCGGATCCTCTCCTCCGCGGCCCGGTGGGCCCTCTGCTCCGTCACGCTCCGCTCGGGCGATCGCTCCTTCTCCTGCCCACCTTCTGATTTCTGATGAAGGACAAACAAAGTCTAAGGCCGCCGCAATTCAAGATGACTCCGCAGAGGGCTAATGAAATGCATATGGCATCCAGACTCTGTCACGGTCAGTAGCGGCCACTTCTGTTAATGTCCTCAGTCACGCTAATGGGCAGCTTTGATCTAGCAGACTTCGGGGACGGGTGACTGTCAGAGTGACTTTACAAACCACAACTGTTTAATCAATATATACACCCTACAGAAACCCTATATAATCCAGGCAAATCAATGTGAGGTGATTCAAACAAGTGAACAGGTTATTATACTGGGCAATGATGTTTCTCAGTATGCGTACTTGACTGTACTTGTGTTCTCATGTTCCTGTTTTACATTATCTGCCATTGTCAAAGACCAGTTCCAAAGAAGGAAGTACAGAGAACAGTAAAAAAAATCCCTAAATGTCCCTCTTGCCTACCCCATATGTCAAGGGTGCATCAGCTGCATCCTCACCAAACGAGACCAACCTGTCATCGCACCCCAAATTCGTTCTTGGGAGGCAAGTTAACAAGACCGGTCTTGACAAGAACCACAAGCACGATCTTTGCATTGTCGGTACTGAGAAACACCCCGGGTACGGCCCGCACCACCATCAGACTGTACCTTTCTTGATGGGAAGTGGGAGGGTTCACTTCCAGCCACCCCCAGAAATGGTATGCTCTGCAGGGGCTGAGGCCCTGATTGCCCCGTGGGATTCCATCGACTCTGCTCTTCTGTTTTCCCATCCGCCGCCTTTGCAGACTTCCCAGCATCCACTGGGGGATTAAAAAAGGTATATACGTTCTCCATGGCAGTCCTGAGACAAGGGAGAAATATAAAAACATGCTTTGAAAGGATACTCATACCATGACATGTTCGAAATGCTGACATCATAACCAGACTGTGGCCCTCACTGACCACTTAATGCAACTTAATTATTGCAGGAGTGTGTAAGAGTTACGTTACTATGAGAAGTCACCTGACATGTGCTTCTGGGGTCATGTTGACCCCAGGGTAGGCTTGAGCATTAATGCTAATCTGCTTTATAAGACACCATCTACCAAGTCACATATAGGGAATAAGACATTCAGGACCATGGATAGTTCCTCCAAATCGCTCACACGGCACATGCAGACAGCGCAGAAGCATTAGTAGCTGGATTCATATGGAGCATAAACAGTTTCACAGATGAACAACTACTTGCCAGACAAGTTAGCACTGTAGTGGTTTGCAGGGCGGCCAGCTGTCAGGCATCCGGCGTGACACTCACGCTTTCAGACTCTCACACTCACGCGGGATATTTTACGGCAAATCTATATTACTCCGTTATAAATCTAACACTACATCAAAAGCGCTGGGGTAGTTTGCAAACCTTGAAGACTATTTACAAGATAACAGAACTGTTATATAAATGTAAATGCGTGTGCATGTGTGTGCAGATTTGTCTTGAATTGATAATCTCACTCCAGCCAGCTGACCAACGCTGGAAATCCTTCGCTTTTACCAAATGCCACTGACAATTAACCAGGATTACTTGTTAGCCAATTAGCGAGGCATTTATTTAATGCATTTCAGGGTAAGGACTTTAACTGAAAGATGTAACAGAAAGTGTCCCCCCCCAACCCACATCCCTACAGCTTTCTGACAGCTGCATGGGCGAAACTCACAATCACCAGCACTGAACTCGCTCATTCCTTGAATTCAATCAACATTCTCTCTTTACTTTCAGAGCTGTGTCTGGCTCCTGTTATTCATTAACAGTCATAACATAGACTCTGTATAGTGCATTTAAAATCTATTTTATTTGTTCCTCTTCCAAGCTACCGTGGTCTAACGACTAGATTAGCCTGAATTGACCTTGCCCAATTAACAGGTCTCCACACCAAAGTGGTTCCTTGAAGAATAACCCAAAGTTCAGCTGTAAAACATCGAGCTCCAAGATTAACTCTAAAATTGCCCATTTTCACAGCTTTGTAGACAAAAGTACAATTAGGCACATTATCTCATTACCAGGAAAGACACGGAGCGGCTAACTAAACATTATCTCACTAGAAGCAGTGTAACCATGTAATCTAGACTACGTGTTGTCCCAGCAGACGAGAACAGTGACAAATACATTGCTAATACTGTAGCACTGAGTTAATACTCTGCAGAAGGCTCATTGTTAACGTGGTAGTGCTGAATTAATACTCTGCAGAAGGCTCATTGTTAACGTGGTAGTGCTGAATTAATGCTCTGTAAAGGGCTCATTGTTAATGTGGTAGCGCTAAATTAATGCTCTGTAAAGGGCTCATTGTTAATGTGGTAGTGCTGAATTAATGCTCTGTAAAAGGCTCATTGCTAATGCGGTAGCGCTAAATTAATGCTCTGTAAAGGGCTCATTGTTAATGTGGTAGTGCTGAATTAATACTCTGCAGAAGGCTCATTGTTAACGTGGTACTGCTGAATTAATGCTCTGTAAAGGGCTCATTGTTAATGTGGTAGTGCTGAATTAATGCTCTGTAAAAGGCTCATTGTTAATGCGGTAGCGCTGAATTAATGCTCTGTAAAAGGCTCATTGTTAATGCTGTAGCGCTGAATTAATGCTCTGTAAAAGGCTCATTGTTAATGCGGTAGCGCTGAATTATTGCCCTGCAAAAGGCTTATTGCTAATGCGGTAGCGCTGAGTTACTGCTCTGCAAAAGGCTTATTGCTAACACAGTAGTGGTGGATTGAAGTACTTGATGGGCGCTGGCACCATAGGTGGGCCATCATCCCCAGTGGGCCCTCCCATTTCAGCAGTCTCCGCCCCGAGATTGGACAGGGCTGAGTTGCGGTTCCTACGGAAACCAAAGATGGACAGCACATTGCGCCTCTTCTTTCTTCTGAGGGACTGGGCTTGATGAACAGACGAAAGCTGACTGGGAAAGAGAGATGGCATAAAGGTTTGTGCATGCCAGGCACTCTGTGCAAGCATTTCTATGTGCCATTTGAGCTGGAGGAGAGAGACATACCTGTCAGGCAGCACCCTCTTGGTGTAAAAATCAGGAAGTCCATCATCAAGAGGAGTCACTGCCCCATTTTCTGTACAATGCTGCGATGAGAGAGAGAGGACGAGAGAAAGTAAGCCTGGACTTGTAGTATAATAGAGGAGAGTGAAGCAAGGAGAGTTTTATAATTCGGGAAAACAGCAACAATGGAAAAAGAGCTGTCAGGGACAGGCATGTTATGTGGTCCATTGTATCTTTGTATTAAAATGGCCATTTGTTGTGATTCTGTCTAGATAAACTCGCAAAAACATTAGCAAGTAATAGGAAGATCAAGGCAGACTGCTGAAGGTGCTGCAAGTTCAAAAGGAAAGGCTCACGACGGCAGGAGAGATGGAAAGAAAGAAAAGGATAGGATGCGAGCAGCAGAAGAAATAAAAAGAGCAGAAAGAAATAAAGGCTCAAGGAAAGAGGCATAACACTGTCCTTTCAAAGGAGTGAGTCACGAAAGAAGAGACTGCTCACTTCAGCAAACATACCTACAGCAGCACGGGAAATTACCGCTAATCACATACCACCATGCTGTGCTACACAAAGGTAACTTAAGGTAAGAGTCACGCTTTTCTATAAATTAAGAATAACTATATATTCTCTGCAGGAATGCCTATTAATGCCATTCAAATGCAAAAACCACAGCTGCATGTTTTATAAAAATTGAGTTAATGATCAAGATTTCATCTGTTAGATATTTTGTCACAAGATAAAACAGCCTAAGTTTAACTGTGCTTGGATTTGAAGAACACACTATGATCTGCTTACACATACAGGTGGACAGTCAAAGAACTTTGGAGCCCTTTTTCTGTCTCAGTGTCAGGTATTTACTGTGTATTGTCTTTGTAGGGCACTATGCTTGTATCTGCAAGTTTAAAAGACACACAGACAAGGCTAATTGTAACTCAGAGCAGAAGACCTGCATAATGGATGCTCTGTTAAAAAGAGGAGTGTATCATGGCTGCCGTCCAAAACAGAGCAGAGGCTGACCACTCTGCTCATGCTATAAAACATGGAAGTCAAGACAGCATGGTCCATTCCCAGTTTCTCCTGATCAGGCACTCAGACAATTAAAGAGCCGCGGTAGAGAAAATGGGCGACCTGGATGTGAGAAACGAGGGAACAGACACCCCCGCGGATTCATTACGGGCCCGTCTACCGACGGCCCCCACGTCAGCCCGGCCTGCCTCTGCCTCATGAGAGTTTCGAGGATCCCTGTGGACGGACGCCGCCCAATCAGCTGCGGCAGCTGAGGCGAGGGTGTCGGGTTACGGCTGAGGGAGGCGGAGCCAGAGAGCCAAGCTGAAGAGCTTTGTTTCCAAAGACCCCCGAGAGCACCCCCATGGAATCAGTACTACTCCCGAAACTTCCCTTTGCCTCTGCCACTCTCTCCAGCGCCCCCTACCAAATCACCCTGCCACTGGCTCCTGTCACTTTATTCCAGCCACAAAACTATCACTATTTTTAAAAAACGTTAATGTGTAATATGGTGTATTGCAGCATTCTTCACAATTATAGGGAGTCGTATTGCCTTCCAGGACGCTGTACAAGGTGCATTCTTATTATCATTAAACACGGCAAGCGCTGTTCAACAAGGCCTCGCAGAGCAGCTGGCTTTGACAGCAGCATATGTGCTGCGAATGTGCCACACTTCAGTGAGGATTTTTCCCATCATCCTCTGCATCAAGCACTTGCAAGAACAAGGTAACACACTATTATACAATCACAGAGAAGAGGAGCAACGGAGCCTCACTCTTTTATAGACGTTAAAGAAGGAATCGATTTGTTTGGTAATCTGTACTTGAATGCCTGCATTCATGAACGCAACAACCTTGACAGCATTTTATGGATAAAATCGGACGGTGCTGGCATGATCACATATCAGTTAGCTATCATACCCTTCAATGCAGGTAAAATAAGTGGAGTGACTTTGGACGAGTCCACATGCTCCGCCGCTATCGGGGGCTGGTGGACGTGATCACAGCACTGTCAATAAGGACGTTATTCCGGTTAGCACGTTAGCAAAACTCCGCTTTTAGACTGCAGTGACGCACATGTCTTCCTGGACACAGCCCAGAAAGGCACACAAAAAAGCCCCCACGGAGCCCAGAGAAGAGTGCAGATTGTCAATCACGTTCGCAACATGATAATTTAGAGCCGAAAGCAGCGTTAAAAAAAGCATCAAACAGAATGACAGGGCGTTTAAAAGGAGCTGAAATGGCTATAGAGCGTAAAACAGACATACTCCTTCGAAGCTGTTCGACCTTAATACCAGGAATGAAAATAAAAACAGATCAAGGCTTCACCCAAAGAACTAAGCCGTTAACGGTGGCGCTACAATAAGACAACTCTGAAAAGCTGGAGGTGGAATTAAAGGATATTTTAAGAAACTTAGGTCCAATGACAGCCAGAGCAAAAAAAATATCCACGATGAATCGCCTACAATAATCTTAAACAACACACAGAAATGAAACGAATGAGAACAGAAATTAAAGAAAGCATATTAGAAGTGTCAATCAGATTCTACAGACAAAAGCCACTCGATTCAGTTCTTCCACCAACGATCTGCCCTAAAAACCAAGACACATAAATCCCAGCGAACAAGACCCCAGATCTGTATGAAACTTCGCCGTGACCCCATTATAATCACAGACACCCCAACACTGACAAAGGCATGTTTACATACAAGTCATTCCTTTAAAGGAAGATTCTGTTGTTTAAAAACATTCTCAATCTCTCTCAAGTCCTCCTTTTAAATCACTGCAGTGCCGACTATATTTAGACCCAGTATAGCCCAATTAAAACATATTTGCTGCAGAGTGCATTGAAAAACATTTCATTTGGTTTGAAAAAAGACTGGTTTTATTGCATTTGGCATGAAGGAACACTCCAGTCTTATTCTGAATAGTATTGTGAATACAGAGTACCCAGGCACACAGGAGAATAATTAACTTAAAACTGTTGGCTGAATGCAATCAAAATATTAAGCGGACAGAATTCCTCACAGAGGGAAAAGCTCAGTGATGATGACACTAAAATCATGGTGAGTAGGATAATATGGAGAAACAGCACGTCGAAATAGAGCAGGGTTATTCAAATCATGGTCCTCGAGGTCCGAGCACTGCTGGTTTTCCAGCCTTCCTTTACCTGTCAGTCAGGTG
>JAODJU010000081.1:1391657-1418921 GCA_026776725.1 Gnathonemus echidnorhynchus
GACCAGGATTTCGTTTCAACCAACCTGCTGAGTATAAAGATTCACAGCCATATAGTACTCAGCTGGTTGGTTGAAACGAAATCCTGGTCTGGATTTTTACTTTCCGGACCTGAAATGTCCACCTCTGAGTGTGACCATACCAGGGTCTTGTGAGTGGCGTACAGCTCCTGCAGGATCTGATCCACGATGGAGTTGGTGAGGTAGGAGACCACGGACAGCTTCACCTCCCTGTGCGAGAGGAGAGCGAGCGACAGGAATCACTAATCATGCCCTCCTCATCTTTATTAATGCACCTTCTGTATTCCCCTTTGAAAATGAACCAACACCGTCACGATATATTTTGCCTGCGTTCAGCATTCACTCAATTCTTTGGTAATTTTGGTTTCATCACTCGGATAACAGCAAGAGGTAAAAAGCCCAGACTGAACAACACTCACAATGCAGTGCATTTCTTAACTCTCCAGCCTGACTCACCTTTTAAATTGCGCTACCATTACTGCACTTTGCATCAACACTGTAATATTTTCTCATGTATATGCCACAATGTTACAGACTAAGTTATTCAATTATACCGGAGTTCAGTACCAACATGTATAGAGTATACAGAAAGTCTTGGGATGTTTGCTTAATTTTGTAAAAATGTTGCAAACTTATTAGTTTCATAACACAAGTCCAACCAATATTTAACATATCTGCACATATCTTTCACACAGACATTATTTGTTTATGTATCTTTTTCTGACTCATTCAATTCTGCTCTTGTTATGAATTGCAATTGTAGTCACTGGCTCCCAAAGTATTACTAAACAGAAATATTTGGTTGTTTTATGTTATTGCACAGGTGTTACTAATTAAAAAGCCCCCAGTGAGACTGCTTGTCAATGAACCTTTTAATTCAGAACAACTGTTTTAGAGTTACAATTTGTGTTTCAATTTTTTACTATATTAAATTAATGTTTTACTTAAAACTACTGGTTGTTTCTAATGTGATATATATTTTAGACATTTGTTTAACAATTTGGTTTAACAATGTTGGTAAACAAATGAATACTGTAATCAATAAATGCACTATTTTTGCTGAATTAAGCAAACATCCCAAGACTTTGTGTGCATTGAATATACCATACGTATAACTGACTGAAAGAATTAATTAATTAATGTTACAGTAATTGCTAATAGTTCTCCACTTGCACAAGGACAAATAATCGTTGTTCCTTGCAGACTGATCATATCCATACATTGGTATGGATTATGTTTATATTATGCAGCTTTATGAGAATTTTATAGTATCTTTGTGCTGTTGAGTTGAAGTCAGCTGACATGCCCAATTTGCCCATTCAGATTTCTGCTGCCATTCTGTAATACCTGCACACAAATAAAGTGATCCAGGGGTCCCATTGACCCGCTCACGCTGCCCGACTGAAGCAGGTATTTTGCACAGGTGCTGTAATACGTTTGCGTAGGTGAATGTGAGCTTGAGCAGGGAGGGCAGAACTCACTCCAGGGCCCGGTGCACGTCCTGAGCCGCCCGCTCCATCAGCGCTGTGCGGATGGCGGATCGCGGCACCGACACTCTCTCCGCCACCGAGGACAACGGCGGGGTCAGGTGCTCGGCCGCCGCGGACGACAGCGGGCACAGTTCCCGGCAAAGGGACACCATGGAGTCCACGATCACCTGAGTCCACAAGAGGCCGGCCAATCAGAAAGAGCGGCGGGCAGGTGTGCATAGCAGGCCAATCAGAAAGAGCGGTAGGCAGGTGTGCATAGCAGGCCTCCAGCCTGTCGCGCTGTGATGGGACTGTGTGTGGATGACTTTGTGGATTTTAAAGGCACCGAAAACCATGGTGTATAAATGAAAGTGTGCAGTTTACAAGTTTCTGTAATGAGAATATTTCTTCAGCACAGGGCATGAGTAAGATCCACTTTAAATTCACCAGCATCCATCACGTAAGATACCACAACGTATGATTTAAACAGAGCTCTAATAAGCTCCACAAAGCGCAGACTGTGCTGCATGTGTTGTACTGCCATAAATAGAGGCGAGAGGGTGAGCTGTAAACAGTGTGGGGCGGCGTGGGACAGCGGGGAACGCGAAGGAGCAGGCGAGGCGGCGAGGCAGGCCGCAGGAAGGACAGGGAGAAGGACACGGGCACGGCGGGAGCCGCCCGCGGGCTCACACCTGCAGTTCCTTGTCCGCGGCCTTCGCCAGCTCACCGGCCAGCGAGTCCAACCTCTGCCGGACCGGCCCGTCCACGGAGAGAACATGGGCGAGCTCGCACAGCGAGGGATACAGCTGGGCAGGACGGAGATAGATGGAGGCCATTATTATAGAGCCTGCCTAGACTATGTATAGCTATTGTGTGTATATAAACACACAGACACACACAGACACACACAGACACACACAGACACACACAGACACACACTCTCTCTCTCTCTCTCTTCAAATCCCAGGAGGGGCCTGGCTCTTATATGCTTGAAGAACGTACTTAACCTGAACGACTTAACCTAACTAGCTAACCTACTTAGCCTGATTAGTTTTACTGTATACACAGCTCAATAATAAGCTACATGCTCTCTCTACTGTGGGTCAAGATGCGTGTATGACACGTGCGTGTTTGCAGGGGGGACCTCACCGCCCGGGAGTTCCGCGCCTCCTTCAGCACCTGCCGGGCAGCTTGGAGCTCCTCACTGTCAGTGACCCCCCGCAGGACGCAGACCTGCTGCTGCACGCGCACGCATAGGCGCTCCATCACCTGGGGGGGGGGGCGTGGGGAGTAGCAGGGCAGATGGAGAGGAGAGAGCGGCGACGAAGGCGGGCGGGTGGGAAATTCGAGAAAGGGCAGAGAAGGATTGGGGGAGGGCAGGGTGAGGAGAGAAGAGATTGGCAGGGCGGAAGGGGTTAGCCATTGCGCCATCTTTGAGAGGGGGCGGGGCTTAGATGGGTGGAGCATGAGGGTCATTATACAGACGGGCGCGGACCTGCTCAGCTGTGCTGGTGACCAGGCCCTGGTGCAGCCGGAGCGCCTGCTTCTGTGAGAAACGCTGCGTCTGGTTGTTCCTCAGCAGGGCACGCTGGATCTGTCAGACGGGGAGAGCTCCAGTCAGTGCACCGCCCGGGGTGGGTGGGCGGGCCTTGAAACAAAGACACACTGCCGGGGAAAGGCTGAGACACTCTGCTACACCTCTAACTCCCAAAATATGACTTTTTAGCATTTCGGTCACATACGCACACAGCTGCAGTAAATCTAACTCCAGGAGTATCATTTTTTCAGACACCGGTCCAACAAAGTATAATTAACATTTTTAAAATGTCATTTTGGCTTTTTAATAGTTACGGTGCCCCCACCTTGGTCAGCGCCTGCTCGGTCTTCTCGGGGGCGCTGCGGAACGCCTGCGTGACATCACTGAGTGGGAGGGGCATGTACTGGAGCGTGAAATTGCTGGAAGGACAAGGGAAAGAGAGACGGGAAGCTAACGGTTGGCCAGGGGAAGCCAGGTCACAGGAAAGGGAGGAAGAGAGACGACTGGCATTCCCATAAACGGTTAACCAATCAGAACTCATGGGCTGAGGGACTCAGCCTGCCCTTTAAGACCCACGCATCACAGCCCCGAGACGGATGGCCCAGGAGGGGCGTCGAAGTGATCAGGCCAGGAGAACAGCCTCTGGCTCCTTCCTTGGCATGTCTGGTTTTAGAGGCTGATTAGCGCTTGTGAGTGTGAATATGCTGTGCATGTGCTTGTGCACGAGCGTCTTCGCGCGCAGGTCACTCACTGCTCCAGGGCTCGGGCCACGTCCTGAAATCCGGCCGCCGAGGTCCCATTTCGGTCCCACGTCACACTCCTAGAGGAGAAAGAGAGAGAGACAAGGAAGAAAGGAGGGAGAGAGAGAGAAGGAGTTGGAAAGTAACACAGACAGGCAGCAGGGCAGGGAGAACACAGTGAATTTATCACCACTTTATTTCCCGATTTTTATTGTGTTTTTAAATACCACTCCAAGCAGAGCTACTCCTCATACCAGTTCTCCCCGAGAGTCATATACAAATATTACTGTATTTGTACTATTTATAAAACGCAGTACAGATATTAGATTGTATATGTCAGGTATTATTTTCTCTCCATCTCATGCACATGAAGAACTGCCCCACACTCCCACTCCACCCGAAAACGAACATGAACGACTGACACACAATCCTACTCCACCCAAACTGAAGTGTAAGGAATGGCCCACAATCCTTCTACAACCCTCCTCCATCTTAACATGAGTGTGGACTGACACACAATCCTCTTCCATCTTACCTGATTGTGGTGTTGATCTGCAGGGCTTTGCTCAACATCTTGGCCCCGATGTCCTCTAAACTGTTCCCACTCAGGTCCACCTTGCGCAGGCAGGTGTTGCTGCCCAGGGCGTTGACAAGCACAGCGCCGCGTGACCGAAGTCGGGAGTCGACCAGCGAGAGAGACTGGAGCCCCTGGGGTAGAGAGGAAAGAGCAAAAAAGAAAAAAAAAAAAAAGAAAACAAAAGATGACTCACGTGACAGCCTTGCTAACGAAACGACAAAGGAGAAGCAGAGGGTCACACTGCCAGGACAGAGTG
The DNA here is from genome assembly GCA_026776725.1 of Gnathonemus echidnorhynchus. Classification (NCBI taxonomy): domain Eukaryota; kingdom Metazoa; phylum Chordata; class Actinopteri; order Osteoglossiformes; family Mormyridae; genus Gnathonemus; species Gnathonemus echidnorhynchus. The sequence goes on from JAODJU010000081.1 coordinate 1,396,255, forward strand.
AGCTCTCTCTCATCATGGCCAGAAGGACAGTATGTGGCATGAATAGGCAGCTCAGATCAGAGCAGAAGCTCAGCGAGATGGACACTGTACAGGGGGGTGCAGTATTACACCCTGTCCTCCGTCACCCCATATTTTCCACATTCTGCCCTCTGTTGTCACCTTTTTCTGTCTTTCTTTGTTAGTGCTTAGAGAACAATAGGACAGGAGTGGGGGGGGGGGGGGTAGGGGGCGAAGGGCCACTGCGGTGGAGGATTGGAGGGCTCTAAAGAGCAGTGGCCTGTCACACCTGATTCACCGAGCAGACCACGCGCTCCATACTGGAACATGGACCAGTGAGGGCCGGCGGTCGAGTATGGGTGTGCACGCGAGCGCGTCTCCGAGGCCCAGAGCGTGACGAATACTCACACACTCCTCTTCCTGTATGAGCTGAACCAGTTTCTGCAGGATCTCATCCAGCACCCTGCAGACGTAAGGAGGGGTGTGGTGTCAGTATACTGGGGTAGGTACATAGTAGGAGGTGTAAACCTTTGACTTAACAGCCATCATCTCCCCCTGCACTACACCACTCTCTGACCATTATGATCATTTATACACCCCAGCACCCTGGGGTGGCCCACATGCGTCTGGCTTCCTTAACTCCACCCGGATTGTCTATCCGGTGACAGTACCTGCTCTTGACATTAAAGTTCTTGCCCAGCAGGAGGTGCTTCAGGGAAGGGTGGCGGGAGAGGGCCGTAAGGACAGACAGGAGGTCGCCATCCAGTCCTGGGGGGGGCACCAGGTGGGATTAGAGCACAGTGTCACCAACCACAACAAACAACATTTCAGGTCATTTACACACGATGACAGAAACACACGTCGCAGAGCGTAAACACGCAGCGTAAGAGCACTTTCTAATGGGAAATGCGTTATGTCCCTGCGGGCAAAATGCCTGGACACCTCATCAACAGGCCGACCTGATGCCTGAGCAACGGGCCTCGCTGCCCCTGATTCACCACGTCAGCACATGTCTACGTAAACTAGTCTTTCTCAAACCAACACACCTGGACTAGGTTTTCAGTGTTCTTGAATGCCTGGGAGCTGGGAGGGAGCAAAAATGTGGACTTTCAGGGGGTCCCCAAGGACCGGGTTGAGAATCACCGGCATAAACCTTGGAATTCAGACACTAGGCGGTGATAGTTATAGACAGTCACATGCGGACCAGACACCCAGAGGTACATAAGGCTTCGTGAGCTTTTAATTCCTCTCACCATTGTCTGATATGTCAAGTGCGCTTATGCAGGTCACCCTGGGAAACAATTCACTTATCACAGCCGCTCCTGGTGACCTAAGCTGAGAGAGAGAGAGACGGAGAGAAAGATGGGGAAGAAAGAGAGCCGGGCAGAGGTATGAAAGGAGCTGGGACAGCAATTGTATTCCATGATTTGAAATTTAATACATGCTTCCTATCACTCAATGTCCAAATGGCAAAAAAAAAAAATCCACTATTGCCTACAGAGACCTTTGAAAAGCCTCTAGAGTCAGAAAACTGCTCCTACCTCACAGCCGCTGATATCCAGGTGCAGATCGGTGATGTGGGGGTTCAATGACAGCCCGATGAACAGAGTTCTTGTCGGAGAGAGGGAGGAAAGAGTAGGTCTTGCAAAATCCCTGACCCAGCTATAAGTCTGCTTATGTAAATGTGCACACTGCTTACGGAGGCATATATTTTATAGGTGACGGTCTAAAAATCGCAGGAATCCGGGTATAAATTTCAGCATTACAGCAAATACTGGGACTCATCCTTTAAAAAGCAGGAAGCCAGATCTTAGTATACTGACCCCACAGCAGACGTTTAAAGTGTTTAGGGAGCATGTAATCCAGACACGACTGATCCACCCCCCCAAGCTCCACTGAGAATCTGACCCCCCCCCCCGGTGTTGAGACACCTACCTCAGTGCGTCCGCTGGCAGCTTCACGGATGCCAGGCTGACATGCGTCAGGCTGAAAGCAGAGCTGAAGAACTGCCGGAAGAGGGGCAAGGTCTCCCGCATTTTCCTGACGACAGGAGACAGCCCAGACGGACCTTTATTATGCGTGACCCTCAATGGGCCATCGGCAACACAAAAGCAGCATGAATAACAGCGCCAGGGGTCCAACAAGCCGTCCCAGATCAGGGACACTTACGAAAGCCGCGAGAAAAGCCATCTTTCGTAAGCGCTTATCGAGCACGCGGTTGTGGCGAGCCGGGGAGCTCTCCCGGGAAGTACAGCGTACGAGGCAGGGAGCAGGTCTGGGCACGATGCCAGTCCTTTGCAGGGCACACACTGACACAGATGCAACCGCACACTGCAGACACTTTGGAGACATCAATTGACTATAACACATGTTTTTGGACTATGGCAGGGAACCCACACAAACACAGGGAGAACACGCTCCTCTCCACAGGCACAGACCCTGGACCACAATCCTGGATGATGAAATTTACCAAGCCAGGGGGGAGGGGGGGAGGATTGATCACTACATCTCCCTAGTTCACTACTGTCAAAGCCTCTGATAGGCTTCCCCTTCCTACCCCCTTATGGGTGGGGCCAGCTTGCCTGGCAGTAGTTAATGTCCTACTCCCTGTAATAATATAAGCATTTAAAATACCAGGCCAAAAAAAAAAGAAAGATATTTTAATGCTAGAATTGATTTTCAAAACAAAACATTCAATATTGAAAGTATTGATATTTCAGTGTAGAGCTGCACGTCCTTTCTGACAAGCCCATATTGCTATTGCTATCTACACCTTATAAATTCATACGCTGGCTCAGATTTTGTTTTATATGGATAAAAATGTTTCTGAGGTGCACTGGTGGATTCAGGGATGGGCAGCATGGGACACACACACACACAAAAAAAATATCAGTGATATCAATGATGTCAGAGAGGATGCCCGTATTCTAGTTTATGAGCTAGACAGGCTACCTCTCAAAAGTGCAAGGCAGGGTGGGGTGGGGAGGGGCTTGGCTGACCTCAGGTTGCCCCACTGGAAGCCCCGGGGGTGGGGGGGGGTATACCTGGAGAATCTATCAAACAGTGCATCTCTAATTTTGTACAGTACTAATGCAATTAGCAAAATCAGTTACAATACAACATTCTACTAAATGAACCACTATTCATTCATAATACTGTAAATGTACAGTTTTGCAGACATATTGTTGCTCTTTTACTGGTTGTAAAGGAAGTAAATCCCTAAGAATAATATAAAGCCAGTCAAGGTGAATTTGTTTAGTTTTGGCTCTTGGTCGACAGTCTTGGGTGATGGGTAATTCAATTATTGACACTTGAGTGTCAAATTAACACAAATGGATAAGAAAAGGTCTCAGCCATCAAGTGTCCATTTTAGAAAGAAAGAGGAAAGGAAAAGGGGAGAAATGCACAAATGATAAAGGTATATAGGAATTTAATCTCTTTAAGAGTAGAAACACAATTTTTGTTTGGGGGGGGGGGGTGCTGACTGGGGGGTTTGCCATACAAGCTACTGTAGAACCACCACTGCTGATGCCTGCCCACTCAGAAATTACTCTCGAATCACTGAAAGCAGACAGCACCACCAACTGCAATACAAACTCTTCACCATAAAGACTTCGTTTGTTCAGTTTTAAATCGAGAAAACCAGTTGATCGAGAAACACTGTTACGGGGTTGCCACCTTTGGTCAGCTGGCCGGGGTGAGATTTTCAATTCGAGACAAGTTTGCACACACATTTACAGTTTCATTAATTCCAAATAGGCTATGGGCTTGCAAACTGCCCCAACGCTTTTGATTTGGCTAATTTTATGATAGAATAATATAGATTTGCCGTGAGATTATTTGCGTGAGTGTGAGAGTCTGCAAGCGTGAGAGTCCCGCCAGATGCGTGCGAGCTGGAAACCCTGCAGTCAGTCGGCATCTGATAGCGAATAAAAACCATCTGCTACTACTCGGGGTTGCGGACAAATACCGTACAAAGCGAATCGGAGACCAGTTGATCTTCAGATGGAAACCACAAGTGTGAAAGGCTGTCAGTAACGAGACGCGTGAAGGACTGCCGTGCCGCATCTAAAAATCCCCCAAGGGCACAGCCGGAATCTGACACAGACAGTCCGATAAATTTTACTCTAATTACGCGGAACTAATCACCATTAAATGGACCTCTCGGCATTACAGTGACACCGGTTAATGGCGCCGCTCGCGTCTCGAGCGACAGCGTCTCGCGGAGGAGCCGGCAGTGCGCGAGACGCGCGGAGCGAGCCCAGCGGCGCCGCCGCGGTGGGGAATTAGCGGCGCTCCTCGTTGTTATCCGCGCAGACAGATTTCTGACCCCATTTCATGTGACATTCTGCACACATCGGGGGCTTCTGGCAGCGCCGCGCCACGCCGGAGCCAAACGAGCGCGCACGCAGCCCAGATTTAAGGGTGAGAGAGAGCGAGCGAGAGAGAGATGAAATAGAAAGCGACGCGTTCCCTGTCAACCTGTCCAAAAACGACGCCACAAAAGAAATATTTGCAGAAAAACCCAACCAACACCTTCCAAATGTCATTACCCTCCCAAACGATAAAGGGCCGCGTCCTACCGGGACAAGATAAAAGCACGCAGCAGGCACCGTCGGGGAGACACCGGCTAATTTCACAACTGCCACTTCATCAGTGTTTGAAGACAGCGGCCTCTGCCAATGCTGAGAGCGCTCTGATCCTTATTATGGCATATAATTCATTTTTATGTTCTATTTTTGTTCTCATATATACAATTTACAACGGTATTATATTTATTTATCACTAGCGCCTTATTATTATCATTTATTCCGACCAACGTGATGCCGAAGCAGATCGATAGAAACTGAAATTAGACCTTAACCCGGAGGGATTTCCCATGGATCATTCTGCTGTAAAAGTCATTTTCGACTGCCCTACGGTCAGCAGACTGAGAGCTCACTTGTGGGAGAAGGAGTTCCTGGACAGGTTCAGGTAGGACAGGTCTGCACAGCATCCCCTGAGCAGAGCACCAAACAGCTGAGAAACAGAGAGAAAAGGTTACGAAAACTCTAGTTTGAAGCTTTACTTGTACATATTTAATTAGCTTTTAAAATATTACATTACAAAGAATCAATCCGTCTGTTTTCCATAGCCACTTATCCAGTGTACGATTTTGTGTGTGCGTGTGTGTGTGTGTGTGTGTGGGGGGGGGGGGGGGATGGAGCGTATCCAAGGCAACACAGGACATGAGGCAGAGGACAACCCTGGACAGGATCCCAGTCCATCACAGAACACACGCTCTCATACATCTATTGAAATTTTATTTGCTTTTGAATATAATGTGTATTTAGTTGGCAAGCTGACACCTTTCATCCTCAGGGACTTAAATTTTACTCTCACTTATACAGCTGGATATTATATATGGAGACCTCCAACTTAAGTTCAACACTAAAGAGCACAAGCACCATGCCAAGTGCGCAAAACATTCAAACGCCTCTCCATCCACTGTCATGCCAATAAATCCCGTTGGCTATGAACCAGGGAGATGGGGAGAGAAAGGTAGGGGCTTGCATATTAACGAGTATCGATTCTACTGACTCACCGAGTCCACAAGGCAGTCGGTTCCGGAAAGATCCAAATGAACCAGGCAGTTGGGCTGGGCCAGGAAGAGGTACAGGTTCTTCAGAGACACAAGGAAGAGAATGTAAGACATTTAGAGTAGCAGTACAGGTACTTTAAAAGGCCAGCACTCATGGAGAAGAACAGCCATGGGTGAATGTGAGAGCCACAGGGGTTAATGACAGCAACACTGGGGAATCAGTGAGGGCAGGAGTTGACAATCATGGCATGGTGTCTTATTTTTGGGGTTCAACGGAAGGCCCTGACATTAAGACTACCACAACTACGGGTGACAGATTAATCTCCAAAGCCATACTGGATCTAAAACAGTCATTACCACCTAATGAACTCCATCTGAACTGGGACCAATGCATTACCTCAGACCCAGGTCAGAATTTCACCCAAACCAATCTAAACACTTTGCACTATAGAGGTAGAGCCCTTTTCACTGCTCAGACTGAACCACGTTTTTTCGGAGCATGTACGAAGACCACTGTGTGAGAGGGAATGTGGGGTCTGGCAGCAGTTAAGGAATTAGTTTACTAACAAGAAACTGTGGCACCTTTGAGGCTGCTGTAAGCACCAGTGAATCACACAGTATAAGGATGTGGTACAATTGTTACCAACCTCCAAAATATTCTGAGACAATGGCATCAGTAAAGCAAAGCATTCGGCATGGTTTCCAAGACAGGATGCTTTTTAATAATGCATAGCATATTGGGGCTAAACACTAAGTGGGCTGACAGAGTCCTGCATGTACTGTGGTTAAGTGGGTTTGTGAATGATGAAAACTGTTTAAAGAAAGCGGTTAAAAAAAGGAGAGACCTTCAGGACAGCAAACAGCTGTGTGGGACACAGGGAACTGGAGGGCGTGACGGGCAATTTTATTTGGAACGTGCACAGTATGAATGGGTGAACCAAACGACGTATTAATACAATACAGGGGTGATTCTAGGAAGGTGATGAGCATAAGAGGGACTATAATTCATACAGAGGGGCCAACCTTATCATTAGCCAATGATATGTTTCAAATCGGTGAGTGACAGAGGAGCCAATCAGCTTTCAGCTGGGGTCATTCCTCCTGTGGCCCGAACCCTGCATACACTACTGCTTTTCTCACCTGTAAAAGGACCACCTCTCCCCGACTCTCTCGCTGGTGCTTGGAGCAAATTTATGACTATAATGTGAATACAGGTGTACAGAGTGGCAAAGGCAGGGATGGAGGGATGGAGAATTCTAACCGTGGCATCTTCTCCGGAGAGCACTCCGGGGTTCTTGCTGAGGTCTAGGTGGAGCAGGGTGTTGGAGTAATCATCACTGGAGCTGAGAGCCTGGGACAGACACACCACACCTGACATGGGGGTGCGAGGGGGAAGGGGGGGTGTAGAGACATGTTTATTTCCTTAATTCTCAGTTTAATGCTTCATCTGTTACAATTCCTTCAATCCATCATTATGTACTTTGTTCCCTGCATTAACAGCACTAAGTACACAAGCCCCGATACTTTACAAGCTATTAAAGGGTTTTCACCTTTCGAATTTTAATCGGAGGCATAGGAGAGAGGGATGGGGAGGAAGAGTGAAGGGAAGGATACATTTCCAGCTGTTTCCTGTTTGCGCGTTTGATTTACGTGGGATATCGCGGGCAGCTGAACCAGCAGCATTCTGCCACCTGTGCTGCCAGTAACCGCAGCAAAAAGCCAAGAGGCGCTATCGCGTTTCGGGTCTGGGTGATCGGTCACGGCACTGCACTGTGCTGCACGTCTCCCTCCCAACGCCTGCGCTCGAATTTCACTTCCCCTAATTCAGTCTGTGCGTCTCGAGGGCATCGACGTGTATTTGGTGGGGAGAGGGAAAAAAAAAAAAAAAAAGCAATGAAATTTTAGCCCAGTAGTACTAAGAAAAGGGTGATTAGGCAAGAATAATATAGAGAGAGGGAAAAGCAAAAAGGAGGGAGTGGAGAGAGAGCGCAAACATCCCCCGCTGCGTGCAACCCTCTTTTCTGAGCTTTCATTAAAACCACTCGCTCGCTTTAGTCGCGGGGGCTGGCTGCGTGGGGCTCACGCAGTGCGGCCTTAACAGAAAACATCCTGTAAGCGATGTTAGGGCTTCACCACCACACCCCCCAGCTGGCTACACCGTTGTGTCCATAACACCAGCTAGTGAAGCGCTAACGTCCGTCTGCCTGCAAAGCTAGTGGCGACGCTTAAGCAACTAATGCTTAATGCTGCGTGTCATTGCTTTCTAAATACAGTCGGGCTCAGTCTGGGTCCGTAAAGTTTCTCTCGTAATTGAACAGCCCGAGAAAGATTAAAAAGGAAGTGTGCATTGGCGGGGCCAAACGGGCAGCTAGAGATCCCTTTATGGCCCCTGTGAACAAGCTCTTGTCAGAAAACAGCACGGATGTGAAGGGAGATGGAAAACAAGGATGATGAGAAGGGCGACCGCGGGCATCAGGGGGCAGCGGAGGGCAGAACAGGAAGCGAAATTCACACCGAGTATAAATAGACTGACTGGGTGAAAGTGCTTTTGCTCCCCTGAGGCCCTACAGAGGAAAGCCCCCCTGCTCCACGCTTGTCTTACATCCACAACAAACAAGCCGAAACGGATGAAAGAGGCTCTGGAGGGAGAGGGGCACCATTTTCACCACTTGGGGGCCCCCAGCCTAGCGTGAGGTAGAGGGCGGGGCCTACCCTTGGAGGAGAGTGAGGTCTTGGAGAGGTTCAGCAGACGCAGGCCTTTGCTGAGGCGGCAGACTTGCTGGATGAGGTTGGAGACTCCTGCGGAGGCAAACAGCAGGCTGAGAGTCTCTCTCGCTCGCTCACTCGCTTGTCCGCACAGTGAACCAGAAGACTACATACCACAAAGGTCCCATTAATGAGACGCACAGGCATATACACACGAGTGCACGCGCACGCACACACATACACACACACACACACACAGCTACTGATGCAAGAGCGTGACAGGTGTCAGAAAGGCAGCTGCAGGTGGGCGCTCCTGACTCATATTATAGGATTGCAATGTGTTGCCGGGGGTCACAGGATTAACTTTGTAGCTGGAAAGGAAGCATTCACACGCATGCACATATGGGCTTCCACCATAATAAACAGAGACAAGCTGGTGGACAAACAGAAAGATGGCGAGAAAGTTTGGCAGAGAAACTGGGAGAGAGAGAGAGAGAGAGAGGTGCTACCTTGATTGTCCAGGGTGTTGTTAGCCAGACTGAGAGAATGAATGACTGAAGCTGGGTTCTCCGATAAAGCAATAGCCATCTTCTGAGGGAAGTCTCTGGAATGGGAAATAGAGTACAAACACCCATATGAACAGACCCACACGGGTACAAACACCCATACAAACAGACCCACATGGGTACAAGCACCCATACAAACAGACCCACATGGGTACAAGCACCCATACAAACAGACCCACATGAGCATCGACACTAGGGTGCATCCGACGCCCCATTAAAGAAATAAATTGTTAAATAACTCTTTGTCACTAGTTTATTTTTTCCCCAAATGTCATGCAAATAACATGTGAATTTTCTGGCTTGATTCAGATAACATTCTAGGGGTCCTCCATTGATATGAATGTCATGTTTTGTGCGAATATAGCTATACAATTAAGAAACTACTGCTAACGTGCTAAGCACAGTACAATCTTATTTATCTAACTTGTTTATCTGAAATTCTCTGTCTGGGTGAGTATGGTACATCAGGCACTTCAAAATCTATCGGTAAACCTCCCCCCTTTATCACTGCATCATCTTCAGTAATGGCACTTCCTAGTCCAAATATTTCCACAGATTGCCTTATTTTCTTTTGTACTGCCTTCGGCGACTTCATAATCGCAACGAAATTAGGTTTGGTTTTCAAAGTTGAACTTCACTTGAAAATGTTGCAGTATTATTTTGTGTGTGCATAAATATATTTTAAAATTGTGATAGTACAAAATAGGACTTAAAGGCAATATAAAAATGACAAATAATTGAAAATATTATGATATTGATTATTCACTACTATTAAATTACGTACTTGACAGAATTGAACAACGTGGGCTTTGTGGCGGCTTTTAGAGAACTAAATTAAAGTTGAGTTTCTCATAACTTGCAGACAGTCAAAATTAGTGCCTATGACAAAATTATATACACTGCCTAAAATAATGCTGACATCACACTTTCCATAAATAAGTACGAATTTTATTATCACGATAAGAAAAGTCATTTGCATTGCATGAGCATTCCGCTATTGTATTGCCTTAGTGAAAACTTCAGATGACAGGAGGACCCCTTCAACTTAATGCTATCTGACCAAAATTTCATATGCTTGCAAGACACATGAAAAGGAGAAAAACTAAGAATAGGAAAAGCCTCATCTTTCAACCTTAGGGCGGGTATAAACACCCATACGAACACACCCACACATTTATAACCTGCCACACAGACCCACGCAGGTATAAACACCCATACGAACACCCCCATAGGGGTATAAACACCCATACGAACACCCCCATAGAGGTATAAACACCCATGCGAACACACCCATGCAGGTAAAAACAGCTACACCCGCGCAGGTATAAAGAGCCACACAAACACACCCACAGGGGTATAAACAGCTACACCCACGCAGGTATAAACACCCATACAAACACACCCACGCAGGTATAAACAGCTACCAAAACACACTCACAGGGGTATAAACAGCCACACAAACACACTCCTGCAGGTATAAACAGCTACACAGACACACCCATGTTGGTATAGACACTTATACAAGGTATAACACACAGGTATAAACTGCTACACAAACACAACTACATGGGTGTAAACATCCATACAAACACACACAAACATACACATCTGCAACACGCACACACACACACAGCTAAATCACACCTCATAAGGCACCATCACACCAGGTATATCTAAACAGTAGATGGACTGTGTGAGAGCAGCACAGGGAGATGCGGCATGTCACGCACCCCCGAGGAAGGGAGGGGACCATGCTGACTCACGGTTTGAGGCCGGCATTGTCCAGCGTGATCTCCTCCAAACTGCTAGACTTGCTGAGAGTGTGCAGGACCTGCTCCGTCACTTCCGAGCCCTGGCAGAGCAGATGCGGGGGGGGCGAAGGGGGAACACAAAATGGGAGAAAACGCTGACCAGGCAACATCTACCTGCAGCGCTGCTCAGAGACTGATTATGCAGAACCAAGCAGTGGCAGTTTTATGAGTGAGATGTATGCCGATATTATGGGATGGCTGTTATGCAGAGGCCTTGAAGTTAATGTATACTATAGATACTACATGTCAACGCTATTGGATGATCGCCACTCTGGGGCGCTGCAGTTCAGTGGCACAATGCCGTCAGGATGGCGATAGTTACTATTCGCAGGTCTTTGCAGTAGAGCTTGGTGAACCAGGTGTTGTAGGCTATGGACGCCACGATCACGGCCAGGTCCCTGAAAGAGAACAGCACGAGCGCTCACTCGAAGGGACTGAGGGCGAGTCTCCCGCCAGCACAGCAGGAAACAGCGTCCAGAATTACACCAGATGGCGTCTGACATCTCTCCAGTTTCCCTTTGTCATCTTTCCAGGGTGCGCCCTGCCTTGTGCCCTGTGCTGCTCAGAATATCTTTCAGGGCACCCCAGAATCCTGTACTGGATAATCAGCTGTAAGACCGTTAGATGGATGGCTCTTTTTTTTTAAATGGGCTTATTTGACCATTTCAAGAGAGGTACCTCACTCCATCCATTTTCTATACCTCCTCGTCTCATGCAGGGTCGCAGGGGTCAGGAGCGTATTCTCGAAGCTACATGTGCAAGACAGGGAACGAGCCAAGAGGGAGAGCCAACCTACTGCAGGGCTATGAACCTCCACCCCTGCAATTGTGTTAGATGCACTCCCTATGCACACACACCACACAGAGATGCTCTAGACAACACTGCTGTGGATCCTGAGCCCTAAAGTGCTCAGGGAGATTCTCCTGAAGGAGCTTGGTCTTGGTCACCGTTGGGTAATTCCAGTCCAGAGAGTAAAAGTCCAGGTCAAGATTCTGCTTTGACCAACCAGCTGAATATAAAGAGTCACAGTCACAGAGTACTCAACTGGTTGAAACAAAATCTTGGTCTGGACTTGTACCCTCTGGACCTAAACTCCCCCTTTCTGGTCTTGGTCAAGGTCATGCTCTCAGACCGTGAGCTTGTCTGAACTCGCAGTCCCAGGTGTCTTGGTGTCTCTCCAGGGTGCTTCTCACGCGCCTCGTATGGGAAGCTGGCGCTCCTGCCAGATTAGCCGGCGCGTAGGAGGCCGTGCGTATGCAGCGGTGGGACGTCTCACCCCAGCTGCCCTTTTCTTTACCCGCTGGCATGGGATGCGGGCATAAAGCCAACCCTGACGATGCCCAGGCCACCCACCACGTCACAAACGGCAGGGAAGCAAGCTCACAAAATGCTGTGGACCTACATCCCGGTCCTGCGGGGGCTGCTATTTGGGGGGGGGGCTGCTATTTCCACTTACTAGTGTCATCACTTCACCCCCCCCATTTCTCCCCATTCAGAAACACTACAGAGCATCCGCACACAGGTAATGATGAAAGGTGCAAATTTTTTTTTTTGAAACCAGATCGTTTGCTTTCCAAGGATCGATTGGGGGCGGGGGAGGGGGGTGTCTTTGGGTTTCAGTGACGTCTGCTGTCATGATGGAGTTCCCAGCTTGTGAGTGAGGCAGTGGAAACGGCGGGGGATGGATTCTGAACATACTTGACTGAATCGTTTTGACCCGGAGCCAGAGAAGTGTCAAACGTCACAGCTGGCTGCACTTCCCTGTTGTTAGCTAACATGAACAGTTACAGCAAACCTGTGCAGTGACATCCAGGCTGACGCAATGTCGGCACTTTCACCTAACCAGCTATTTAGCTCTCTCAGTGCTGCAGCAGCACACTTGCAGGTTATGGGTTCGAATCCCACCCCCTGAGTTGCTCATGTTCTCCCCCTGTTCAAAAATACGCAGCCAGGAGAGATAGTCTCTCTAAATTGCTCATATTTTGTGCGTGCCCTCTGATGGACTGGCATCCCATTCAAGGTGCCCCCTGCTTTGCTCCCAGTGCTTCCTGGAATAGGCTCCAAGCCCACTATAATCTGGTGCTGAATTTTAATACACCTCTGACAGTACTGAATTTATTGATACATTAAGAAGGTAATTAAGTATGCAAACAAACACATTTTAATAATACTACAACATATGCAACTTATGCTGATGTACTAAAGAAAACAGTTTACAAAATAATAGCTTTGTTACCTTGGTGGCAAGGAAATTAAATCTACCCCTGGCATATGATGTATTTGCTATTCCTTTAAGGACACCGATGATTAATGACCACAATATACATCACAAACACAGAAATATAAAACAAAGTAAAGATTAAAAGCCTGTAATTCATAAATGACTCGTTTTTAAACGGACCTGCTTTCCAAGTGGCTGAAGTCCAACAGGTTAAACTCTCGGTTGTCTTGGGAGTGATAGATGGTGTCCACGTCCTGAGAGAGACAGAGAGGTTCAGGAGGAGCAGACAGTCAATTTACAAGATTGCAGAGGAGGCAGACTGAGTACCACAGCCAGCCAGCACAGGATGCGGGGGGTGGGGGGTGGGGGGCTACAGTGATAATGCAGGATGGTGCAATAAGACTGAAAGGGTTAAACCCTCAGCTAGCAGCACAAGACATTAACAGGGATAATATTTCTTCACGTTCAAACAGGACACTGTGTCAGCACTTTCAGGCACTGAATAGAATATCTTTATTGCCAGTGTACACGCACGAATCTGTGCCATCTCCACCAATGTTCCACATTCGATAAAATACCACAGAATTTTAACACAGATACACGTAGCCAAATAGTGAACTAGAATGCAGTAGTGCAACCATGTATTTGGACCTAGCAGCATTAAACATAACAGTGTAAGGTTAAAAAAATTGCAGCAGTGATACGGTTGAAAATCAACGACATTGCAAACATGTACCAGTATATTAAGTGATATGGTGCAAAGGGCAATTATTCAGTGCATGATAGACTAGCCTGTGTTATAGCAAAGGGTTAATACTGCACTGCGCGTCCTAACTAGTAAGACTCCGGCCAACCGGACAGCACAACGCAGGCGACTGACCGGAGAGTTAATACAGACCGCAGGCCTCTGATTGGGCTCTGCATTACTACTGCGGCCAAGACATTATGGCGAACTGGACGCCCCAGCCATGCAGCAGTGTGCTGCTCTGCAGGGAGAGAGGCAGGGCCATTACCGCGTGCACGCCGATCGACATCACGGCATGCATTAGACATAAGAGCCCTTTCTCATTGCTGGGGGGGGTGGGGGCAGCACACACCTACTTAGCGGGCAGACGGTAAGGGGCAGGGCTTACCCACTGTACTTCCTCTTTGCAGCCAATGCCGTTGTAGTCGCACAGGGCGGCGTATGTCTCTGAAAACCCACCTGGGGGGGGGGGCATAAAGAGAAGAGGATGAAGAGGAGGCAGAGAGGTTGTAGCACCTACACAGCAGGTGGTCGGTGGTCTGCGGGGGGGTGCGAGGGGGGGGGTGGTCTGCGCTCGCCCGTGGGTTTTGTATCTCAGTTTCACGCCCGCCTGTGAGGGGGGGTGTGACATCCGGCTCAGCAGGTTTGGATGCTGTGGCTGTGATCAGCGGTTTCACAACTGGACCCCTGAGCAGGGGCCTTAACCCTCAATCACCCTGATGCACGATGCTTTAAATACAAATTTATGTATACCTGCAACCAAATGTGAAAAAAGTGTCTTGCGACCTTTGCGCCCCAAGAGACCTCCTCTGCTAAAACAGCATTTTTTCTCCCTTGTAGCTGCATGCCCCTGAACCCTGCCCCCCCCGATCTTATCACTGCCTCCCCTAAAGGTGCCCTCCGCCCGCTTCATGGCGCAGTAATCAGCGTCAGAGCATGCCCTCCGGTGCCCGGCTGCCTCCCCGCCTGCGTGTGTTGCCCTGCCGGGCGAGACTCCCCGTCTGCCTTCCGGCTGCACATTCCTGGCTTCGGGCTCCGATCCGAGGCTCACCACAGGCTCTCTGTGTCTCCACGGAGGTCTCCGAATTCGGGGAGAACTTCCTGCTGCCATCAGAGAGGTCCCCTTGCGACAGACAGATGGATGGACTGAAAGGCATAGCACGACAGTTTGAGAGAACGGACAAGTCTTATAATATCATGTTAATTATTTAATATCATTCATAATAATAAAAAAAAAATGCAAGTCTTTTCTGTATTACAGACACTCCTCACTTAACGACCGAGTTCCGTTCCTACGACTCAGTCGTTAAGCAAATTTGTCGATAAGTGAGAAGCCGCCCTATATCGATATTTCAAGCATACTGTACTGGTAGTGGGTTTGTGTCAACCCTCTTTAGTATTTTAATGTCACCTTTGCACCATTTATAATGTTTTTAAATATTTATAAATGTTTATGCAGTACTGTACTGTATACTGTAATAAACTGAATAGAGGAAATCAGCTCTAATATGTATTAACTAGGTTTGCATATTATACAGCATACAACACAAACTGGTCGGAGACCTGGTCATAAGTCTGCATAGTCGTTAAACAGGTAGGTTGCTAAATCAGGAGTATCTGTTTATTTATGAAATTATACAAATTTGTTAGCACCCTTACAGCTCATTGAAACAATGCTTCATTTCTCCTGACAAGTGATTCCATTAAAAACAATTGTCTAATGTATATCTGCATGCCTTTAGTATGTGATAGAGTAAACCAATGAAATTGTGAAAAGAAATTTTTTATTTTACAAATTTTAGATTTGCTAAAAGAGTATGGACAGATTTGTTGGTACCACTAAAGCCAGCAGACCCTATCACATGATTTTGATGCAGACGCTGGCACGTTAACTCAAGTCAGTAATTGGCATCCGACTAAATCCTTCTTAAGAGAGTGTTTCCCACTGATTCTCAGGACTCCTAAGACAGACTGTGAGTGCAGTGTAACTGCATCTGCTGTCTAATTAAAAGGTCTAGACCAGGGTTCCCCACTTCCAGTCCTGGAGGCCGAATCCACACCACAGTTTGCAGATTACCCTGCTAAAACACACCCGGTTGCCTGGTTTAATAGGAGCGCAGGGAAATCTGCAAACTGTGGTGTGGACTTGGCCTCCAGGACTGGAAGTGGGGGACCCGGGTCTAGGCTGATGCACTAGCCTGATTGGCAGAGATGTAATTATCTGTGGCCTGAGTAGACAGTCTTTTTAGTCCAGTTAAATAATTAATCTGGACAGGGGCTGGGACACAACTGGACCACCGCAATGAAATGCACGTCCTTGAATGCAGGTTGCAGGATGACGAGGCAGGACAGACTTACGCAAACATGGAGTTGTTGAATATCCGGGACAGGGCGAAGCTGACGTGGGTGACCACATTCTCAAGGTGGTCCGGACTCTGCAGCCTGAAGCAGAACGTGGACTTGTCCGTCTCTATGACGACCTGCGCGCGTCAGACACAATGTTACGTGGGTGATGGGGCGGCGCGTCGATCGGCTGCCCTTACATGTGTCCTGCATAACATTTCCGGCTTGTTTAAGGTCAGTATCCCCCACGGGTGGGGGCTGGGCAGACAGATGGCCTTGGACCCCGCCCCCCTCCCGCATAGTTTTTCTCCCTCCTATATCGACCATAGCAGGTTTCCTTTCCATTCTTCTGTTGTGTTCTGCCGTTTTCCCCAAATCAGCCTTTTATTGTCATTTAGCATTAACCACTATTTCGGCCCTTATTAAATCTCCGTCCAATATTGGGAAGCATGTTACCGAAAAAAAAACGCAAATAAAAAAAGCCCTTTCATGGAATTAATGCGTAGGGAGGCTGCATGGCTACAATAACTAAACGCTCATGAATACTCGAGTATACGACTCGACTCACTTTTATATTTTTATGCTTTAACTGGGCTCTTCCATGCAAAATTAACATATTTGAAAGAGGCTGTGCTCTCAAGTTTGAGTGCCCTTCATACTGGCGAATGAGATTCATATTTATTGCATTTTCCTCCTACAACAGAAGATTTTGTTATTTAAAGTATCGAAGCCAATCATGCGAATGTACAGGAAAATACAAACACTGAACTGTTGTGGCAAGTATCAGAGGCCCGGGGGCCCAGAATAATGAGACACCCTGAGAACAGAGGCTTCCAACCTTCATAGCGCCAGCTACTATTACAATGAGAATATTCTGGGGAGCTATTGAGTCGACCCAGTCTCTGTAGTGCAGTGTTTCCCAATCCGGTACTCAGGGACCCACAGACCGTCCACGTTTTTGCTCTCTCCTAGAGGCAGACTTTGGATTGGGAATGTCATGCAGACTGACCGATTAGTGACCACTGCTGGTCAGGGTTATTATCGATAACTAAAATAAAACATTTTCATAAACTGAAATGAAACATATGAAAATGAATTCGAAAGCTAGAGCTACACAAAACCTATATTGGTTCTGAAACAAACGACTAAAAAAAAAGAAGTAAAAAATACTTTCCATTACTGCTTTTTGATGCTATTTGGGTAAAGGTTTAATTATTTAACTAATATTTTATTATCTTTTTGTTTATCTTTAATTACCATTAATAATACCCGAAACATGTGTCGTCCATTTTGGAGAACAACTTTCAGTCTGTACCTAGAAACAGAATTACTAAAACTGAAAAAAAGAAATATATCTTTAAAATAAAAATAAAAGCAGACTGAAAACAAAGCTGGATTTTGAATGGAAATTCAACATAATGTATAAATAAAAACTAAATAAAAAATCTAAACTATAATAATACTGCTTCAAGTCGATGCCGATGAAAACGGCAGTTTCGGGGGTCACAGCATGTGCAAATTCAGTCCCTTTGCACTACTAATTATCACCCACGCAACTGTTATTAATATCCACTGTTTTTTTGTGATAACCAAGTTCTCTTTTAGATGTCTGAAACATCGGATATCTTTCTCTGTTCCCTGAAAACCTCTCTCAGATGAAAAACAGAGGTTACGAAACCACGGGCGCCTTAGATACGAACGTCTCACCTTATTCTCCGGCTCAGTGCTCATGGAACGGATCTCCAGGAAGTTAAAAGTTGCCTCCACCTGTAATGGCATTTAGAGTTGGCATAAGTTTACGTTTCAACGCTGCGATGGCGTGAATATTGCGGGAGTGAGGCGACAGTCACCTTAGTGGGCACTTTGGGGACAAGGAAGTAGAGGCGCCATGTAGTAAAGACCTAAGAGGAAGACGGAGGCAGAGGTCAGACACACAGGGCCGTACACTGAGTGCACATATAAGCAAAGCCAGCTATGTGGGGATCAACAGCAGGAGATGATGACCAGGTACAAGTTAAGTGTTTAAACTGCTGACTTTGCTACTGAAAACAGGACTTTTAAAGTCTTAATCCCCCCCCCCCACCCCTCATTTCAATGTTGCAGGATGTACATGCCTTTCTGCTCCTACAGGAAGGGGGTGGGGACATGGGGGAGGGGCACAGGCTTACTGGCTGCCAAGGAACAAGAATCGGGGGGCTTTTCATCAGTGTTACGGGCAATATGCAAGCTACTTACATCACTCTTACTGTAATGTCAGGAGCAATGCTGCCGCCAGTGAAGCTACTTAAGTAATTACCCCACATACATGTGTGTGTGTATATATATATATATATATATATATATATATATATATATAGATAGATAGATAGATAGATAGATAGAACTTTATTAATGTATTAATATGTATGTATATATATATATGTATATATGTATATATATATATATATATACACACACATACACACACACATATACAGAAGTTATACACTGCATATATTTGTATTTGACGTGTATATATACACTATATACACATGAACTATATAAAGCACTGTGTAAGTGTGTGCCCATTTGCTGGAAAATTTATTTTAACCGTCTGCTGTGACACTGATCTGCCTGCACACCAGATTCCTGCACTGGCTGTGTGTCTCTTACTCATGACACAGCAGCAGGTCCATTATGTGTGTGTGTGTGTGTGTGTGTGTGCGCGCACTCGTGGATTATGTTTGCATGACAAAATGTCCCCCACAATGTAATAAAAACCAGTTTTTTCAGGTCCCCACAAATATCTGTGAATGCAATCAAAAATGCCAAAAGTCTCGTATTTTGTTCAGTCATGCTTAGGGCTGGGTAGGGATTAAGGTCGTCATACTGGGATTAGAGTTTCCCCCATAGAAATGAATGCGGAGCCCCCACAAAGATATAATTACAAGCCTGTGTGTATGTTTGCGTGTGGGAGCCTCCGCTCACTGGATGGAGGAAAACAGGAGGTTCCTGGTTTTTGAAACACGCCCCGCTGCCGACCCCCGACGGGACAGCGTTCCGGTTAACGTCACGTTCCCTCCACCCTCACCGAGAGGGCAGTTTAAAAACGAGCAAGGCCGAGCCCCCCCCACACATCCTGCGCTGGGGGAGATGGGTTAATTGAGGCTCATTACAGTATAAGAATGGCTGGGGAGCAAGACAGGCTACATTTAAAGAACTGCGAGAGCGAGTCTCTGAAAGTAATTAATCTCATTCATAATTTAAACTCTATAATTAACACTCTTCATCTAGGACCTTCCAATCCACGTCATCTCTCCCTCGCTCTTCCTCCCTCACAGTCATACCCATTCTTTTTTTCTTTCAAAGATTTTATCCCTCTTTTGTGTTTTTATCCCTGTGTCTATCAGCCCTTTCTCACCCCCACTCTCTCCATCCATTACTCTCTCCCAGTGTCTCCATCCTCGGCGAATTTACTGCATGTCTCCATCTTCTCCATTACTTACTCCGCTATCTGCTGCTCCGTCTCCTCTCTCCTCTCATGCCTCCGCTCCCACTCTTATTCTTTTCTCCAGGCTCTCTATCCCTTTATGCTCCGTCACTTCCAATCCCTCACTTGTTCAGTCTAGTGCCCCATAAATAGATGGTGAATTTGTGGGGGGGGGGTGGGTTGGGGGGCACTACAGCAAACCTCGATTCAGAAGAGTCCCTGCATCTGTGCAAAAGGTCTTGGCTGCAGAATCGGAAAGGTCATGGTGATAGCTAAAGCAGTATCTAAGGAGACATCAGTTGCGCAATCCCATATCTGATTCATGCTATTAGCAAACATCTCAAGGCTTCTGACGGAAGACAGAAAAATTGTTACTTGTATTCAAGCCGGCGGATAATTTCTGAGGACCGAAAGCCGTTATGAACGCGATCCTTTCAAATCTCCCGAGCGTATCTGAAAATGAGCAACAGATTCTGAAGGTATGGAGAAGGATCAGAGCCTTTGCCAAAGTCCTAATTATCACAGGAAGTAGAAACAGACCATACTCATATTAACAAACAGTTAATAATTCAGCATCTTTCTCTGTGTTTTGTCTCTGCTGTAGGATAGACTAGAAACTGCACCCTGAGATCTATGTTTAAGCATTAATCGCATCGTAGCAAAACTGATACGGTCTAGGATGGCGCGAAGAAAGCTAGATGCAGACAGCTTGCTGGCGTCCGGCTCAATGAACGCTGGTGAGAGTTACTCAGTTCTCCTAATCCGAGAAACCCTCCCCTGATGTCAGACTGACTGCTTACGGGTATGGCTGGCACGTGTAGCCTTAAATCGGTCAGACACGCGATGCCTGAAAACCAAATCCAGCCTTTGCAAGCGGTGTGTCCTCAAGTGGGCATTAGCTTGATCCAAGCCAATAGCTCTGAGTAGGAGGAGCCCTCAAGAGGTATTCTTCCCGAGACCCGATATCCACTTTGCCTGAGGAGCCCAGCGTTAGTCTGGACCAGGGACAAGCACGGTTTGATTTCTAAGCGCCCTTCCAATTGTCACCGGATTAAAAGAGGACCAAACGGAAGCCACAGAATCCCCCCTGGAGCAGCCCATCTGAAGGAAAAAAAGAAAAATACGGCTAAGCTACCTGAGCTTCTCCAACTGAACGTGTTTAAATACGCGGCTGGCCCAGATTCCGCCAACAGAGCGGGAGTGGACGACATTCAAAGAGGCGTGTGTTCCAGATTCCGGAATGAAGGCCCCAGCAAATCAAAGTCGTAGCACCGCACTTTGTACGGAAGAGGCCCCTTGACTGGGATCCCACACCGGAGATAATGTCGAAGCGACGTCCCAGATTCCCACCAAAAAAGCTGTTGCAGCCCCCAGGCAACAAGGCGCCTGGGGAGAGTAGCATTTGAGCTTTGCGAACGGTCCAGGAAGGGAGCCATGAGGAACCCGGAATGAGGAATTATGTTATCCACCGCTGAGCATTCAATTCTAACAACTGCATCATTACTACATTTTACATTTTTTATTTTTGAACTGAGGAAGCTTAAAATTGAATGGAAACACAAGCAGCCAATAGCTTGGAGCCGATTCATTATTCATTTCCTTCCTCTTTTCATGCACATTATATGACACTACATTCACTGTAGAACAGCAGGGCAGTGCATAAAGCCATACTAGTGATTAGACGAACATCTCTACACTATAATCCACGCGTGTAACCCATGCGTCCGCACTTATGGTGCTTATCGAATTGTGCTGCATAATGAATTGAAACACAACAAAGGAAAGAACTGTTCTGGGCTCATTTAGATCCCTGATGAAAGGGTCTGACGGCCCCACAGTGAGGACTCTGCGGGTTTGACTCTAAATCGAAACCGCTCCGAGCTCCTCGGCGCCGGAATCCCCCAAAATGAAAGGCTCTCCAGATTTCCGTGCGAGAGTCAGAGATAATGAGTAATAAGGCAGCGAGAGGAGATAAGGCACACGGCAATCTAACGGACACTGTGCTTTCAGCAGAGCGCCGTACAGGAAGTTTATCATGTGCGATGGAGAGGATGGATGTCTGGAGAGGGCAGTGGATTGAGACAGCCGGATAACAGAGACAGCAGCCTCAGAGATGAATAAATCACTCAGGAGGTGCATCCGGACAACAGGGCCAAACCGCCCCCCCCCCCGCCCCCCCCCTCACTGTTGGCTGCCAGTGAAGTGCAGGAGGGGGAGGCTTCAGAGGCTGCAGGCTTACATGTGATAATGATGAAATTAGGAGCCCATAGTCTGTTTGACAGGCACTGCACAGAGACACTGAAGTCTCCGCTGGTAGGAGTAGCTGCCCCCTTGCCATTGGCTCAAATCTGCATCCTTCCAGCCAATGGGAGCGAGAGGAGCTGCATAATGGGACGGATAATTAGGGGCAGGGGAATGAAGAAGTGACAAGCAATCGGGGCTCTTGCTGTCCCGTCTTCCTCCCTTGCTGCTTTTTTCTCTCCTTTGTGTCACCCCTCCAGTTTCACTGGATTCTGAATTCTGTCCATTTCAGCAGATGCGTTTAGCTTGATTTAAAACAGCCGCGTGGCTGTAGGAGAGGGGTACGTTTCAGTTTTCTTGCATAGTTCGTATGCGCATATTTGCGCTTGCTGCATTCCTGGGTGAACATGCCAGCCTCCTGTCCGTTTCGCCCGTGCTGCCATTAGGATGCCACCCGAGGTTGTTGCGGCCCTGACACGTAGGCAGCGTCAAAACCTCAGGCCCCCGCCAGGCACATGCAGATCGCAGCCCCGTGACCGTCACTCACGTGCCACCAACAAGCCTCTTACTCATCCCCCAGATTTCTCCAACTCTATTTCAGAACGCGGCGGGTTTCGATCGACCTGCCTGACCGCGGATCATCTCCAGACGAGATCCCACTGCCTCTGCTTCACCAACTTTGCACGAATTTGAGAGGCTATTCTAAGACTTCTTATTGCGGCATCAAAACACTCAAAGCTGCTTTTAAGCAATCGATTTATATTCCCCTCCAGTGAACGCCACGAGGACGAAACAGGTACTGGTCATGCACATGTACTGTCCCGAGTCGCTTCATTGGGTTTGGCCAGATGCATGACTTCATTTTTTTGTGAATAGAGAACTAGAGAGCCTAAAGGTTTTTATTACTTGCAAATATATGAATTGGTTACTTTAGTTGTCCTTAATATTTGCACAGCCTCTCGGTTTATATAAGGATCATACAACATG
>JAODJU010000081.1:1433202-1449991 GCA_026776725.1 Gnathonemus echidnorhynchus
GGTTTGTATATGTTACATTGTGGGGACCATTTTGAGATTGTTGGGAACACAGCAGTGCCTGCTGGTAAGCCAGATATTCATCAAGTGGATAAATAATGAATTAATCCCAGCTCTGAAAGGAGCCGAAAAAGCCGTGGTTTTGTTTGCCTCCATTTATGGACTCGAGAGACACAGTGCTTGCGTCTAATCCAAGAAGACACACACGCGCACACACATGGACATCTAGTAAAGACACTGCACACTCGCCCTAATGCTCTGCACACAGACAACCCTGTTAGCCTCCAGGTCCTTGTGCCTGACAGATATATCTGTGCGACTGACCGTGTGTATGTTTGACATGCCAGCTATCTGTCTGTCTAGTTCACTGTACTAGAACAATTACAGTTCAACCAACCTAATTTTCCCAACATCCCAAAATACGACGGTAAAGAAAAACCTGTTACTTGTGCTCATGAAGAGTTTCGTACGTCACCATGCAAAGAGTCAGCGGACAGAAAGGGAGCATTAATGTCAATGAGTCTTTAATTTGTTTCATCACGTGGCCTGTGCCTGCATCTCTGCAGTGGTCACATTCTCTGGGGACGCTTTTCGCACTAATACACAGACCAACAGTGACCCACAAATGGCATCTGGTGAACCGATGGGATTTTTACCACCACGGCAAGCCAACCCCACCCCCCCCCCCCCCCCCCCACCACCCCTCAAGCTCTATCCAGGAATGCATCCACTGTAAGAAATGACAATGTCTCAGGCCTGGGGGTGGGGGCTTGAGGGGGGACCGCTCCCCAGAACAAATCATCTTTAATCAAACTTTAATCAAAAAAGAGGGAAAAAAAACAGTGATGTAACTGCTTGAAGTAGCGGCGAGATTCTCCAGCTTGAGTCTATGGGATCCGCCTAGGTGCTTGTGCACTGGTACAGTGGTCACGGTCAGGATTTGGTCAGGTCACACGCAGGGGCACAGTGCTATCCCGGGCCTGGGTCTCGAACCGTGGTGTGACCCGGTTGGCGTGAGCAGAGATATGCCCATAGATTCACAATGTCCATGAGGTGGACCAGGCTGAAGATGTTCTATCTACACACAACTGGTTGGACACAGGTGTAAAAGTGGTTCTTTTACAGATAAGCTAAGATACTGACCTAAACAAAATCTCTCTTGACATCTAAAACAAAATTCTTCTTTCCGGTACATGATGCTCAACTATATTGCCTGCGATTACTGACTAGTAAAGTCCAGTGGTTCACATAGTCCAGAGCTCAGTACCAGTACCAGCCACCAACCTCAATGAGTGGCTATAGGTTCCATCAGGATGGAGAAACTCTGAGTCAGTCCAGATTCGGTACGTTCCAATTTGGTCAAGACCCCAGAAGTTCTTTGCTTGTCAATGACAAAAGGTACCTTCACCTCACAAATTAAAAAAAGAAACTTTTTTTCTTCCAGATTGGACATGAAAGATATTTACATTTGTAATGTGCATATATACACACAGATCACCATTTAAAAATAAAATTCTTCATCATCGCTATCACCTTCATCGACATTCCAAATAGCAGAGTCATCCGCTGGATACGAGACCATGGCGCGATTCCATTTAGGTTGGAAGGCCTGCTGACAGCATGATCTTCAAATGGCCACAAAAAGGTGCCCTGTTATATTGTTATAACAGACCACATTTTTGAACCATGTTATTTCACACAGGGGGATTTAATAACTGTTCCATCGAATCAAACCCAGAAAATCGCTCCTCCTGTCCACCAAAAATGACACAAATCAATATGAAAGCTTTGGTAAATCAAATAACTGTTATTACCATGACTTTCACCCATTTTCCACCCATGGAGATGCAGTACATAATCAAAGGACTCCGTAATTGAGCTGTCTGCTGCAATCTTCCTAATCAGTGAAGACTGGCATTTATGATGACTGAAATTCCCCACTGATCTTCTCCAAACCTTACTCCAGGCACCTACTGATTGATTGATCAGTTTGTATGTCTGCCATGACGTGGCACATAGCCTCTCAGGCTGCTGTATCCATCTCTGAGTGAGGGTAGGCATGCTTTGATATGTGTATTTGTGTGGGTGCATGTCCTGCTCATTTTTAGCATTTCATGCAAAGAACATGTGAGGATCATCCAGGCGACTGCTAAGGTGATGTAAACCAGAGATACAAAGCATATTGGAAACAGGCAGTTGGGCTTCCTGAGTTAATTAAGCAATTAACATCCCATTATGCTTATTATAATGCTACCATAGCTAGAAGAGGAGACCTCAGCAACTCTGAGTGAGGGCTGGTTGTTGGTCCACATTTGGCAAGAGCTTCAGGGATGAAGACCGCTCAACTTGCCAGTGTTTCACGGTGACTGGTGGCCATGAGGACTTGGAAGTCTGAAGACGCCATCAGCATGAGTTGAGTTGAGAATGGAGAATGGAAGTACCTTCTGCTTGACTGTGATGCATGTGTGTGGAATTGAGATGGTGAAGACGATGTGTAGTGGGTTAGGAATCCATATCCAGTTGTGGGGTCAAGTCCCATGACTGGAACAATAATCATATCACTGCTCTTGAGCGAGCCCCTTTAACCCAATCACTCTCAAGGGCAGGCTAACCCTTCCCTCTCCTCCTCACTTGTATGTCACATTTGACAAAAGCTCCAGCTAAATAAATATAAAGTAATGAGATGCTTTGCAAATAAAACCAGCAACAGTCGACTGCGAATGTTAATCTATGATTGTGAGCAGGCAGTTACAGCAGAGTCTGTGTAGGGCTTCATAGAAAAGGGGATTCTATGGTCATGTTGCAGTACATAAATATCTTATTACAGCTCAAAATGAATTTTGCGAGTGAAGCGGTGTGGTGTAAAGAAGAAAGGCCTTGGTCTATTGGGCAGTGGAAAAAAAGTAAAATGAGTCATGCTTCAGCCAGAACTTAATGAGTAGAAGAATAGAAGCCAGTGTTTGCGTCCCACAGGGAAGATTTCTGTTCTTTTATGGCACTGAATGTGTTTTATGGTTTAGGTCCAACCCTTCGTACTTTCAAGGTCAATGCCAACTTCAAGGTCATCCTGAATGATCAACATTAACATACGGTGAAGCATATCTATCCTGACAGAAGTGGAACCTTCCAGAAACACAATGGCCCCTGCACCGAGGCGTGACTGGTGACAGGATGATTTTATGACCATGAAAACGGCAAAAACCACATCAGAGTTAGCGGCTCTCCATCAATTCTGGAGATTCGGCAGCAGCACCTGTCACAACATTCATAACCGGCATCAACAAAGCACAGAATCATGGGAAATTTCATAGAAGTCCGTTGCAGTTTCCTTCCACTTTAGTGCCAGACCGGAGGCATAACGAAGTTGCTCCAGTGTTTCCTGGGCCCTGACGCCCGATTACGACGCTTTATGTTTGATTCATTCGAGCGCTTACCTGTAAAGCTCTAGGATAGAAACCGATATTCTGAAATGAAACCTTCACTTACAAAAATGTCCGCCAGATACATGATTAACCCCCTTTGTCAAACGGAACGCGTGGAAGGAACAGCTCCTTCTGTTCTGCTCGTTTGTTTACCCCTTCTGCCTTCTTTTCTCTCTCTGACTCTCTCGAGTGCCTCTCGCGTCTCTGACCTGGGGCTTTGTTTTGCCGGATCCGCGTATCTGAGGGTTGGTTTGGAATGATAAGCATAGGGGAGCGGATAGCACTCATATGGCAGCCGCTCTGAACAGTAAATAGGGGATGTTTGGTGTTCTCTCTGTAGGGCTTTTGATCACTTATTGCTTTAAATTATACCAATCACATCCTCCATTTCCCTTTCTCGTGTCCACCTCTTTATTTTTGTGCCTTGCTGTTCTCCGTGTCCTTCAGTTCCCTCCCGCTCTCTCTCATTTCTCCACCACTCACCCTCCTCTCTGCCCATTTCTCAGTGCCCCTCGCTCCTCGAACCGCCAGCATTCTGCCCCCTTTCTCCCTCCTCCTTCCTGCCCGGCTCTTCGTCTTCCAGCTCCCTCTCTTCCTCTCTCTCTCGCTCCCTCTCCCGGAAGAGCTCAGCCAGCCTCTGGAAGGGAGGCCCCCACTCCTCCAAAGCTCCGCCCCAGTCGGGTTCCGCCTCCTTTTCCTCCTCCTCGCTCTCCAGGGAGCTGAGCGAGCCGGCCTGGGAGCCCTCCCCCTCCAGACCGTACACTTGCACCGAGTCATAGGGTGGCTGCCCGGGGTCAAAGGTCACCTGAGCTAAGCGCAGCTTCAGGAACTCGCCCACCCTAACCGCCAGGGAGCTGGACCCTCCCACCCCCACCTCCGTGCCCCACCCACCTCTGTAAGCCATCTGCCCCACCATGCCCCTGTTTTGCCCTGGGACTGGCAGCAGCTGGGGTATCATATCCCTCCTCCCAAGGACGTAGCCTGCCATGTTGCGCCAGTCCGGTATGTATCCCACCCCTTCGCGGAGTATCCCAGGAGCAGTTCCGCCCAGAGGCACGCTCCCTTCCAAAGGGGGCCTGGCCACCACGAAACTGTTTCCTGTCTCCAGCCCACCCTTGCCCAGACTGCTGGGGTAGTCCCTGTGCAGCTCCCCCTGCAGGATGCTTCCAGAACTGCGGCTTAAGCCATCGCTGCAGTCCTTTCCGTTGGAGGGGGTGGAGGCGAGGGAGTCGGGGGTGCCCGGGGGCCCGGTGCCGACCTGCTTCGGGGACGGGCTGGCCTGCCTGGTGCGGTGGCCCATCAGCGCACCTGTGTCACACGCCCAGGCACCAGACAGCCTCTTTGAGGCCACCGCCGATAAGCCGGACCGAGTCACAACCAGAGTCTGGTCCGTGGGGAGGGATTCAGACTGGACCTGCAGGGGGAGGGGCAGGACCGGGGTCAGCTTGGGTCAAACTCAGCTGGCGGGTGTTAAATGGGATGGCGAGGCACCACTGCGGTGGACAGAGAAGCGGACAGTGGAAAGACAGACAAGAGTTCAAACAGAAGGAGAAGAATAACAGACACCAGGGAGAAAGTAAAGATGGAATGCAGAAGAGAGGTAACAGGTACAAGAAAACAGGTGAGATAAGGGTGAACAGACGGCGAGGACACGTGCTGACTGGACACTAGAATGAGCTCATGAAGCACTGGAATGGATGTGGAGGAGAGAGGAGGGCAGAGAGAGGCAGAATGGTCACATCTCCCCATCACCTTTCCCTCCGTCTCCATTAGAGGCCTGTCAGGTGGTCAAACAGTTGGAGGGGGCAGGTTCAGGGGAGCGGGCTGAAAAACCCGGGAATCCTCACCCAGTCCAGATTCTGGCTGCGGTTCTGCTGGGTGGCACTGGGGTCCCCCACAGAACCCTCGCCTGTCCCGCCCTTGCCGTCGGCCTCGCGATCCTGTGGGCCGCCCATGGCGCCCTGGTTCTGGATGACCAGGGAGTGGTCCAGCGGGCCAGCGGGGTAGCGGCACGCCAGTTCAGCAAGGCCCAGACCCGTCTCGAAGACACTGCGGGAGTGGCGCAGGGCGGGCAGCGTGTGGCTGCTATAGCAGAGGCGTCCGTACAGTGGGGCGGCACCATTGGGGTACTGCGACTCCAGGCCCGCCTTCGAGGCCCAGCGGTACCCTGGGGGCTTGTCCTGGGCCTGCTGGGTGTAACGTCTGCAGAGACAGAGGGGATGATCGTACCCCCCCAGCAAGCCGATAAAAAAGAGGGTTTTCCTGAGAAATCCCGAACCACACTCACATGTTCCTGCTGTCCAGCGTGCGATATCCCCGGCACGAGCTGTGGGGGGCGCTCTGCAGTGCAGCGATGTCGAAGGCAGCCGTGTCGGCCTCTCCGCCGCCCTCGTCATCGTAGGTGATGATGTTCTCTCGCACGTCGTCCTCCTCTAGGGGCGACAGCGAGTCACGCTTCTGCCTGCGCAGGGACAGCGAGAGTGCACTGACCGCTACGAGATATGGGGAGAGGAGAGGAAAGAGCGAGATTATTGAGGGGAGAGCAGGAACGCTGAACACACGCGTCTCCACTGAGGAGAGTAATGAACCCGAATTTAGCTTGCATTTAAATGTTTCTGAATTTTAAACTTTATTTTTCCTTCTTTTTTTTTTTTTAATAAGGTTACAACCTTACAATAAATAAATTAGAACCATATTCCCTGAAGAAAGGCATTGGGTTGAATAAAAATGATTTTCCCGCCTGAAGCTGAACCATTAATATTAATTTTTACAGAGCGGAAATGTGCAGACATGCAGAAAGGCAAGCCTTACCCAGTAGTGTAGCGACACAGGCAAGGATGGCCAGCAGGGCGGCGGTACTGAGCCCAGGTGATGAAGAGGAGGACGCCATTGGTAGACACACTGTCTCTCTTTCCCACTCACCCTCTGTCTGACCTTCTTTCTCACCAGCTCTAGCACCCCCCCTCAGGCAAGGGCAAATGGACACGGTGACTGTCCCAGTACTGGTCAGACCCGAGAAACTGTCTTTCAGGACCAGGGGCACTTGCACTGTGAATGGGGACGATGCCGAGCGAGACAGGGGCATCAGTGGGGAGAGGAGCACAAGGCTGGCAGTGGGACCTAAAAGGCAAAGGGCAAGTTCGACAGAAAAGAGGGAAATTGCTTTCAAAGGATTGAAAGAGAACATCCACAAGAGCTAAAGTTTTATCAATATGTTAATGTGCCCCTATACAAAAATCCATCCATCCATCTTCCATAACTGCTCTCTGTGAGCCAGGGCCACCCCCCAGGAAACACACTGGAAGAGGCAGGACAGGAAGGGGGGATGCACACATTATGGGTGAACAAAACACCAGTTCACCCAGGGGCAATTCGAGGGTTTTTTAAGGTGGGGGGCAGTATGGGGGCCAACCTTATCTGAAACAAATAATGTTTTGATTTTGGTGAGTGACAGTTGAGGGCGCCCTCTTGGGACCAATCAGCTTTTAGCTTTCCCTGTGGCCCCACCCCTGTATAAACCACTGAGTTCACCTAACAACATGCTTTTGGACTCTGGGACCAAACCCATGGAAGACACAAGGAGAACAGGCAAACTCCATGCATGCATATCCCCAACCGTAGAGCTGAACAGTCCTATTCAGGATGCCACATTCAGATAACAATAATAAATACATTTATCCTTAAAAATATCCATCCCAAACCACACTAAAACTTCCAGCTCGGAGAGCACAGAGACCCTTATTGATTATGCGGACATGCCAGAACCTGGATATATGATGCATCGTGGAACAGAGAGTCTATAGCACCATGAAGAGAGTTGAGGAACCCTATGAAGGAAGACCAGTGATGTGTTTCCCAAAAACTATGTTAGCAACTTACATAGTTGGACCCATGCAACTTAAAGGGTCCGGCTATGTGAGTTGGTAACAGGACCTTTTGGGAAACTCACCACGGAGCATCACACCAAAAAACTCTCTAGAATAACAGAGAGTCTTCAGCACTATGCAGAGGGCCGAGGTGGGTCCTACAAAGACCGGAGCGGCTTCAGCATCACGGAACTCTCTGGAATAACAGAGAGCCTTCAGCACCACTGAGAGAGCCGAGGAGGATCCATTTCTGCAGTGTTGCTGGGAGACTTCTGCCCTGGAGGTCCTGACATTTTGTCTGGTGCCGGTAAGTTGTCATTCGCTGCTGCCACATTTTTGGCAATAATGGAAAGTTAAGCAGCATATCCTGCCTCTGAGGAAGACCTGAGGAACAGTGCTTCTCACAGTAGCCTTTGCAAACCTTCCCAACCACCCACCCCCCCAGGTGGGCTTCTTCAGATCCTGACTGTCTCAGGGTTTGCATCGGTCTACGTTTCCTGCCAATTTGTCCAGTCTGAAGGTGATTACCTCCAGCTTTGTGTTGAGAAAATATTCCTCTTCTGTGACCTCAAGGTCCGGTCGTAAGGAAAATGATGAGATAGGCTGATGCAGGGGCGGGCACAAGCACACACAGAGAAGGAGATGAAAGGCACGTACCGCCACTCTCCCTGACGGAAAAGTTCAGGGCTGCGCTGGACTCAGGAGCGATGCTAAAGTGAACAGCGGTGTCGTTCCCTCCTTTGTCTTTATCGATCGCACGTAGCACCTGAACCACCTGAGAGTAAACAAAAAGGGGGGGGGGAGACAGAGAAGGGCAGGAACAAAGTCATTTAAAAGACAGAAAGATGCTAGCAGGACATGTGAAACACAGAAAATAAGAGCCCCTTTGTATGATGTCCCAGTACTATACCCTGAGGAACCTTGACCCCGTATCCACATATAGCTATGGTGAGGCCTAGCTGAAAATCGATAATAATATAATTAATACACTTGATGAAAAAGGGGAGAATGCAATTCCAGATCAAGTACGCCATTTGAAGATTGAATTTTATCTCTCTGAGCTGTTCTTTAAGTTCCAGGCAGATTTAGGTCTTCAGCAAATGAATAAAATGTTGCTCAAGATCTCAGTGTTCAGCAGAAGCGGTCCGTAATTTTTACGGGGCAGGCGGGCGTGTCAGAGAGAGTTTTTATTCCATCGCTGTTAGAGAAGAAGCTGACATGCCAGAGGAAGGTGAGGGCACCTGAAGATGCCTTCTTGTGTAATATTATTTGACAAGTGAACCTACAAGCAACATAAAAGCTTCATCGACTGTGTAAATGTGCATAAACGTGTATATGCCCTGTGTATATACCTTGTTTGTTTTATCCATTTCTGGAAAGATGTTAAGCTATATATATGGTTCCTGTAGTGCAAGCAGGCAATAGCCTATAGGGGCTGACGTAGCATATGAGGTACATAGGTGGACGGCAAGCATGCAGGCACACAAAAAGCTGGGGACACGAAACAGAAAGCAGGACACCAGGCGCCGGTCCTCGCTGACCTGGCCCACAGCGGCGGAGTCGCACAGCGCCGTGGTGTACTGTCTGTCCAGCTCGGGGGCGTTGTCGTTCACGTCCAAGGTCTCTATGGCAACTACTACCCTGGATACCTGGGTGGGGCTGTCTGGGATGAGCAACAACAGCCGTGTCACGGGGGCACAACCTCAGCAAGGACCCAGGTCCCCCATGTAATCGGGATTCCCGCTGCAGGACTGAAGGCCTCACACCCGCGTCCTACGCAGACTGGCAGAAACATGACCTTTGACCTAATCACTCTTTTATGTATATGCACATAAAGTATTAAATGTAATATTATACTGCAAAATACTGTCCTACCATAACTATGAGTTTCACTAGCACTACAAAATTACTGGTATGAAAATACTGTTCTACCCCTAAACCTGTACTAATTCTGAAGTGCTGTACTATCACTATACCTGCTCTAATTATGAAGTATGGCCCTACCACTAACCATATACTAGTATTATATGTGTATTATATTATCACTATACCTGCACTAATTCTGAGTACTGTGCTATCACTAAACCAGTATTAATTCTAAGTACTGTACTATTACTAAACCTGTACTAATTTTAAAGCACTGTTTTACTACTACTGTCCAACTACTACAAGTGGCAACAGATCCCTCACACATGGGGCTGAAAATTCAGGGCAGAGCGACAGGGCGAGAGGCATCATGCTGGTGCCGAGGTGACCTCTGACCTCTCTGCGTGGCGATGATGGTGATGTTATGCCACTGCTCATGCTCGCGGTCCAGCTCCATCGCCGTGGTGATGAGTCCGCTGTCGGGGGCGATGCGGAACAGGGCCTCAGGGTCCGACTGGGGGTCGATGGAGTACCTAATAAAAAATGGAAGGACACGGTTATTATTATCATCATCATTATTATTGCTCTTGTTCTGTGGACAATGTTTTTACCCGAAGCCACTCGAGGAGCTGTGCATCGCTCACCGCTTTCTCAGGCTGATATTTCACCGAAGTGATTCAAAGAGGCATTTTAAAACACACACTAGGCAACCCGATGATCATTCACATTCAGAGTCTCCCCCCGTTCCAGCTGAACACCATTGTTCACAATAATAACATCGCCCTGAATGCACCTAAGGCTCACTCCTTTCCTGGCTCCCTGTTCGCATTATTGGCTGTCCGCATTGTCACCGGCCAATGGCCACACTTTCATTCTTTATAAAGTGACATGATTGGGTGGGGGTGCGGGGGAGAATACCAACACTAATAGAGAAGAAAATATATAGAAATGAGAGACTCAGAGCAGAACAGAAGATGCAATATTCTGCTCCTCTTCAGGACAGAAGAGATCTCCAGCATATCAGGGAACTGAAAGCAAACTTCAGCCAAACTATCAAGTCACCAAACTGGACATCTATCAGCTTGTCAACGGTGCCAAGCGGCCTGTTTGGCTTCTGCAAGAAGAATCAGCACCACCCAAAACCCTCCTGTACCTCCACCACTAAGCCCTGCCCCGGTGAAGGACCACATCACACCTGATGTTGCTGCTCAGCCCTGTGTCAGGGTCCACGGCGCTGACCCGGCCCACGGTGCAAGAGGACGGGCAGTTCTCTGACACGTCCAGGCGGTAGCGGGCCCGGGAGAAGCGTGGAGGCTCGTCGGCATCCAGCACCACCACTCTCACCGACGCCCGGTCCTTGAATGGCCCCCGCCGTAGGAAGCGGGGATCCACGGTGGGGTTTAGCACCTCCACAGAGAAGGAGTAGGAGCTGCGGCTCTCGTAGTCCACGGCCTGAGAGTGGGAGGAGAGAGCGGTAAGTGGGTCTCATACACACTAGCAAAGGAGAGAGGAACAAATGTGAGTGCCTGCATATACAGGGTAATATGGTCAGACATCCACCCATATCCATCTTGCAATTACTTGGACAGTGTAAGGGGATGCTGGAGTCTATTCCAGGCAGCACTGGGGACAAGGCTGGGGCACACCCGGCATATATATATATATTCTGAATATATGGTGCTGTTATGATTGCGTGTCGGGCGGGCGAGCAGGGAACGGGGAATCAGGATCGGGCAGATGGGAAACCAGGAAACCGGGTCTATTACGGCAGAATCAACAAGGCAGGGTACTCAAGGTAAACAACGTCAATGACCGGACTGGGGAAACAGACTTGAACGCGGACTTAAATATACAGGACTACTGAGAAATAACATGAAACAGCTGGATACAATCAGGAATTCACACGAGGTAACGAGGGGGGTGTGGCACATGGAAAGATCGTACGAGCAGGTCATGGCAGGTGCATTCTGTATTTTCAGAAGGTTGCTTGTTCAAATAGTCACACCTCCTTCCATATGGCGCTGAATAGTCACACCTCCTTCAGACACATGAGCAAGGAGCTAAACCCCCCCCCCCAACAAAAAAATGCTCCAGAGATGCTGGATAAATGACCTGGCACTGTGCTCTCACCCCAAGATTCGCTCTCAACTGCACATATGTATGTGCACGTCTCAAAGGACAGCAAAGTGGGATACGTGAAATTCTACACAATTCTAATGTACTTGTGCAAATGGTAAAAAAACATCAATTCATTATGTGCCCAGCTAAAGATGTCTGAGAAATATTCTCAAAATTTTACAGCCCATATTCATCCAACAATAAAAGTGCCCACATCCTGTTCCGTGTTTCAAAACCATTATTGTTATGCCACGGGAATAAAATCCTCCTAGCTCATAATACTGAGGTTTGCAGACAGGAACCTACATAGGATCCTCGGAATGATGTTCTTTCCACACAAAAACATTTTTCAAGCAAAATCAGAACGAACTAGAAACACCTGTTTATTCTACAAGATGTAATGTAGGCCTACTTATGGGGAGAGTGGCAGAAGGGGGAGATTGTATTCGCAACGTCTGCTGAGTTTCATTAGAAAATTCCAGTCATCCTCAACAGGATGACAAGGGACAAAGGCGGATGTCAGCTGCAGGAATCTGTTGATTCCGCACCGAGTCGGATCCGTCCTCCCGGCTGCCAGAAGCAGCCAGTGATCACAAGGGCGTCTGTGCGGGCTGTCACCCGGCTGTTCGAGGGACACCGCGTCACGGCTCCTTCGCGTCTCCCTCTATCGGTACAGCGGCAAATAAACAACAGCAAACCAGCTAAATAATTAAAGTTAGGTTAATGACTTTATTTGAAAGACGTAAAAAAAAAATCCGACAGAAGTGAGCAAAATTTAACATTGTTAAACTGAAAACAATATCCATAAAACGTATGGGAAATATGGAGGCGTTTTCTAGGCACATACATTTCTTTTTTTAAATTTTACTCACCGTAACCTTAATAAGCTCCGCTAGCTGCATTAGCACTTGCGGACACGGTCTCGAGAGACCAAATCAAAGTTAACCTGGTTTTGAAACAGAATAATGGGAAATCCCTATTTAAACACTTTACCAGTTTAAATATTAACCACATAAATTATATTAATAAGTCTTTCTGGAGGCGCCGAGGTGGGCGGATGGCCGGACGCCCCGAAGAGGTTCCCTTTACGCGGGTAGGCTGAGGCGCAGCGCCCGCATTTTAGAGGTAAAGGAATAAATGAATGTTTTACTGGGCTCTGAATATTTCAGAGCTCCTTAAACAACATGATTTTAGAACTTACCCTTGCCTCTTTATATGTTTAAACTGTTAAACAGCCCGTCCTCAGACTACTTAATTTAGGTGGTTGGTTACAGTACAATCAACCGCGAGTCATCGTGCACTATGTATATATACCTTTTTAATGGCTTCATATTTTCTCAGTACCAATATAATCATTATGTGCTGTCTGCTGCTTTTTAATCTTCACTTTACTCTTAGCTATCATTCATCCCTCTCCCAACCGTTTATCGCCGGGTGACGTGTGTGTGTGTTTGTAGGCTATATATGTATATAATATTTGAGATAAGATTTATGTGTGGGAACAAATGTCAAAATTCATATGGGGAAAATGCAGCAAACGTTGATTTAGCAGAAATGACACAATACTAATAAACGTAAGCCGATCTGAGAGAGCGACAGCGACAGATAGAGAGAGAGAGAGACGGAGAGTGAGAAAGAAGGAGAGAGAGATACAGCTTTATAGACAGAACGAGGCAGAAAGGTTCCTTCTAACAGGATCCCATTAGAGGCAGAGAGAGACAATCTGTCTGTGGAGCAGAAATGTCACTTACACTGCTGGTACACACTCATCAGCCTCTCTCTCCATGCCTGCCCCTGGGTCACCCTCCCCCCCAGAGGATTACACACATCCACAGGCACTCACCGGTGCCTCACTCTTCACCTTCCCATTCTCGCTCCCCCTAAACCCCCCTCCCTGTGAGTCACCCCGCTGCGAGTCACGAAGCCGCTGTCGCATTATAAGCCCTGCATGCACTCCTGCGTTAATTTCCTGTTATTGACACAAGGGTTCAAAAATATGGACAAAAGAGCGGATTTTGTGCTTCTAGTGTGGTCGCCTGGTGAATGCTCTGTGATAATTTGTATGAAATTACCCCCTTCAGAGAAATCCAGCAAATAACCTAAAATCTGAAACCTCAAATTGATTACTTAATAAAACTGTATACATAGCTGTAGGTGCATAAAAATGTTGCATATAAGCTGTTTTACATAAAATACTGAAATGAATGATTAATATTTGAGAAAAAAATGGCCTCAACAAGAGGGTGCGAGGGGAATCGCCTAGGTCACACTGTGAGAAGGTGACCTTCGCTGCCCCCACAGAGCTGACAGCCATGGCCTGAACTGGCCAGGCCCCTCAACACTCTGGGAATGCCGCTTTCCCTGGCTCGTTGGGTACTGTGCAACGTGGTCCAACCAGCACTCCACCTTGCCAACTGACGTGTCGCCGTGGACAGGTTTCATCGCGCCGTGAGGTCCTTCCGAGGGCCACCCCTCCCTGCTGGCTGTGTGTGACATCATGTCGCTCTGATCTTAGAGTGCTGCCCCCCCCAGAGGGTCTCAGTGGTCATTATCACCAGCCTAGAGACTGCCTTACACAGAGCTCATCTCTCCAAACATGGATAGGTCCTGTCATAACAGTGAAGAGTGCCAGCTGAAACATTCTCTGGAGTTAATTGGCCAATTTAGCTTCCTGACAAACAATGGGCTTCGGAAGAGCGAGTTCTGCTCCAAATTCATTGTCTGATATTTCCCCTGGTGCTTGCGGTACTACTTGACAAATCTCTGTGGGCCGTGGGCTTGCATTTCAATTTGGGCCAGCCCTACCTGGTACATCAGCCGGCTCCCCTACACCGCCTCCAATCCGCTCAGTCCGACATTCCGAGACTGACCATAACCGGCATTCCTGCATCAGCTTGTCTCAATATGCGTTTCCCAAATCACATTCCTCCTACCAAAATGGGACCTGTTGATATTTATGAGTCTGTAATTTCAACGTGTGTCCCCTTGCCCCTTCACCTTCAGTTCCAGACGTTTCTGGAATAATAATAAAAAGACGATTGCTTCAGCAGCGTGATTTCCTTCGTCTGACTTGCAGACAGGGCAACCTTTTCTGCCGACGACCTCGCCAAGGGTCCGAACCTCAGGGCCGGGCTTGTACCGTGAATCAAAAAAATAATTACCGGTCCGGGCCGAGCGAGACGAGGGAAGCGGCAGGTCACGAGAACCCCCAGTGCAGAGGCGACCTTGTAGAGAAAAAGTACGTCGTCATCTTGAGCTCGCGGTGCAGCTTGATCCGGCGAGACCTACAGAACCGCTCCCTCCTGGACTTTCATAGCACTTATATCCGCCCGTCCCCTCCCGCAGGTCCAAAACGGCTGGGATCTGAGAGTTTGACTCCGTAAAAACAGCCCGATTACTTTCATCGGTCCAATTGGCTAATGTGTGGGTTTTAGCCGTTCTGAATGTAAATACGGACGCTCCGGCCGTTCTGGATCATCGTTTTATAAACACTGCAGATAGCAGTGAGCATTCCCCCGCAGCCCCAGCGGTCCGGATCCTGTTTAGAAGCTAATGCATGCGTTTCAGTTTCCCAGGTTACCGCTCGCACAGCCGAGCCCCCACGGTCGGCGTGGTTAAATGAGCCTTTTTGCCGAATCCTCGGACTCAGCGGCGCTTGACGCTAGACGCCCGGGGGGCGGTGGTGGGGGGGGGGTGCAATCCAGCTCTGGGGTGGGTGGTGCAATGAGACATGGTTTATTAGACCTCACAGTGCAGCATGTGACTGGGAGTTCTAGTGGGTCGGGCTACGGGCTCAGGCGCCCCTCAGGGCTCTCTGCACACCCAACGCATCCCACACGCTTTATAAACATTTGCATGCTTCCATATGGCGCTGAGATTTAATGTATGAACAGATCCAAAGTCGGCGAGAAGAGTAATCTGTCTCTCCGTCGCCCCAGAGAGAACAGCACCCCGCATCCCCTTCAAGATGTCTGTAAACACTACAACCAACGATGGAAAACAAGCAGCCAGACAGTGGCCTGGGGTCCCAAGTGGCCCCTGGGGCTGGGGTACGAGGGGGGGGGTGGGGCAGTAGGGAGGGAAACGTCATACATTGATGCCTTAATGTCAGACGGGTAACCTGAAGGTCGTCGGGTCGCATCTGGAAAGGACCCCCTCGTGTTTAACATGGAAGCCCAGACAGAGGAGTGCAGTAATCAGAAGCCCGTGGAGGGGGCGTTCACTAGAGTCTCGCTCTTTGCCTTCCCACTCCCGTGCTCAACTGAATCCGCCCCCCCCACCCCGCTCCCATAAATGATCCCCGGTAAGAGTCACAAAACGAGCGAATGCAGGCGCGGAGGTTACACAGTTAAAGCAGCGCGGCTGCATTCCGTCACTCTGCACCGCCACGGTCATTTTCTCTTATTGACACCACAGTTCAAAAATATGGATGAAAGCACTGATTTTAATATATGATAAATAAACACTGCGTGACAGTTGTTTGCTGTGCTTTTTTGAGACAATATCCAACAGTTTGGTGTACTGGTAACTTTTTAAGGATTATTTTAATTTCTTTTCCGTCTTTTAAAACTTTTAGAGTATTTTATGTAGGGCACTTGTAATAGCATACTTTTCTTAGGACTCTGTCATATACAAAGTGTTTTTAGTTCTTAGTAAAAGTGCACTGATGCAGTATCTCGAGCATAGAGTGGTCTTAGCATACTGAAACCTTTCACTTTCCAAAAACATAGGTTTTTTTCTTTTTCCATGACATAAAACACTGGATCGAAAATCTTGCCCAGGAAGAAAAAAATATGATTACTTCCTGGGCTCAGCAAACGGCAGTAAAGGAGTGTACCTGGAGAGGAGAGCAGAGCAGAGAGTCTAAGACATCCAGGCACACACTGATTAGTTCATTACCGGGACGCTACATAAATATTGTATCAGCTGTATATTAACTGGCTGGAATGTAACCCAGAGCAAAATATAGCGTCCAATGAGCTAAAAAAACCCAGAGCACACAGGTTAAAGCCAGGAGTGCCAGACGCAGAGCTAATCCCACAGATCTCTGCACCTGACCGCGATGACATCACCGGCCCCTCACCGAGAATGCTCCGATGCCCCCTTTTTTAAAAAAAAAAAAAAAAACGTGATTAATGGCTTCGTGGCTTCATTCCAGCTTTGACAAAGCCCCCACCCCCTGCAGCCTAAAGCTCATCACATTATCCCATCCTTAATAAGGCCTGGGATGCAAAGACACTGCCTGTGCTGCTGGAGGGCCACCACCAGGTGGCAGCATCGCAGAGGCCTGTGGATCCGCAACAGTGGTATAGCAGCTAGCCGTCAGAGATGAGGCAGAGGTGGGTATAATACGAACTGTACTGGCTACTAGTGGCTACTGCAGTGACCTTTGACCTGTAGGCAGGACAAAGGATGCCCAGGGATGTGAAAAGGCTCTTGGTACCAGTGCTAATTAATAGCATGACCTCAGGAGAGCGGTATGCCATAGGAAGTGTATACCTGAGGAGCCCCCCCCCCCCC
>JAODJU010000081.1:1517376-1534266 GCA_026776725.1 Gnathonemus echidnorhynchus
GGGGGAGGCTCCTGCCCATCACTGTGCACTCGAGAGCCAGCAGCCCACCCCAAGATCTGGAAAGCAGAGAACCCAGCGGAATGCCGCGTGAAAGTGGAGAGACGGTGCCCCCGTCTGGAACAGGAATAACAGCAGCTGAGGGGACACCAGGATACAGCACCCATCTGGAAACCCCACAACCGCAACAAGCACCCCCCCGCACCCCCCCGGCACCCACACGCCGCCCAAACAGCAGCGTCAGCACCTCTAGAATGACAGCATTACTGATTTATTCCCCCCTTTCTTTTTTTTTAATCACAGTTATGTGAAAGAAATTGAAGTTCTATTAAAACGGAATTATCTGGCCAGCAGGCTAGGGGGGGGGCTTCTAATTGCCCATTCATCAAAAAAAAAAAAGAAAGAAAGATCCTGAAGTGGACTCTGTTCATCAAGGAGTAAAATATCAAGCATGAAAACCAGGCCGACACCCATTAATCCCTTTATCAGAGCCGCGCGGACAACGAGGCGGGTGGACCTTCAGCGCACGTCTAGGAAGCTCACACAGGTTCGCATCACGCCTCTTCACCTCTCCATGTCCCTGAGTTTTCAGTACAACCTGTCTTACCAGCCCACATGGGGGGGGGGGGGGTAGTTGTCGACTGAAGTGAAAAGGGGGGGCATAGGCCCCTTTTTAACAGAGGTCCCTGGGTTTCAGTCTGGGTAAGCCTGTGCATTAAAGCGCTGGTGTCTCTATTAGATATGTGGATGGATGGATGGATGGATGGATAGATGGGACACCTTTCAGCGCACCTCCTTCTGCAATGCTGAATGACGGAGCAGCAAACCTTAATGGTGGTGGTCCAACACAGAGCCCGTGTCCCTGTACACGCCACAGCTCTTACGAGGAGCTTGTGGTCTGACTGTGGCATCGAGACCGGCAGGAAACTGTGGTAACTCCGCGGCGACGGCGCGCTACGGGGCCCCGGCGACGCCGGATAAACAGACTGGCGACGTGGCTGTCACCTCGGAGGAGCCGCCGGAGATTAATGAATCGCAGAGCTGCTAACGCGCGCTCGCTACCGTCTGTCAGGCCTCCGCTTGCTCTTATTTTATTTCTTATTGTCTTATCGTCAGCAGCTGCTGATTTATTCAGAGGCAAACGCACAGTCAGATGCCGTTCTTGTTTGTTTTTCTGTTCTTTTATGTTTTGGGAGATTTCTGCCTCTCCCTTTGTCCGCTAATGAGTTGTTTTCTGGTCGTTTCGCACATATTTCCCCTCCCGTGAGCGACCTGCTCTGAAAATAAGGCGTCCGCCTGCGAGACTTTCGTCTACCGGGTTGCCGTTCGTGGCAAACTTTCTCTGCTCGCTCGTTAAGAAGCCCCAATGAACGTCCGTCATGGGATGTTAATGTGCCAGTGCTGGTTTGTTTGGTTACAAGGTCCCCTGTGATATTTTGTGCACGCGTCTAGTTTTACTGTCTTGGATTCAGTCCAGCAATCTCTGGGCATCATCTCCATTAGCATAACCTCACCTTAGCCCTCGTCTCTCCTGCCACCGCGTCTCTGCATGCGTACAGGTGTCCTAGCGGACATCTTTGTGTACGGTGACCTTAAAGGGGCGCCGTGTGCCTTTTTAAAGGTAACTGGGCAGGAAACCAGGAAAGATTTACCACACCACACACACGCATGGAATCAATACTAAGGCGAACACAGCATCCCATCCGCAGCGCGACAGGGTGCACAGAAGGCGCTCACAGACCCACACACTCTGAGAGCCAGTCAGCCCTTCAGAGATGCCGTTCAGCGGGACGTGTCAAAACATCATGGTCGTCTTCAATCTGCCAAGGATCCCTTGGGCCGAAAAAAGCACAGTACGCATTTTTCAGCGGATTCATCCAGTCTGGTCTTCCTACCCGCCTCATCCTATCGGCACCCATGCTCAGAAACAAACAAACAAAAAAAACATAATAAATGTTGCAGCATCTTAATAACAAAAATGTAATTTCTATCCGGAAACAAGAACCTAGCATTGGAAAGACATCCATGTTTGGATCCTATTGAGTTTTCACAGCATGTGTGCTACTTCTGTGGTAGGTGGCCAGCGCTGGGCACCACACACACACACACACACGCGTACATGCACACACACGACAACCCTGCAGCTCTCCTGTGGCTCCGTGCTGTTCTGTCACACCTCAGCCTTACGGGAAGGAGACTCATACAAAAAGACAGGGGAGATACAGTCTCTGTAGTATCTGTAAAACTCAGCTTTAAACTGGAGAGGAGTAATGCTCTTATATTTCAGGGCTTTTTTTTATTTTTCAAGGGCAGCCGAGGAAGACATCCTTTACGACGCCTAACCTTCCACACAGCTTTTACACGCAGCGTCTGCTTCCCGGAGTTAAAATTACCCCGGTGTATCACGACGGGAAAGTTTGGCCGCCTGACAGAGCCGAGGGCGCAGCGTCCTCAAACATCAGCCTCCGAAAGGTGACAAACCCGGCACAGTCTGATCGATGGAGCCGGCGCACACATGCAAATCTCGATTAAACACCTGCCCCTTTCCCTCTTTGCTTTAACCCAAGGCAGTGTTTAAGCAGTGAGTCTGAGTCATCTCTCCTCCGGTTTGCCGGTGTAGTCCCTACGCAGGCACAAGTCACCAAGTCCTTGTGTCTGCTCTATTGTTATCAACTCCCCGGTCCCTCTCTGGGAGGACAGATACACGTTCCCTCCCTTCCCATGTCCGCGATCACACTCGTTTTCACGCCCCAGCTGCGATCTGGAGTATGCTAGGTCTTCTCAGTGTATCACACGCATAAGCAACATCAACAGATTGTCGCCGGCGACACGGGGCACGCGTTATTAAATGCCCCATTTATTTTGCTTTCCACGCAGGCGGCATGCACACGCACACACCTTGACCGAGGACGGACATAAACACGCCGAGGACGCAGAAGATCGTAGATAAATCACCATAAAAACACACACGTATACGCATAGTAAAAGTCGTTTACACGCCAATGGCATGCAGCCTCTCTCTCTGTCACACACACACACACGCAGACAGGAGGATAAAGACGCGCATCAGTAACATACCGGAGAAAGGCAAGCTGTTAACAGCCACTGACACGACCCTGTTGTCATTGTCCGTCCTTCTCTTCCTTGCAAAACATTTACTCTCTCCGATCGCCCCCACAACCTTAAATCACTTAGATTAATGATCGCTTTACAACGCGATGAAGAGTTTGCCATCTCAAATGAGTACGCGTGACCCCCCCCCCTCCACCCCCGCGCTAAATTACGTGTGTCAAGGCAGCAGGTAAAACACTTGCATTCATAAACCAAGCCGAGGAATGTCGGTACACCTCCGATACTCACCCTACCAGGAGTGAAAGGAAGTAGATGCGCTCCGTCTCTTCAAAACGAGTTTTGGAGATCTGGGATTATTTTTGCCCCTTCTCTTTAATGTAAAACTTCTCAAACGGATAGACACGCATACCGTATACAGATACTATGCATTTCTGTTATAATAGGGAGGAAATCCTCAAATAAATATTCTAACGGTTCCTACAATCACAAACCTGCATATATATATATACATATATACTCCTTTAGTTTGCGGGCTACATGCAACGTTCACTTTTCAGACGTTGCCTAAAAACTGGAGTGTCGGGGAGCAAAATACACACTTTGTGCAGTAACGTGTTTGGATTATTTGGGCATTTTCCTAGAAAATACACAATGGGAGGTTTGCTATGAATCGTGTCCGTGTGTTGCATGCTGCCAGCTCACATTTGGATACTACTACGCCAAACAAACGCTCACAGGTCCGCGTCCCGAAATTAATCTCGGCGGAAAACGCAGCTGCCATAGCCCGGTTAAACGCTTCCAAGTCGCGTCCCGCCCACTTCCTATAATATTTTATGATTTTAAGCATCTTACCCTCAGACGCCTGGCATGGAGCACCCCGACTTTGGGAGTTTCTCCTCCTGCTTGTGCCTGTCGGATCTGCACGAAGCGGAGTCTAATAAGAACAGGGGAGACGCTGTTATCTCGTCTCCCTCCCTCCCTCTTCCCCGTAATAAAACGACTGTCTTAAATTCCCTCGTCACGTTCTCTCAGTCTTTCTCTCCCCCTCTCCCTCTCTGAGCGCAACTCGATCCTCTCTCCGCTTTATTTTCGGCGCATATGCTGGCAAATACGCTTCCATAAGGCTTATTATTTCCCATCACCTCCGCTGCCTCTTTAGCGCAAGAAGTGTTTTTACAACCTGCGCGTAAATTATAAGCCTTAAAGACGCTAATTCAGTCCAGTATTTCACCTCTCCGGGGGCGCTTTATGTTTTGTCATGTGGACCGTTTACGTCGCTCTGTACTGAATCGGTTTAATGCTTTAAAAATGTGATGCAAACATAAATAAGAAATAGCCGAGTAACCCAGGGACCGCTGGCTATTTAAGTGCCACCATGAGAACATCAGTCATTGTATAATCACGATCATGATGTATAATATTAACGCTTTGTTGGTTGATACTTCCCTTTTCTGCGGTTTCTTTTATCAACGTTTGGAAGACAGTCCTTTACATATATGCTAAAATATTATTTCTTGTACGGTAAAAGATGGCACGTCGTTGATTCCTGTGGCGCAGCCTGGCACGTGCACGTGGAAACGGTATGGAGCGATCAGCACTGCGCAGGACATTACGGCACGGTGAGGCAGGCATATTGTTTGACACAGCCTTATTTAATGGCCCTGCTTTTAGCCGTTAGAAACAGAATGAATCCCCCAGTGACCGTCCTTCCCACTCCCCTTGCTCGGCATCCAAATAACGTCCAACATTTGTAAGCGACTCCTATAAACTTATGGGCTCCTGCGCACGCGCCTGTGCGTTTCTCACCCGCCTGGTTTCGGGAGTCGCCTCACTCCCACGTTTTATGGGTTTGTACGCGTGAGTGTTTGGGCATCTATCCCGAATCTGTAAGCCATTATCTTTACAGCAATGTCTATACTCCGTCCAAATAAGTGTGGCTCTCGGTCGTATATCTCCGAGGTAGATCCCGTATTGACTGAACTCCGCCGGTGAGTGAGAGTTTGTGTATGATGGACAGCGCGGCTTTGCGACTCCGCCAGCCGAGGAAGGAGTGGGGGGTGCATTTTACTCATGGCACGTTATTGCTTTTCATTTATTCATCTGCCTCTAGCTTTTATGTCGGCGTAGTCATGAATGGAGTGTGAATGATTAAGACAGAGGAGATTCAGAAAGCTGCAGAGGGAAACAAAAGGGTTTTTGTATGTCTGTGCGTGTGCTCCAGACTGAGTCTGCACTTGGCCATGGAGAGAAAGGTCAAAATCTTACA
The DNA here is from genome assembly GCA_026776725.1 of Gnathonemus echidnorhynchus. Classification (NCBI taxonomy): domain Eukaryota; kingdom Metazoa; phylum Chordata; class Actinopteri; order Osteoglossiformes; family Mormyridae; genus Gnathonemus; species Gnathonemus echidnorhynchus. The sequence goes on from JAODJU010000081.1 coordinate 1,522,712, forward strand.
AAGAGCAGACATACTGCGTTCCCCTCATGCTAAGCAATACCGGCGGGCTCCGAAGTGACCGCTAGATACGGGGCGGACTCTAGAGGTCAGCGCTAAGGCCAAGAATGGAGTCGGGGTGCATGTTTGGCTGGCCGCACTACGGGATAAACAGCATCCCCACTGCGGTCGTCCTCATCCTCCCGTTCTTCCTTCGTCTCTCCCCTCCTCTTCTCGTTTAAATCCTCTGCTTTGCCGTTTTCGGTTTAAGGCATCCCAGTTAGCTTGGCCACAACAGGAAGGGGCGAGGGTGTGTGTATGAATAGTACCAAAACAATGTCTGGAGACACTCGCGGCGTGACGCGGTAAACAGAAAGGATGCCGTGTGCTCCTTTTTCGGCTGCGTGGCCCCTCCCTCCAGGTGTCCCGCCTCATCTCGGGGTATTAACCATGCCGGTCAGTAACGAGCCCTGTCTCAGCCCTGGGCAAAGACACCGGACACCTGGCATGGTCGCAGAAGTGAGTATTCCCGTCTCTGTTTGTGTGTTTAGCTCATGGACATCCCTCCCCTCCCCCCAAACTGGAAGTCCACCTCAGCGCCTCCTGTCCATGTGAATCCATGTCAGTGTACCTGGGGGGCTTGTTCACACTGCCTCTCCAGCCGCACGTGCCCCCACACACCTGCCCCTCCCCCACAAACGCGCCCCCGCTCCCCCCACATGCGCACAGGCCTGCCTCGCTCTCCTCCGTCCTCTTATCTCCCTCTCCAGTGCTCCCTTCTTCCTCTTTTTTTATCTCCCTCCGCTTTTTCCCTCCACCAGATGGCTGACCCATCTGCTCCGTCGTTCGCCGCCTTCCTCCCTCCCTCCCCTTCTCCTCCGTTCCCTGCCGCTCCACGATTCTTGGAGTTGAAAATCCCGAATCCGGCTAAATCCATGGCCGGCGGCGTCTGCGTGGTCCCAGTGCGCCGTGGCCGCCGTCCAGCGCCGCCGTTAAGTCCGGCCCCCGTCCTGGAGCGGCTCTGCTGTGCCACAGGGCCTGTGGGTACGCTCCCGTTTATCCGCGTTTTATTCTGTGAGTCGAGTGTCAGCCCCTCCGTGGGTGCAGTGCTAATGCGTCTTACACGCAAGCCGGTGCCTTTTTCACGCCAACCTAGGTCTGGCCCAAGGGCAGTTCTAAGATTTTTTTTTAAGGTTCGGGGCATTTGAGGGGCCATAATTCATATAGAGGAGCCGGGCCCAGTGCTTCTGTGGCCCCGCCCATATATAGGTCCTTTATCTGGCTGTCTTTGGGCCAATATGGTGCTGGGCAGGGGTGGGGGTCGGGGGGAATAAGAAAGCCTCAAAGGCTCGCTGATCCATATACTTCAAAGCGAGTAGAGCACCAGTGAGGAACCACCATAACGGTTGAGGGCACCAGAGATGGATCAATATGGCGAGATGGGGGCGACGGGGCTGGCTGAGCCGCTTCAGAATGGGACCGGGGCTTCAGGAGGAGGGGGATAGGAGGAGGGGGACAGGAGGTGGAATCTGTGACCGAGTCATAGCAGAGGGCACAGATCTGAAGGCTGACGCACGTAGCTAAATGCTAGGCCAAAGAATTAAGGGCCTCGTCTCTGGGATGACAAAATTATGGTCCTGTACATACCATGAAGCCTCTCTCTCTCTCTCTCTAAAAAAACCCCCTCCAGTCCCTACACAGGGGGAGGGGCCAGATGTAGAATCTTCATCACCATTTGAATCTTCAGCAGGGATTCCCACCTTAAATTCGTGCTTTTACTGACAAACTGACAAGATTGTCTGTTTTTACCGACATGCCATTTCTTACTGACACCCTTTTTTTTTTAGGTTTTACGGACAGTCAAATTCATTTACAGACGGAGTAAATTTAATATGGACTGTCTGTAAATTTACAAATGGTTGGCAGCCTGTATCCGGGGGGGCGCAGAAGGAGGGCAGCAGGGTCCAGGAGGAGGGCTGGAGGAATGACACAGGTGCTCTGCCAAGGGGGAGGGGCCTGCTCTGTGCACCTCCTGCACCTCCCCCGAGGTTCCCGTTGGCCTACTGGCTGGGACACCTTTCAGGCTAGATATATCTGCTCATTAGCGGTGAAAATATAGAACTAAATCATCCAGATCAGGGCAAAAAAGATGGGACACATAAGAAAGTGGGCAACACAGAAGGGCCACTGCATTCACAAGCGGAAATTAGCGTGTGTGCCTATCTATAAATACATAGCTATGTCATTAGCATCGCCTCTCTTTTTATCTCTGATTGTGTGTATTCATGCTTATTCATGCACATGACTATTAATATCATAATAATTGTGGGCACATATTGTAAGACACCCCCTGTGGGTTTTGGATGTGGGGGTGTGGGGTGTTCTGTGAAGCCATGGAAACAGCAACATTATACAGACGATCCTCTACTTACGAACGAGATATGTTCCGAACGGCCGTTCGTAACTTGAAATGTTCGTAAGTAGTTATTCAACATCATTTTAATGGTATACGCAAATACAAAGAACTAGGATGCTGGGAGTATGCATGCTACGCTGCTGCGCGGCGGGAGTAGCGGCCAGAAGTTGTACTAGGCGGAATTTGAAAAAAAAAAAATTGATGTTGCGGACAGGAAACGGGAGCCCAACGAACACAATTTGGACTTACAGTCCTCTTCGTTCGTATGTCTGAAAGTTCGTAAGTTGAAAGTTCGTAAGTAGAGGAGCGTCTGTACTGACAATTGTAGGAACTCCATCATTGTCAAAGCTCAACTTCAGCTGGTAGGACCAGCCCCATCCATCCATCCATCCATCCATCTTCTGTACCTGCTTGTCCTGTGCAGGGTCGCTGGGGGTTCGGAGCCCATCCTGGAAACTATGGGCACAAGGCAGGTAACAACGCAAGATGGGGAGCCAAGCCATCGCAGGACACAGACACCATTCACTATTCACATTTATATTTAATGGACAGTTTAACTCCAGTTCACCTCAGTGTGTCTTTGGACTGTGGGGAGGAACCCATGATGTCACATTTAAACTCCAAACACATGGGCGGACAGGCGGGGACCGGAACCCCAGGGTGGGACTCAAACAAAACAAACAAAAAAAGAAATCAGCAGCGTGTGGTTAATCCAATGCAACTGAACTGAGTAATCAGCCAGAGAGGGGAAAAGGAGAGGGGGAAGGTCGAGAGAGAGAGAGAGAAAGTAGGGTGGCTGGCAGAGGAAACAGCAATGGAGTGTGGAAGCCAAAGAGAGCTGCTGCACCGGGGGGGGGGAGGGGGGTTAGACCGGGGGGTAGCAAGGGCCTACATGCCTGAGTCGGGTGACATTTTCAGGTGACAAGGAAATACACTAAAAAATCAGACCTGCCAGAAGAGAGGAGGAACCTAGAGGCCATTGTCGGAGACATCGTCCTTATGCTCAACAGTAAGTTATGCTCAACAGGAAGTCAGACTGCATGCAATTACCATTAATTAATCATTTTTTTATACACCTGTTAATATTTCAGGCCTCTGGTTACGTTTTCCTCATTTGTTAACTATGCAGCGTTTAATGTGATGAAGGAAGCCATGTCAACTGCAAGAATCAGTGTAAAGGGTAAAAGCTCAGGTAGTGGATAAAGGTCTGCTGTTAGCGCCTAGCGTGATGCTAATACGGCTAGTTGGACTCGAACCTCTGACAGGAAGTGATGTATCCAGACCTGTGTCTGATGTCCAGGGGTAGCTTTGCCAGATGACCTGCCCCCCACCAGCGCAAAGCGCGCTTCCTCAAACGGTCTGAATCAGCCTGGATACAGCGACGAGCAACTAGAATAAAGTCCACGCAAACAAACAACATTCTGGAAGGAAGTGAGGACGATACTGGTTCAGGTCCCAAGAGGCCTTTTCTTATAGGTCTCTTAAATAAAGTCTGAATGTCCGGTAAAATATCCATCTCGGCGAATCGGGGGAAAAAAAAGTCACTTTGCATAAAAATGTCGACTAAGCAGCTAGAGGTAACGTAAAGGATGTTGTAGGGCAAGTGGCCGGATGAGGGGGGGTGAGCGGCCTATAGGCTGAAATGGGTTGAGCCGGGGAACCAGCTGTGGGGGAGATGTATTCCCATTCCAGCTTGTGGTTAAATTCATCCACGATTGCCCTGCAAAGCTCCGCGATGAAGGAGAAACGATGGATGTCCCCTCTGTTCCCTCTCGGCCCCGCGTAGGAGAGGACGTGATGTAATTTGCCGGCCGTCCGTGTGACGCCTTTGCACCCGGGCCCCTTTTCTTAGTGCCAGTGTCCCAGCCCTGCCCGGCAACGACGCAGGGATCTGCCAGTGCAGCCTCGGTGAGGAGCGTTACGGGGTATTTTAATTAATGCCGGCGTTCCGGCGGCAGCGCGACTGATCGGAGCTGGAGTGCGGAGCGGGGAGGAGGGCTGCAGAGAGAGGCCCTGGGCCTGCGGTGATCTGCGGGAGACGGAGCATTAATCTACAGGAGGGGGCGGCGTCCGGCCTGGGGGACTCTGGGTCTGTGGTGCACTGGGCCCAGGATGCTGAGGGCCAGTGCAACAGTCCAGTTACAGAAAACCCAACTGCTGTACAGACACAATGTTCTAACCATCACTGTATACAGGGGCGGGGAAATGGCCCCAGCTGAAAGCTGATTGGCCTCTGGAGGGCCCACTCTTCTGTCACTCACCTGTTTAAAACACATCATTGGCTAATGATAGGGTTTGCCTCTCTGAATAAATTATGGAACCTCTTATGCTCCCCACCTTAAAAAACCCCTAGAATTGCCCCTGTTTATAACATTCCAGGCTGGCACGCTATGTCCACCCCCGCATGACCCCCCTCATGTGGGCGCACAACCAAAAGAATGCCATCATCTTCCAGGCCAGGGTCAGACCGTCCCGCCGGGGCTTTTCCCATTCCGGCGGCGTCCAGGCTGACCGCTCGCATTCGTGGTCGAGAGCCAGAGATGCAGATTAACCCTCGCTGGAAGGACAGGCTGCTCCCAGTGCTGAGGAACCTCAAAGATGCTGGGTGCCATGACCGCGCGACTCCGATCAGTCTGCTGCGGCTTTCTCTCCCACCCTGATGTATTTATTAATATATCAGGCCCATCTGCTCGGAGGCAGTGGGGGGGGGGTGCTCATTATTTAGCCCGAAAGGCAGAGTGCACGTCGGCTTCCGATGCTCCTCAGAGATCAGCCTGACTTACATCTGCAGACCCGGACATGGGAAGATAAACTGACCCGGTGATGCAAATAAAATGGCATGTGTTATTTGGTCATCAATGGGGGCGGGGCGCCCTTGGGAGAAATGTCCACCTTCACCCCACAGGCCAAAATCGCTAAGTGGTCCTATTTTAAATGGTGCCTTCACTAACCAGCTGCACAAGGAACTGGAGCTCGACCATTATCCTCCTACTGCAGGCGGACGTGTCGCCTCGTGTCGTGACCGGGTTTACGATATGGGCCTAGGGGGCGCTCAAGTCCAGCTGGGGGAAAGGCGAGTTTGATTCAGTGCTCAGGAAGATGATCGGAAGCCACCGCACACCTCACTGGCGGGCAGAACTGGGGGGGCAGGACTGGCTGGGGGGCAGACACGAGCCGCTGACATTTTACCCGCCGGCCTAAGCAGCGGGATGCAAACAGGGGGCGAGTTGCACCTCCCCTGCTCTCTCCGCCCTCCACCAGACCACGGCAGAGTGAAGTCATTCCAGGGAACAAGAGGAAATGAAAAGGGAAAGCAGACAAAGGCTCGGTAGCCTGGGAATGAGGCCAGGAGCAGATTCTGAGCTGTGTTTCATTATTCGGGGAAGGAGGCGGGGATTGTGAGAGGCTGAGCTGAAGGATCCGGCGCAGAAATGCCAGGAAAACAAACCTGACGAAACTAATGAATGAAAGGGGGCGGAGCTACACTGTGACCCCAAGTGACCTCCGCAACAGGGAGAGACCAGAAACGTCCAGGATGCTGTAAATGTGAATGGCCAGGCCCGGAGCCAGGAATGAATTTCGAAGGAGGTTCGAACTCGTTATTTTACTACCTGGCTACATGCCGGGTCGGGAGCAAACAGATTTTGGGGGGGGGGAGCATGGTTCAGACCCATAACTTTACTACGTGGCTACATGCCTGTGAATGACCATTAGGGCTGAACCAAGAGTAGCCATGTTATCATCTAAAGCAGTGTTTTCCAACCCAGGTCTCAGGGACCCACAGACAGTCCACATTTTTGCTCCCCTCCGAGTTCCTTTTCAGACAGTCCACATTTTTGCTCCCTCCCAGCTACCTGCCATGGACCCGAGGGCTGGTTTGGGAAACACCAATCTAATGAATTACAACTTATAAAATCATCTAGGATAATGCAATATCTAACAGAAGGCCTTCCTCATGAAGAAGACTACCACGGCCTTTTACCCATTTTATATAGCCCACACCCAGCTGAAGTTGACAGCGATCATTATGACCTTTTAATTAAAGGTCTACAAGCGTGGGAGAACTAAAGCAGCAGAACTTTGAAACAGGAAACATTATGGGACAATCGGTTCAGCAGGCAGCTTCAGCAGTAGATAAGATTGTGTGGGTGAGTAATTAGGCACTAATTAAGGTGCTGGAGTATCAGGGCAGAGCCACAATATGAAATGTGAAAATAAAACTGTCCACAACTGATTGGGTGTTAAGGTAAATCTGACAGCGTTCATGGGTGGTAAAATTGATTTTTCCACCCCCCCCCCCCACAAAAACTGAGAGAATTTTTAGTGGGAAAAAAAGAAATCTGAAAAACATGAAAGCCACGGCGGGCCTCTGGAACGGCACGCAAGAGTTTCCAGCTGACAGGTACCTGCGAAATCACGGGCTTTTCATCGGCTAAACGACAGCGCTCGCATGTTCGCAATCGCAACGCGTCAACTCGGCGTGAAAAAACTCACGGGGAAAATAAAGGCGGATATCTGTTTTTTTTTTTTTTTTTTTTTTAAACGAACATCCAGGCCAAGGAAAATCAAAACGGCCGCACGTTCGGATGACGTGGCGAGGCATAAAATATGCTCTTTCTGGAGCCTCAAAGATCTTTTGTCTTGCGACTCTGACAGCTGTGCCTGAGGAGCTGTAATTTTAAACGTTTAACTCAATACATCATAATTCCATACAGCTGCCATGTTCCCAATATTGTCGGTTATAATGGAAAACGGATATATTTTGATAAATCTTTTTATGTGACAGGTGAACGTGACATGGGGTCTTGCTGCACGTCTCCTTAGAATAAGGTGTAGCCTCTTGAGAACCTTGTTAAATTCCAGTTAAGACATTTCACCTGGTCCAGTGGCTTATTGAGTAGCACTGTTGTCTCAATGCAAGGTTGAGGGTTCAAATCTCACCTCCCTGGGCATGCGGACTGTCGCATGCTCTCTTCATGTCAAGTGGGGTTCCTTCCACAGGTCAAAGACGCAGGGCTAGGTGAATCGGCATGGCTGAAGGGCCCGTGGTGCGTACTGTGTGAGATTCTGGTGCTGCCTGGGATAAAAACCATGCCATGCCCACCCCCCATGGATGGATGGATGGAGAGACCACTCCGTTTTACCAATAAAGCAGGACAAAGATAAACAGCAGTGTGGAGAAGCTCACACCTCATAGATGCAGCATAGTGTACAAAACTCCAAGTAAAGTTTATATATTGATTCTGAAGTGATCCATCATCCAAAACAGCTTCTCCTATGCAGGGATACAAGAGTCTGGAGCCTATGGGCACAAGGCAGGGAATAACCCAGGATGGGGCGCCCCCCCCCCCCATCACAGGATATAAACACCATTCACACCTACAGACAATTTAGTAACTCCAATTCACCTTAGCATATTTTTTTGGGGGAAGCTGGAGAAACCAGAGCAAGCCCCACAACAACATGAGGAGAAAATGGAAACTTCACATACGTGGAGCCATGGTGGGAACTCGAACCCTGGTTTCTAGAGGTGTGAGGCAACACTATGCCAGCCCTGCGTTTTGTGGCCGTCTCACAAATCCTCAACCAGACCGCCTCCAAGCTAAACTCAAAATTAACACCAATTTTTTCATGTTTTTGAAAAACCCTCAAAACAGAACCTGGGCAGAGGTACCACAGCGCACTGGAGACGCCACGAGGACGATCTCGGGAGCAGCGAGACCACCGACGGGCGAACAATTCAGAACCCCGGCCATGAAGCACCACGGTAATCTACAGCAGGGACCATAAAATGAGACCCGGTGAGATCCTTACCGTGTCGGGATGAGGGCCTCAGAAAGAGCGGAGCAGACAGGAGCTGAGGGCTCATCCACATGACGCAAACCTTTCATCAGCATGAAGAACAGCAAAATTGAATTTGTTCAAAGGCAGGAAGATGAGGCGGGGAAAGGGTTCACCTTTCCAGTAAACTTTATTCCAAAGTGACGATCAAGGAGAACGTGCGGAGAAAGGAACAGAACGGCGGGGGGGGGGACCGAGGAAGGGAATCGGCGAATCAGGAGCAGTCAAGGCCTGCTTACAGGCCATTGTCACGGAAACGGCTGCCTAACTTCAACTGATGATATAACGGCGGCGGAATGAATTGTGCAGGATCTGTACTTAGCGGGCTAAGTTTCTGTAACTATGATCAGAAGATCGCTGGTTCGAGCCCCGGCCTCATCAGAACAGTCACATGTCCATGGGCCCTTGAGCGAGGCCCTTAACCCCCAGCTCCAGGGGCGCCGCACACTGGCTGATCCTGCGCCGTGACCCCCAAGCTATGGAGAGTGAGATGGGGTAGGCAAACCGATGAATTGCAATGTACCTCTACTCATACCCATGCAAATGGCAAATAAAGGATCTATCTTATATTCCTCCAGGTGAGAGGACAGTGAAACACACAGTCTACTACATCAAGGAGGAACAGGAAGCATGACCGGCCATGTCATTCACACACCTGAAACACAAGCCATGGATTTTACATGTTCCATTTAGAACCAGGGATATGCAGACACTCATGGACCCATGGAAACAGCTCTGCTGAAGTGAAAGATCACGCAGGGCGTTTGAATTCTAAATCATTGGTTTGACCTGCAGTATGTTGGTTTTAATGACCAATTAATATGCATCCATTTCCCCCAAAATTATTTAGTTTCGCACTTGGCCGAAGAGCAGAAATTAGTTTAGTCTCAATTTTGAAGGACATTCTGTATGAAAATATACAGCACAGAGGCAAAGTACAAAGAGGATAATGACTCTTTCAGGGTCTGAAGCGTTTCGGCTTGGGGACCGGGGAGAGAAAGCGAAGAATGGAGTCAAATAAACACAAAGAAATCGGACAACTCAAAGCGATTTTTCAAAACCAGAAAGGCAGCTCAGAGAGAGATTTATGGATCAATGGAGAGAAAACAAATACACAAGCAGAGGCATTAACCGCAGAACAGCAACCAGCGAGTCAAAGGAGAGATTTTCCAGCTTTATTGAGAAGAAGTCTTTCCCAGTAAAATGTGAACTCTCTGGAAGAGAGGCTGCCAAAAGGTTCTTCGAGGTGACACGTTCACACAGTAGGAGACAGCGCCCCCAGCCTCGACAGGTCTGCTGGGGTACTACACGGGATAATGACAAACAGGTAACAGGAAAACAAATAGATGAATATAACGGAAATATTAATGAGTGACAACCTATAACTTTAGTGTGCGCTCATACAACGTGCATGACAAGTAAAACTCGCTCACTTCCACCCAGTAAACTACCTCCTATCTATTCTTATAATTTCAGGCATCTCCCCTAATGCTGTGATTTGTGACGTTCTAATACAGATGTCCCATGAAGCAGAACAGTGCCTTCACAGAAACAATGCCATTTCAGTCTTCATCAAGATCCCTCCCCCTCCATAAAGCCCCACCCCCCTACCAGACCACACCCATTTGATAGAATCCTTGCTTATCCCCAAGACCACTCCCCCATCAAAGGCCCTTCCCCCTCACCAAACCACACCCCCTCTTAGGCCCGATCTTCCCGGTACTGCAGGTGGAGCTTCAGCACGTCATCCTGGGACACGCGCTCCCAGCCCTGGCTGTGCACGCGGTACAAGTTGACCACGCCGCCGCTGTAGGCGTCCCGGTAGGTGGCCTGGTAGATGGCGCGCCGGCCCAGGTCGCAGGCCTCCTCCACGCTCAGGTCGTGCCGCAGGCCGCTGTCCACCACGCCGTAGGCGTACATAGAGCCGGATCCCACGGCGAAGAGATCCCCGCACACGCGGTTCCCCTCCGAATCCACATAGTACAGCCCTGACAGTGAGGGAGAGAGAGAGGAGGCACAAGGGCCATCAGCTAGGGAGAGGGAGGGGAGGCACAAGGGCTATTGACTAGGGAGAGGGAGGGGAGGCACAAGGGCTATTGACTAGGGAGAGGGAGGGGAGGCACAAGGGCCATCGGCTAGGGAGAGGAGGCACAAGGGCCATCGGCTAGGGAGAGGAGGCACAAGGGCCATCGGCTAGGGAGAGGAGGCACAAGGGCCATCGGCTAGGGAGAGGAGGCACAAGGGCCATTGACTAGGGAGAGGGAGGGGAGGCACAAGGGCCATCGGCTAAGGAGAGGGAGGGGAGGCACAAGGGCCGTCAGCTAGGGAGAGAAAGGGGTCCCAAAAGACACACAAAGCAAATCCACAGCTCCTGGTTTACTGTAATTATAAGCACTGTGTTTCCAGAACCCTCCGATGACATTTGCATTCTGTCCTCACTTCATTTACTCATCTTCAGCAATTTATGCTACGTGTTCGAAAGGCTACAAAAACGTGGAGATAATATTTGCCAGCCTGCTTAAAAATTCACTGTAAATAATACAGAAATTAAACTGGGTAACCTTTGGCGCTTTTACGGTCGGCCTTGGAGTGTTGGGCGGAGGAGGAGGAAACAAGTTGACAAATTTACCAGAATCAGACGGGTCTCATAAGCTTTTTTATGAGAAGGACAGAGAGCAGGATGATTTTGTGATGAGTTATGAATCCAGTGCAGACAGAGGCTGTGAGTCATGCACAAACTACAATATCGGTGTAATTCAGACTCCTAGAGGACACTAGTGAGACTACAGCCTCCTGTGACCTTTGGTGAAGCAGAACTTAAACCCCCACACACAGTCCACCTGTGCACTGCTGCCATCCAAGCTCACGGGTCAACTGGCAGATTCCACGCCAAACACAAGCTCATCCCTCATCTAAATGGTAACTTAAATCACGTAAGGAGGGGAGTCATAAGGAAACCGGCTAAAGGTGGATAATCAGAGGCCTCACAGTCGCCAAGCAGATTCTAGCCAAAACTGCCTTTCAGCTCGGTGTGCGGCCCTGAGGTAAGAACAGGGTCACCGCATTTTGGCTGACGTGACGGCACCGAGGCCCGTTGGTGCTCAGCCCAAAGTCCTCAGTGGATGCCCAGGAATCCGAGCCTGGCTGAGACAAAGCCTGAGCGTGGGTTGGCTAGACGGCAATTATCTCGTCCCACTGGAGACGTGCACCGTTTCAAACGCCTTTTTCGGTCTTTGTAGCCATTCTCTGCCGCTTTGGGATCTTGACTTTGCTGACGATGCTATGATCTTTGTGGAGTCAATGGAGACTCTGAGCAAAGAGT
>JAODJU010000081.1:1686273-1713608 GCA_026776725.1 Gnathonemus echidnorhynchus
CGGGGGGGGGGGGGGGGGGGGGGGGGGGGGGGGGGGGGGGGGGGGGGGGCAGACACAGGGCGGCATGCGACTAAGACAAACCGCGTTATAGACTCTCCCAACAGTAGCATAAGTGCTAAAACATCATAAACGTCCTGTAAATAGGTTTCTAAAACACAGGGGGGGTGTAAAGGGGGGGCAGTTAGGATGATTCCAAGGACCCCTGAGTGACAGGGAGTCTAAAATATTTGTGACATATCTGCATTGGTCTGGGTTGGGGGATATGCTTTCATGGGGGGCAAAATCTCTAACAGCACCCCTGCTAAAAAAGTAATAATTATTAAAAATCTGCTTAAGAGAGCAAGGTGTGCATCAGCATTGATTTCTTGCAGAAACCATTGAATATTTTCCCATTAAAGGTCTATGGGGTCATATTTTCAGTGAATCCCCAGACGAGAATCTTCGCTACCAACGGGGCAGCAAACAGCTTTACCTGTAGTACAGAGCATTCCCATGTAAAGTCACAACGAATACCACACAGGTCAAAAATCTTTACTAGGAAGACAAACACATTCCAGTGAAGGCGGTCGTCCATTTTTACTCACCGGTAAATCAGTAAAAGCGATACCTAGGAAGCCAGAGGTGAGAACAAATTCAGTACATGTTAGATACATCATATTAAGCCATAAACCGACCATCACGGCAAAAACGAGACTGAACACACCATAATGAAAACGTGACAGCCCGGTTTCCATAGTGATACATCAGTAAACATCCCAGAGAAGTAGCCCACAAACATTCCAGCTTCTGGGAAACCCTCCCAAACACGAAATTCTGAGAGCCGCTCACACTGAGGAGTGGTTCACCGACACTATCATCACAGGGTAACTGGCCTGCTTTCTGGGATTAGCCAGAGCGGACTTAACGGGACACCCCCTTAACGGGATTCTAATCAGCGGCTTGATCTGATGTTTAAAGAGCAGTTCTGACAGATTTACTTCAGTGAGCATAGTTTTAAATGTGTTTATGAGGCCATAGATGTTCTTGTTTGAACCTGCAGGTGTGTTTCCTCGTACCTAAACTGTGGCCGTTCTTGGTGTAGAAGCAGGTGTTATTGATCAGGTTGACGCAGCAGCCGATGACGTCGCCAGTGGTGAACGTGGGCCCGTACGGCTGCCCCGTGCCCGAGGAGCAGAAGGAGTGGCCGTCGTCGCCGTGGTAACCATACGAGTGTTTATCCCAACCTGAAGAAGCGGAAGGAGGGCTATCAAAACTACGTTTCTCGATTAGGCACTGGGCAATTTCTTACAACTGTAACGTGGACAGTAAAAGCAATCGCGCTGATACAACTAACGTACAGCTTAATGCTACCTCACATTCACCTATTCACAACCCACTGTGCATTAACAGGCACTTCAGAGCTTGGATTAGCATGTGGGCTCACTGAAGGTGTGGCGTCCTTACAGGCTAGGAGGGAGCCATCACAGAAACATCACAGTGACCACATTCCCAAACAGAAACTTGGCACAGTGAGTGCTGTACAATCTATCACCTGATGTAGACTATAGTCTGCAATAGGGACAATAGTACAAAACATGAAGGAAAAAAAAAAGCCCAGACACAGCAAGTGAGCAAATATGGAAACAATGTCGTCTCCCCAAACTGAACGGTCCATAATCAGAAAGGCAGAGAGGGTCTGAGCTCCGCCGCTACCAGGAATCACCGACTCTCTCTCGACTCTCAATCTGCAACTGGGTTACAGCTTCACCTTTCCCAAACAATAGGTTTGTCCACTGCTGGCCTCCGTAGCCTTGTGGTCTGGGGCCGTCTGGTGGCGGGGTCATGTGACTCCCTCATCCCCTACATCCTCTCCTCTATCCTGTCCTCCACTTACTGTCCTAGATTTACCCTGATGAAACTTCCTTGATGTCCGTTAGCGATTTCGGCAACACCCGCCACACAGGCGCACACCCATTTCAAGTCAGAACCACCCCCCCTGGGGTGTATTGGAGGTAGTCTGGTTACTCATTTACTGGCAGCGAGGTGCCCATGACACAGTCTAAACCGCTCACCCAAGCCCAGGAACCTGGCAAGACCATCGCTTTACCTGCCAGCGCCATCTTATGGCCAGTAACCTGCACCACACACAGGCTGGTTAGCTGGTTATCTTCTAAATGAGGCTCTCCACACAACCCAAGTTTAACAGCACATGGGTGGCAAAACACATAGGGTAAGAAATGCACAAAGGCAATCGGCGAATGAAAACAAATATAGGAAAAGAAAGCTCCGCCCCACAAGACAGAAGCCACACCCCATTGGACAAAAGGTCCACTCAAAACTAGAGCCAAGGATGAACATAACTGAATAGTATCTTTCAGGCAGCGTGACAAACACCCCATCCTCTACAGTAGGCCCTCCCTGTACCCAGAATGCCCAGAATGCCATGAAAGCGAGGCTGGCCACACGCACCCCCCCGGGACCCCGGCACGCTACACCTCACCTGGGAGTCTGTTCATGTTGACGCCTTGGGCTGAGAGACCGATTCCCATGTACCTGAAAAAGCGACAGCAGAAAGTGATGAGGAGAAAAACGACAGGCGGAGCTCTCTGTCCCCCGGACGCCTTCAAGAGGACACACTCGAGAAAACACTTTTCCTCTTCCTCCATGAGGGGACGCCCTACCACCAGCTACACTTACAGCTTCAGGCTGCTCACGCACCTTTAGTTAAACTTTTACCTCTACTGAATGCTCATAAATTACCAGTTAGATGTGAAACATATTATAGAGTGGTTGTGAGTAAGGAAGGGCCGGATTCACATGTTTTCCCGTTCCAGTCCAATTCCACTAATAGATTCCAGTGTTTTTACTGTAACATTTTAATAAAATATATACATTTATACTTTATTTTTATAAGCATATTTTTGAACTAGTAAATACAAATGAAAAAAGCATGCCAAAACCATCTTTAGGCTATGAAAATCATACATAAAGCACCTTGCATCACCTTGTTTGTCCATCGTGTTTTAAAGCGTTTTTGAGGCATTTGCTGTTCAATCCGAATATCTTCCGGGAGAGTAAAGGCAAGCAACGAATGCTTAAAATGGCACACAATTTTTCTCACACTAGCAACAGTGTCACTTACACTTCATTACGATAGCAGGCCTTTGTGTATCACAAGCCGTAGCGAGTGCGCAGAACAGCCCGAGCTAACGTCTCCCAAATCATCCACTGCTTTTTCCGTCTTTCTCGCATCGTCTCGCACAACTGCGTGCACTTCGTATAGTGGGATTTTCCACTAAACACTACTTCCACCTCTCAAAGCTTTGTTTTTACAAAGACTGCAAATTACTTTGCTAGTAGTTGTTGATAAAAGCGTAAAATACTTCCTGATCGTCACCGTCTTATCTAAGTGTTCTTATGCGCCTCGTACTACAAAAGGTATGCGCATGACATCACAGCAGCCGGTTGTCACTGTGCTCACACCTACTGAGTGGCAAAAAAAAGTGACATTTTCAATGTTCAGCTTAATTATTGCAAAAAACATCTAAAACGAGAAAGAGCTGTTGTGTGATTGATTGGATTGATTTAACAAGAAATAGGAGCCATCTTTTTACAGACTGCTGAAAACTGAATAAGGAAATATGGGAGGTGGATTGGTGGCGATCAGTCTAATAGCTACAGATCTGTGCCATTACTAATCCGAATCACCTCCACTTGTGATCAACACCTTCTCAATTTGTGCCATGTTAACCGGACCCTTGGTACGCCCCAATCTTCAGAAACGTTAACCGGATCCTTGGTATGCCCCAATCTTCAGAAACGTTAACCGGGCCCTTGGTACACCTCAATCTTCAGACATGTTTTTGCCTCTTACAGTTCATTTCACTTGCCAGCAATTAATGTGTGATCACTGCGCAATTAGTTAGACTATTACTGAGAGATTAATGCAACTATTTCTGTAGCAAGCCTCATTTGGTTAGATAAAAAAAAAAGTTGATTGTTGAATAATTAAAATATATAGCAACATTTTAAGAATTAAAAATTTTAAACTATTTAATTCAGGCCTTTTAAAGCATTATACGAATAACTACATTTTACAGAAAAATTGTGCCCTAACACAGAGTTACGACATTTCAGAGCCCATTCAAAGCCATGCTTTTTGGGATTAGTGGATGCGGATTTAACCTTTTCACCTCGACTGAACTCTCATGACTTAACAGCTCGATGTGAAACATATCAAACAGTACCACGGCATACCTGCATACTTATCTACACAACGAATCGTGGCTCAGATTTTAATTCAATAAACACATGTGTTTAACACAAAATGCCAAAAATGCCACAAATGTAGTTTAAAAATTTCCATACAAGAAGCAGACTCCACATGCTCCACCCACATAAACACATAAAATTATCATAATCACTGATTTGCTGGGTCCTGTAGAAAAGAGGTTTATACCGCAATCCAGAAACAACCATTACAGTCTAGCACCAAGTAGGGCCCAAGTAGTTAAAAGTATCACACACATTTAATATTTTACACCAAGAATTTAATTGACTTTCGCCCTCCGTTTCCATGCCCTCATGAAGTAAACATCACACAGCCGCCACTACACACAGACCATACCCCACATGTCCAAGCCCATTCCGCTAATCGGCGCTAATTGGTGACATCCTGTTGTTTTCCAGAGAAGACAAATGAGAATAAACTGGCTACTGAAATTCGTTAGAAAGCTTGCCAAAGAGAAACTTCCTCAGAATACAGGGCACAGGGTACATTACTTCAGAACGACTGGAACGCAGCAATTTAACAAACAATTGCACTTCCACTGCATGTAGCATAATTGACCTTATTCGCTAAACATTTAAAGATGCTACTGCTGGGACTAAATGGAACGAAATGATTGGCTAAACAAACTCACCCGTCCCTGCCTTTGCTGACAATCTTGACCTCGAAGTAATAGACCCCACAGGCGGCTGGGATGGGGTGGGTTGCCCGCACCGAGGCTGCATCTTTCGGGGTCTTCCCGTGACCTGTGAGCACCAAAGGAAGGGCAGGTTGGGTCAACTCCGTGCGATTGGTCAGCTGTCCTTTCACTCACTTGCGCGATTGGTCAGCCGTCCTTTCACTCACTCGGCAGCAAAAAGAGGACCGGCCCCCTTTTTCTTCAGGAAAATCGAAGCGCGTGCAGCAATGTGATTTATATATAAATATTTTACAGCCAGAGTTCCGGAAAGAGGAGGAAACCCCTGAGAAGTGTCTGCTTATATGTGATATAAGTAGTGAGGAGGAAGGGGTGGGGCATATAGAATGTGACCAATCAGGGCATGGAATCAAGCAGCCATGTTCTGCTCAACTGACACAGCTGCTGTTACTAGGAAACAGACTGTTCATAGAGGGGGGGGGGGGGGCTTCTCATTTTATCCCAGCTGTATCCCCTGACATAAACATCCCCAGGAATGACCCTAAGCACTGTGCCTATGGCAAATCAAGTCAATACTTTAAATATATAAAAAATAAAAAATTATTCTATCAGTTTTTCCACCAACATTATAAAAATTACTGTTAGTGTTTAGGGCCATTTTAGTAGACGGCTGGACAGGATTAAAAAAAATAAAAAAAATTGACAAATCGCCCAAAACGTGACCCTGAAGCAGAAGTTCATTACTGATGTATTCGTTAGTTTAGCATGAGGCCAAAGAAAGACTGACACTATCTGCCTCCGAGTGGCTCCTCTGATCACAAAGTTAAGGTCGTCCCTGGTCAGACGCATCTTCCTCGGAAAACGACTCCTTGGATCCGAAATCCACAATCCAGGATACCCGACGCCTCGACCATTTCAGTCCGCGGGAACAGAAGCCGTCCGTCTGAGACGGAGGCTACATATCTCGGGGAAGTGGCGTCATCAGCGGAACGTCAAACAAGATGGAGGGTGCCGTTGCAGAGTGCCGGGACAATGAGGTGTTCTAGAAAAACCACTCTGTGGCGAACTTCCTCCGAGGCAGGCTTTGATCTCCCACACAGAACGACCTGTCAGGTGGAGTCATGCTACGGTGAAACCCAGATACATGAGGCAGTGAGGAAGGCTATAATACTGCCATCCTACTAGAAGCTCGTCCTTCACTTTCGGGGGGGGGGGGGGGGGGGAGGGGGGAGATGGAGGCAAACACTACATCTTATACTTCAAACTATACATACTTCAACTTCAAACAATCAGCCAATAACATTGGATATGTAACAAATGAGGGCTTCAACACAAGACTGAGCAGTAAGATTTATGACCTCGGGTCACTAATAAAGCAAATGGCCGAGAGGCCGATGAGATCCGTCATCCACAGACGCCGGAAAAAGTTGGACACGAAGGCCGAATAGACGGATGAAGAGGGGCACGTGGAATGAAGACAAGCGCAGAAGCTACTTCTACAAGAGCAGAAGCTCCTTCTCTTCTTGCGTGGGCAAAACCTCTTTCGGGGACGAGCATTCCCGAGACACAAACCCCCCATTCAGACAATGTGTGCGGCAAATCTGCCCAAATAGAATGTGGCCACCCTCAGCTCCGCCCCCACCAGCCACAGGAGGAAGACAGACGGGCGGGTGAAGACAGACGGGCGCCCACCCACCCCCCCCCCCATTTACACCTAAAGAGCTCTTCAGAAAATAAACAAAAATAATCTTCATTACAGCCACCGCCTGCGGTCCAACTATAGGTGGAACGGTGGCTCAAAAGCTAAACCAGGTACGTCCCCCAAATGATCTACACCACTAGTTATTTCTGCATCTCTCACAAAGGACCTAATGTTTTTAGATCAGACAGTCTACAGCAAATGCTGTACATGCTCAGTTTCAGTAAAAAAAGATTTAAGGTCTGACAACAACATCGTGAGTATCCAAGACCACCACCAGAGCCGTGAAGGTCACGACAGACCCGGCCACCTTCTCACATTTCAGCCATAAAGCCTAAGTTGGAGCAGAGGGAATCTCTTCCTCTCCTCGCTTCTCCCCTCTGCCTTTAAGCAGAAGCCTCTGACGGAGCCGGGTCCGACCACGCACCCCCTCTTTCAGGGCTACATTCCTCACACCGCCTGAAATCTCAAGTGGAGAAAGTCTAAATGTTCAGAGGGCAAAGGTCATGTGGTCACTGCCGGGAGAAGACAGGTGAGGACCACAAAAAAAAAAAAAAAAAAAAAAAAAACCAACAGCTTGCCAAGCCTGGCCAACACTAACACTACCCCCTACCCCAGGGGTCTCCAACTCTGGTCCTGGAGAGCTACCGTCCAGTAGGTTTTCTTTCCTACCAGGCTTCTGATGAGCCACACCTGTTCTCAGGTAAATACCAGGAGCAGGTGTGGCTCATCAGAAGCCAGGTAACATAGAAAACCTACTGGATAGTAGCTCTCCAGGAACGGAGTTGGAGACCCCAGCCCTATCCAAACACAGCCTGGAAACCGGGAAGTGCCCACGGTACCTACTCAACACAGCAAACACACAAACACTCATATTGGTGACGTACAGCAGTTCTGGACCGTCGCTATTCAGGAACACAGTCTTCGTTACTTTAACTTCTTCAGTCTCACACTTCATAAATCCCCAAAATGCAGTGAGAGTACCAACAAAGAATTAACAGCTAAAAATGCATCACTGGAGTCATAAATACAATCGTAAAAAAATAATGGCCATGATGATGTACATTACAAAACAATTACAGGACTAAACAAAATATTAAGGGTCCTGGGGGAAGATTTAAGTGCAATGATGGTTGGAACCTGAACCCGGGAATTAAAGAAACAAGGTATGTTTTTCTCAAGCCTGATACAGGTCAGCTACATGGATTTCGTCCCACTGCCCATGAACCATATCAAAGAGCAGTGTTTATCAACCGCAATGATGGTTGGAACCTGAACCCAGGAATTAGAAAAAACAAGGTATGTTTTTCTCAAGCCTGATACAGGTCAGCTACATGGATTTTGTCCCACTGCCCATGAACCATATCACAGAGCAGTGTTTCTCAACACGGTCCTCGGGGATCCCCAGAAGGTCTGTGTTTTTGCTCCTTCCCAGCTCAAGCCAGACAGTCCACTGGGAGGGAACAAAAACACAGACTGTCTGGGGGTCCCCGAGGACCGGTTTGAGAAACACTATCAAGGTGTCAGTGAGGCCACCACCATAATTAAGGATAGCGCCCTTCCTCATCGGGGTCACAGTGCACCCAGCAACAAGGCAGACAAGAGCACACGAGTGCCTGGACAAAGGAAAGGGCTGCGCGGTTAAAAATGGAACGGGGACGGGGATAATGAAAGATCCCTTCCCTGAAGGGTCTGAGGTTAAATTCCCAAAACGGTCTAGGTCTGCCTTTGCCAGAGGCAAAGGACCAACCACACCAGAGACTGTTGGCAGCCATTTGCAAACCTGTTTTTCCTTTAGCGTAACTCTCTTCAGTTACTATGCAGACTGAACGCGGAATGTCATCTTTACTGCATTTTAGGTATCAAAAACCACCATTTTCCCCCACAATGGCCATAAAAATAAAACATCTTTATATATTTTATACATTTGAAATTTGGTCCCAATTTCTCATACCAACATATAAATATTTCAGTACACATATTTCATAGGCCATGGATCGATGCCTTACCCACAAAAGGACTTACTCATCACTGTCACTTGCTATAATTGAACTGAAAACCAGTTTAACTTGCTGAAAGGTGACACAGCTGTATGTGTGGACAATCCAAGGCAGAGCTCGAAAGACTCCAACAAAGACTAAGAAAAAGATGCATGGTTAGGCACAACCAAAAGCCTGTTTAAAGCGATCACAGCAGCGCCATCCCTATTCTTAGACATCACGTTTCTGGAGAGGGAGGCCCAATTTCTGTTTTCGCTGCAACAGGAAAAAAAGGCCCCCTTTTTTGCTGGGTTCCTCTGTCAGGGCTGTGTGTAGCTTCCTGTTATTACAAGGCCTAGCCTGTGTGTGTGGCCCTGTCCTGTTCTTTGTTAGGGTGTCACATACAGACACACTGAAGGCGTCTTTGGGGGTCACTGGGGCCATTCTGGAAACACCTTAGCGGGGTATGGGGGCTGTATCCCCACCCCGGATGATTTATTTACCCTGACACACGCCAGGCGCCCCCGTCAAGGCAGCCATCTCCTATTCAGTTTCCAAACCCAAACCTGGTGTCCCCAAAATACGTTTTTTAACCGCAGGGGCTGGGCAGAATAACGAGCGGGGGCATTGAAGGGCTCCGTGGGCGCAGCCGGGACACGGGTTCGTCGCCCGGCGGCCGGACTGCGGCACCGCAGCGGCGGAGGGACGGATGGACGCCGACGGCAGCGGACTGACCGCACGCAGCCTTTTGTTGTTATGCTGCCACAATAGCCTGCTAGCTAGAGAGCTAAGCAGCTAGCCGACACGTCCGGAGGCCGGTGCTACCCAACACGGCTGAAACACTCAATAATAAACACGAAGACAGTTCATCCACCTTGAAGCGTGTGTTTAAATAAACCATAATCTCAATAAAATTAATTTAAAAAGCACTTTTATCTACCCACATTGCTAGCTGTCAGCTACTGGGCTAGCCAAGTGTGCGGCAACAAAATGCTCGTAATTTAATCTCGGTAATCAATTAAATATAGCAGCGTGCCAAGGTTTAATGTTAAATATAAAGGCGAAATTGGCCGAAATATTTGGTTATAGACGGGCAGCCGCCTAGGGGACCCCGGGCAGCCTTGCTGACCAGGCGAGCTCGCTGGATTATCTTAGCTTAGCTCCATTTAGCCGGAACATTTTGTACCAAACGACCCAATGCCAGCTTAGCAGCAGCTAGCTAAAATAATTAATATTAAGGAATTTAAATTAATACCGACAAACAGGACACCACTGGCGTTATTCTCGTGTTTAAATCCGGGATTCAAAAATTACAAATATACACACATACGTTATGGTGGCTAACGAGCTAGTTCTTCAAACGTAGAGGCCGCGCCATAGCGGCATTTGAAGTATGTTTATTAAAATTCATAAAACGGCCTGTTTTGTTTGTTAGCCGTCATGAGAGGTGTTTGTGATGGCGGTGTCTGAGACTGTCGCTGCTTGGTTTGTGACTGAAGGGCTCGTTAGCTGGCCGGCCGGCGGCTAGCATGAGCGGCTAGCCAGCAGCCCCGCGTCCCTGCGCCGTACCTTTATAATGCACTCGGAGGTTGTTCTGAGACAAGCCGATGTAACTGAACTTGTCCTTGGGGCTCCACGAGCGGGGCAGCGGGGTCTCTTGTTCATTTACGGCCGGGTAGAGTCGCCGGAGACGCTGGCTGAGCTCTTTTTCCTGTTCGCTGAGAGTCGAGTCTCCGTGAACCACGACCGACATCAGAAACCCACAGCCCGAGGACTGCCCGGACATGGCGATCGGACGTTCAGCTATCTATTAAAATATAACCTACAAGCAAACGGCCAGCTAGCTCACCAAGCTAGCTCCGATAAAAACTTCTAGAGCTGGCCCGCCCGCAAACGAATTAAGCGCTGCGACGTTTGCTTGCAAGCTAATCAAACGTAAGAAGACGGTTTATTCTCTCTAAAAGCAAACAATCTGACAGATAAAATTAAAACCAGACATGAGCGGCTAGCTCGTTAGGTCTTTTGTTTGTTGTCAGTGCATGATCCACAGTTCTGATTGGAGAGGAGAAGCCCCAGTCAAAGTAAAAACACACTTATTCCCCCAGAGCAGAATTCGTGCACAGACAGAACCAATCAATGCCCGAACTTCTCCTGTTTCCACTTCTTATTCTTCGTCTTCCTCGCCTCTCTCTGCGCATCAGATTACCGTACTGCAGCTCGGCTGTCACGCTGCTGCCCCCTACAGTGCCGACAGGGCACGCCTGATTTAACGCGCCTCACTGAGAATATTTACCCACCTGCGTATAGGCAGCGGGCCCAGCTATAGATTAAGATAACTGTTTATCAAATTATAAACGAATTCCACTGTCGAGACGTGAATATTCACAAGTTATAGAAATTTTAATATAGGAATATGCTGCATATAACATTTATCTGTCTTCCAGTTGCTTATCCAGAACAGGGCAGTTCATGGATTCTGCTTAAGGCCTAAACGCACAAACGCATTTTGAGCAGTTTAGAGTCTAAATTCACACCATTAGATTTCTGGAGCATATTAGAGTACCCATATCTAAACACCACACACAGAGAGCAGAAGTGGAATAATAGGCATTAGTAATGTTGATTCACTGTAAATGAAAACCTGCATCTTGCTAAATAAAGAATTTCTATGTTAAGGGTGACCCATTCTTTTCCAGATCAGTGATATTCACCGTGGCCCAGTTACATTATCTCAGCTGTGACACGCAATTCACAGCTTCAGCGTAATTAGATTGTGCAGCAGGTGTTGCTCAACAAATTAATATGCAAATCAGACAATTTATATACAAATCTGTCAAGAAATATATGGAAAAATATCCACACTAGTGTGTAACTACTGCTAAAAAAAACACAAGCATTCTTCTGGTTGTTTAGAGAACATTAAAAAAAATCTTTTAAATGGAGTACTGTGAGTGATGCATCGATCAGCGCTGATATTTCCAGATGTTTTATTTTACTCCTTGTTGGGCTTTTCCAGCCATGTTGTGTGCATGCAGCGGGAGAAGTGGATCCAGCCAGCCTGTACTCAAACCATTGCTGCCTGTCTCAGCTTGTTGAATCTCTGCCTGGGTACCTATTTGTTGGTGTAAATAACCCTACATCCCCCTGACTGTGCAGCATGGATATCTGTCCAATACCCGAAAGACTTTGAAGATTCTGAATCTCTCAGTATCTTGGTTCTTTCTTTGGTGGAAACTAGGTCAAATCAAACAAAACAATCCTTCTTAGCAGTCCACAATTAAATTCAGCTTTAATTTTGCCTGTCGACATATTTGAATACAGTCTGATGGCAGACCTCTACAGAGTAATTATTACGACGCCTTTCCCCCCCCCCCCCAGTCTCTCTTTTAATAGACATATAGCTTTACAAATCTATCATTCATATTTTTTCGAAAGATAGGAATCGTCATTTACTCTGTAACATGTTAGGCGTTCAGCTTCAGATCTACACCTGCAAAATAAAAAAAGTTCAAAGAGCATTCAGGCCAAGTCAAATAACCCGCCAGTTGTGGTGAAAAGATTACCAAGGACAGAAGAATGCCAGATCACATAGAAAACAAACATGGAGACAATACTTCACTCGTCTGAAAGGTCCTGTGACAAGGTACACAAGTGCATCAGGATTATTTTTTATTAATTGTTTTCCAACTTGATACGATTCCACCAGCACAGAACAGCAAAAGTGAGAAGAATTAATTCCTGTTTCAATTTCTGAACATTAAATACATAAAACAAACTAAAAAAATGTGCACATCTTTATAGAAAAGCATTTGGCTCGAAAGTCATTCTTAGAGTTGCAGTTTGTGAACTTAGTTATGCATACATTGTTAAGATTTACCGCATGACTATATTCGGAATTTATGAATTATCATCCAAAGCGAAACGATCTGGAATATGCTGTTATTTATACTGGGCGATAACTTTCAAGGTGCTTCAGGAAAATGGTAAACTGGTGTAGCAAGGACTGGGTGTGTTTGTTTCTTTGAAGTCTCCGCTTAAAAGAGTATTGCTGGCCTGTGATGTGTTTATCTGTGTGATGGCAGGAAATTTAATTGTAGTTTTTTTTGGGAGCAACACTGAAGTGATTGTGCATTTTTTAAACCAGAAAGCTGGCACCTGCATTTTCTCATTCATTCATTCATTCATTCATTCATTCATTCATTCATTTATTTAGTGAGAATTTGGGGGTCATGTGGGTGGGGTTACAGGTCCTTATTCAAATATCTGGTAATTCATTGGCTAATTGTACTGGGTCATGACCCCAGAGATGCCAACCCAGGAGAAGCCCTGCTATAGAAGGCAAAGAAAAATTGCTCCAGTAAATAATCCAGTGGTATTTCTATGCAAAAATAAATGTAACTATGCATTGAAATATACACTATATGGATAAAAGTATTGAGACATACCTCTTGACATACCTCCTCCATTGAACTCAGGTGTTTCATTCAGACCCATTGCAACAGGTGTATAAAATCAAACACTTATCCATGCAGTCAGGTTTACAAACATTTGTGAAAGAATGGGTCATTCTGAAGAGCCCAGTGAATTCAAGCGTGGTACTGTCATAGGATGCCACCTTTGCAATAAATCAGTTTGTGAAATTTATTTCCTTCTAGATATTCCACAGTCAACTGTAAGTGGTATTATTGCAAAGTGGAAGCGTTTAGGAACAACAGAAACTCAGCCATGAAGCGGCAGACCACGTAAAGTAACAGAGTGAGGTCGCCAATTGCTGAGGCGCATAGTGCATGAACATCGCCAAAGGTCTGTTGACTCAATAACTACAGAGTTCAAAACTTCCTCTGGCATTAACTCCAGCATGAAAACTCTGCACTAGGAGCTTCTTGGATTGGGCTTCCATGGCCGAGCAGCTGCATGTAAGCCTGACATCACTGAATGCAGTGCCAAGCATCAGAGAGAGTGGTGTAAAGCACACTGCCACTGGACTCTGGAACAGCGGAAGGCTGTTGTCTGTAACGATAAATCATGCTTCTCTATCTGCCAGTCTGATGGATGAGTCTGTGGTTTGGCGGATGTCAGGAGAACGCTACCTTTGGTGGAGGAGGGATAATGGTATGAAGTTGTTTTTCAGGGGCTGGACTGGACTCCATAGTTCCAGTGAAGGGAACTCTCAATGCTTCAACTTACCGAGACATTTTGGACAATTCTGTTTCCAACTTTGTGGGAACGGTTTGGGGAAGACCCTTTTCCGTTCCAGCATGACTGCGCCCCAGTGCACAAACAAGGTCCACAAAGACATGGTTAGGTGAGTTTGTTGTGGAACTTGACTGCCCCACATAGAGCCCTGACCTCAACCCCAATCAAACACCTTTGGGATGGATTACAGTGGAGATCGTGAACCAGGGCTTCACGTCCAAAATCAGTGCATGACCTCACAAATGCTCTTCTGGACGAATGGGAAAAAATTCCAACACACTCCAAAATCATGGGGAAAGCCTTCCCAGAAGAGTGGGACCAACTCTATATAATGTAACTATGTTGAGGTAAATGTAGAACTTTAGAAGGTCTCACAAATGAATTAATTCATGGCATGAACACTGGGAGCCCTGCATAGAGCAAATAACACAAAAACACAAGTCACACTTTAGTAGGAATTAAATTACTTTTTTAATGATAATGGACCCTTAACTGTTATTGAACCTAAACTGTGCATCATCAATTCACAATGACAGACATTCAAAAAATACTTAAAAAATACTTAACTCAGTGCTGCAGAGAATCAGTCTCAGCCAAGCAAAATGATTACAGGAGGGCAAAGGAATTGAAGGCGTATCAGACTGGAGAGGAGAACATCAAATTGTATTCGGTAAAAAAAGGTATGCTAGTCGTTTAGGGAGTTATTAAAAACATTTGAAAAATGTGGGGATAGAAGCTCCTATCAGCTATCGGCCAGATAAGTAGAACGGAAAATGGAGGGATTGGCTGGATCAGCTGCTGGAAAAAGAACACATGCCCAATATATCTCCTTGAAATAAATAGAATTTTAGAGGTGCTTCAAATTATTTTGCATCACATACAGTACTGTGCAAAAGTCTTAGGCAATCAAAGAAAATGAGATTAAAATAATCTTCTTGTTGACGTAAAACTGTGGTATTATGTCTGCCAAAGCGTGTCAGCTTAGCCTTTGCGAAACCTCTCCTAAAATCACCCCAGTGTTTGCAGCAAATGTCCGATACAGCCATGTCTTTCGGACTTGGATCATTATCCCATCTGGTCTGGTTAATCAGTTCCTTACGGAGTCATTTAACATAAGAGATGTGAACAGAAAGCCAACATAGGACGAAGGTTAACAAATCACGTTAGTTAATTAATTTATTAATTCAGCCCCGAGGACAAATTTAACAAATACACGGAATGACTGGGGTGCCCCTGAGGAGAGGTTTGGGAACTGAAGTGGTGTTCATCTAGCCATCCAAGGAATGGCCTCTTTTTGGAGAACAGAAGAATTTTTTTTTTTTTTTATTGTATTACTGTTAATTTACATATGTTCTAATGTTAATTCTTTTTTTTTCTGTGCAAATACACACTTACTTTCTTTGACAGCCTGAGTGTTTTGCTCAGTACCGCACACATCCAGAATGCAGAAAAGCAGGCAATCGATGCACATCATTCAGCGTACAATGTCTTCTTCTTCTAAACGACATGGTAATATATGCACACCCCGACAAAAGAATTCACTATTTTAATTTATCCTGGTGATCACGGGTAGGACAGTCGGAGTGTGTCACCATAGTTACTGAGGGATGGAGTACCAGCAAAGGTGGGTCTTTAAAAACCACGTCACCTTCAGATACACAACATACTTCATTCATAAAAGTCCCACAAACCTGAGCACCAGTTCAACAGTAATTACCATCATTTATACATTTGGGGACAGTTATCTTTCCATCAGACAATTCTGTAAATTTACTCAGCAATTCAGTAAGAAAGAATATCTTTCGATACCTGTTATCTTTCAATACCTGTTATCTTTCAATACCTGATATCTTTCAATACCTGTTATCTTTCAATACCTGATATCTTTCAATACCTGTTATCTTTCAATACCTGTTATCTTTCGATACCTGATATCTTTCAATACCTGTTATCTTTCAGTACCTGATATCTTTCGATACCTGATATCTTTCAGTACCTTATATCTTTCAATACCTGTCATTCAGTTTCATTTCATCCTAGTGTGGCACCTTGGCTTAGACATTTTATCTGAATACCTGCAGCATTTAGCACCAGTCACCTCATTTGATGGTCAAAAAGTCATGTTGTTAATTTTTTTTTTTACCTATATATTACATTACATTTTTAGCTATATATTAAATATGCAGATCCATGAGTTTGCTTCTGTGGAAAAAAAATCCCTAGAGCAAAACTTTAAAATCAATCCACGGTATTTTCAGAAAACTATGTGCTGATTTTTATCTAACTATTAAACTGTTAAATGGATCAAAGAGCTTAACTGGCTACAGACTGGTGATGTATTCTTGCCAGCACAACTAACTAACAACTAAGCTGACACTGAGATTAAGAAAAAGGGTTTCAGAGTTGACTGTCTACCCGTATGTGTAGAGGGTAGGTAGATGACTGTGTTTTCTTCAAAACTGAGCATAGTTGAACTAAGATATTTTTCATGAGATATGACAGAACCTAAGGGACCCAATTTTGGTCGTAACCCAATTTTGATAAAATACGCAGTTGCAGTGTTTCACCTTTGTAAGGCAGTATTGTTAACGGCTTTTGACCAATAGTTCTCCTTCTCATGCTCCCCTGGTCCAATCGGCAAAGCTGTTGTTTTTAAACAATAATAAAAAAAATCCAGGCTTGGCTGGCACAGGATGCGTTGGATTTGATGTCGGGAAGAATGAGCTTCAACTTGCCTTTGTCTAGCCTCGGAGTAACATGATCATTTTGTTCCAGAAGTTTTGGGAAAATTGCCACTAAGTGTTCTATATAAATCAGATTAAAGATTTATTTTTAGCTAGTCCATGTTCCCCAGGCCTCGACGAAGTGTCAAAATCGTCAAGAGTCGGAATCGAGGTAGGAGTACCCCAAAAAGTATGGTCTCAGATGACATTATGTAACGTCAATCTGCATGAGTAAGCTGGCTACGGAGAGCTGGGTGAGACAGCTGGCCAAATTAATAAACGCAAATAGATTTGATCAAAAGAGGCAGAAATCTGAGTAAAGGGAGTCTCTCTTGTGTTATCATAGAAAGTTCAATCCCAGCTGTAAAAACATCGAGTAGATCCGGACGTGGAGACAATAAGTTAGCAAGTGGGCAGAGAGGAAGCCTGTGGCTACCTTATGGCTCCCCCTAGGTGGTTCTGGTGGAAATGCAGCGTGAGGCTGGCTCAGGGCTCACCCTAGATATAATACACCGATAGACAGAAGCAAGGCCACAGCAGCCAGACTGGCCACTAGAGCGGCGACAAACTTCTGCCCTGGCTTGCACCGGTGCCGCTCCGGCTCCGCCTGCAGCACGGAGAGCAGAGCCAGCGAGGAGCCGCTCCCGTCCGGCTCGGCATACTGCGGCCCCTGCGCCTCCACCGTCCACCGGAGCACGTTCACCCGCTGCTCCATGTCCTCGATCATCTGGTCCACGCGGGTCTTCTCCGCCTCCAGCTCGTCCTGCTCCAGACGGTCCACGCTGGCCAGGGCTTCGTTCAGGTCCGGCTCGGTCAGGCTCAGCGCCCGGGCGGTCACCTTGGCCATCTCCCCTGCAGGAATCCTCGGTCACGCGAGCTCGTGGGGCACGGCTAAGACCACCTTAACGTCACACCTCCGCACGGCATTAAAGACTTTTATAGAATCGGGCCAAATTCCCAGCTGATGCTTGTCAACACTCATAGATCGCTAAGAATTTATGAGACGCCAGTGTCTCTAGTGTTACATTAGACAAGCAGACCTAGAAGGTGTCCCCCAAAACCATGAGGTTTCACCATGGCTACGTATGACTTTATAGCGCTAATGAGCAGTGTTGGGCATTCCAGGTCCAGAAGCCACAAATCCAGACCAAGATTTTGTTTCTACCAACCAGCTGTGCATAAGGAGTCACAGTCACAGAGTACTCAACTGGTTGGTAGAAACAAAATCTTGGTCTGGATTTGTAGCTTATGGACCTGAAAAGGCCAACATTGCTAATGAGGAGATTTTATTTCCAAAAAAGCATATTACAAACACACATGAATGAATAAGCTAAATACTGAAGCATCTACAGTTAAAATAACCCAATTTGACTAAATTAAAGTTAGCTTACAATTTTAGGCACCACTTTTATATATGTGAACACAAAATTGTATATTCATTGCAGGGTCATGAAATTGACGCAGGTGAATCTCTTGACAAGCAAAGCTGGACAGGAGCAGAAACTTATCGCTTCTGCTCGCCGAGTTGACCTTTAACCTTTAAGTCACCTGACTTACCTTGCATGCCGGTCTGTACCAGAACACCAGTGTTGGAAGACAGAGGGAAGTTCTGTCCCACGCTGAAGACCTTGCACATATCTGCATGGAGCAGCTCCAGGCTGGAGGAGAAGGACACCCACAGTAGCTCCGCCTCCAGCCGCGTGGGAGGGGCCAGGGATCTGTCGCGCAGCCGTGCAGTCAGGAGCCGCCGGCTATCCAGAGCCAGCTGCTGCGCCCGCTCCCGGGTCTGGCGCAGCTCGTGCCGCAGCTGGGCGCCGTCCGTGCTGCCACCCACGCAGGAGGACAGCTGGTGGTAGCATGCGACCACCTGCGCCAGGGAAGAGAGAGTAGGGGGGAGCAGGGTAAATGGAGGGAGGGCGATGTCACACTCCCAAGGACCATACATTCATTTCTATGGGAAAAACCCTAATTCCAACAATGACAACCCTAACCCAGCCCTAACCTTAACCACAAGTAACCAAACAGAATACGAGACGATTGACATTTTTACTGTGCATGTAATACTATAAGTTCCTGCATGTGTAGCCACACATCAAAGCAGTTTATCCCGCGCACAAAGGCCTATAGGATTGGAATATAGCTATGACATTTGAATGTACTCCTTCAGTATAGCAGGACATTGTTCAGTAGTATATAAGTAGCCAATCCACACAAGGAGAAATGGATTCCGGAGTCACCATGACAACAGAAATCATTGACATTCTGCTGAGGAAAAATAGTCATTAAAATAATTGCAATGGATGGATGTCTTTCATTTCCTCCCTGGGAGTGATGCAACAACCTGCTGTATCTTTGATTATCTTCTCACTCATACATTGCATGACCAGTACAGTAGAGAAACTCAAGCCCACAGTCCCAGGTTGCAACAGCAGTGCGCAAAAGGCTCAAACTCACAACCTTCTGGTTATAAGATCTTGTACCTACTACAAGCATGATGTGATGTGACTATACCAACCAACCGACTGACCAACCCAACCATCCATCCATCCATTTA
The DNA here is from genome assembly GCA_026776725.1 of Gnathonemus echidnorhynchus. Lineage (NCBI taxonomy): Eukaryota > Metazoa > Chordata > Actinopteri > Osteoglossiformes > Mormyridae > Gnathonemus > Gnathonemus echidnorhynchus. The sequence continues at coordinate 1,705,329 of JAODJU010000081.1, forward strand.
TTTTAGGGGAGAGTGTGTGGCTGTAATCACAAGGTCACTGGTTCAAACCCAGCCTCTGCACATCTGCAGGTCCTTGAGCAAGGCCCTTAACCCCCAGCTGCCTGGGTGCCCCAACTGGTGGCTGCCCTTCACGGACAGCTTGCTCTACGAAGAGTAAGTTGAGGGAGGCGTAAATAAAGAATTTCCCCACGGGGACAATAAAGGATCGATTATTATTATTGTATGTCATATCCTTTCAAGTTCCAACCTTAACAACGACCTTCTGAAGCAAAAGGCCAAATAAGGTCAACATTCCGGCACCTTCTCTGTTATTAGAAAAGCTTCCTGGGAAAAATCCCGCTGTTGGGACTGACCTCATGGTCATGCCCAGGTGTCACACCTTGCATTAAGCAGAATATCGCCAAACGATAAGAGCCAAAGCAGCTCATGTCGCCCATAGATATTCTGAAGGGCAGCAGTGGAAAGTTCAGCTTCAGAGAGTACAAATCCAGACCAAGATTTTGTTTCAACCAACCAGTTGAGTACTCTGTTACTGTGACTCTTTATACTCAACTGGTTGGTTGAAACAAAATCTTGGTCTGGATTTGTACTTTCTCAACCTGAATTTTCCACCTCTGCTGTAAGGTTTATATAAATAATTTTCAGGACCACAAATATATTCCAATATGATTATTAAATGGTTTCTGAATTATCAATATTGGTCTGAATATTTAATCGCACGCCTCTTTGCAACGGTCGCACAGACGGTAGCCGGAGCCCGGAGCTTCTTGTTTGTACGCAGAGGCCGACGCGTAACTGTCGATTATCTGCAGCACATCAGCGCTATTCTTAGACAGGATTCCCGGATTTGCATGACTGATCCGGCAGTAATTACGGGAGCCCCGAGATTCCAGGCGACAGCCCGGCCTCCCCATCCAGGAGCGTACAGAAGAGGAAGTGACCACCTGTGGCCCCTTTCAGAGGAGCCTCTGTGCTCAGCAGGACGGGACGTCCTCAGAAGCCAGCCGGCGCTCTCAGCACTATTCACACAGCCTGCCTCCTGACAGGGGACCTGGGGAAGGCTAGCCATTATCCTCAGAGCAGCCTAGCAACCCAGAATGCACCAGGTGGACTATTGTGCTACTGGGTGGTGGCTCAGAACCTGTAGCAGAAGATCAACACCCAGAATCCCAATCGGATGCATATTTCTATGCCAATTCTTCCCCGATTGGCACATATTAAAAAAGCTGATTTTATATATTGTACACATGATATAGTTATATTTTACTATAGATTGTCTGCATTGTTATATGACGCAGGATCAATTCCATGGTATTGTGAGATTGATTCTGGGTTATCAGATTGCAGATTCTGTTTGGTCAATCAGCCCAATTCGTTATTAGTATTAAATAAAAATGCTGCCTCACTGTGACTCCTGAGGGCTTGGATCGTTTATACTGACCCCCCCACTCCCAGCATGTGTGGACTCGCAGGTTCTCCCTGCTGGATTTTCCCTGGGTCTCCCCCTACAGCCCAAAATTGTGTAGTCATGGCGACCCTGCATTGCCTGAAGTGTATGACCGAGTGTCTGTATGCGCTCAGGGTTGGTGGGAATGCGAGTGATACTGCAATCATATCCATGCGGATACCCATGCTGAAGATGGCTAAACTGTATATTATTCAGATAAACTGGTTCATTTTAAGGACATTTAATCTTCCAAATAAAGGAATGTGTCAATGGAGGTGACAACTGAAGCTATGACAGGGTCATAATCGGTGATCCGTGTCTTCCTGATACACGGGACAATCTTTATTCCCAAATATGTGAAGCCATCTACTATCTTAAATTGCTTAGCTTGTTCAGGTGGTTTAACTCTGTCTTGTGAACTAAGTAACATTACAGAAGATTAATCATTATTTACGTCATATCCTGATAAGTTTCCAAATTATTTAATTAAATCAATCAGGGATGGGACTGAGTTTTCCAAATTCTTTAAGAAGAGAATGACATTATCTGCGAGCAGGGCGATCCAGTGTTCTTGTTGGCTTACCATTGTACCAGTTATGCATTTATTAGACCTTACTGCAATAGCAAATGGTTCAGTTGTTAATAACACAGTAAGGGGGATGGGGGCAGCCTCGAATGGTTTTCACGTTAGCCCATTTGTCACTATATTTGCATAAGGCTTTCTGTAAAGCAGTTTAACCCATTTACAGAAAGACCTCGTTAATTTAATCAGGATTAGAATTATTTACTTATCACCAAGTACTTTACCATACAGGACATTTACTTTGGCTCTTCCCTGTTTCTCATTAATGAAGGGCTTCTTCCTTGCTTTATGGGACTTCAGTCCTGCTTCTAGGAGCCTGATATGAACTGTCCTAGCAGTGCACTTCACATCTGCACTTAATGCTTCCCATTCCTTCTGAAGGTCCCCTGATGTCATCCTCTGATTTATGAAGCACTGTTGGATAAGTTGACAGCCATCTCTGGTGTTAGAAAGTTGCTTCTACTCTCTACCTGGCTGGTTTTTGGTCATTCCCAGTGTCTCCTGCTTCACCTTGTCTTTGGCTACTGCTGTCTTACAAACTGGAACAGCCTGGAAGCAGCCTGCCTCAGTCTACCCTTCTGCCAGTGGAACCAGGATTAAACCAGGATTTAAAAATGCAGCTTTTAAAAAACATAGAACGGTCTCTTAATTTTTTCCACGGCTGTATTTATATTTAGTGCCTTCGATTAATGTCATGCAATAGTGTAGCTATAACTGGAAAAAGAAAAACTTCACCTTGATGTGCAGAAATTCAAGGTGACTCTTACGGACAGGGAAGCCGTTTCTGGAGAGCTGGATGTGTTTTTTGGATCGCGGTTACGGTCGGTCTGTGCACTGTCCCCGCAGGCGGTCTGTAGCGCTGCCCATCAGCGGGTCGGAACCCAGGCCCGGTGCTCCAGACGTAACGAACAAGGTGTCCTTTCCGGACGAGATACCGGCGGGAGGCCTCTCAGAAGGTGCTGGAATACGTCAGGACTTTGCCACTGGCTTTGAGGTTTACACATCGAAACCTTTTCCTGCGAGTTACAGGAGCGCTGCCCACACTGTCTGTGGTATGAAAACCAGTGTACAGTTCTGCCTGTTCTTACAGCAGGATCATTTAGTGGAATTCTATACACAACTACTTTATCTATCTATATACAAAACTTACTGCTGGGTGCTTTACTGGAATACTAAGCATTAGAATTAGTATTAATTCATATGAGGACTGTTAAAACAAGTCTGAAATAAAATCTGTCCCTCTAACCTTGTTGAGGGTCTCCACAAGAGCCTTGACCTCCTCCAGGAGCTTCTGGGACCCTCCGCCTCCGTCGTCTGCCACCTTGCCATCCATGTGGGCCATGGGGGCTCACTCCGGTGGGGGGGCTCACACCCCCAGCAGCCTTTAGACCTCCAGGGCCAAGCTAAACGGATCAGATGATGATCTTGTTTCTAATGAGGAAACTCCAAGCGCTTCGAACATGGATTGTTTTCTGATCTGAGATACAGGTTGGGAAAAAAAGGAATGTATTGTCGGAATATCCACAGATTCCCAGCTCTGGAGCAGGCGAGGTAATCCCAGTAAGCCCACAGCTCTCAGTGACATGCTGTGACCCATAATGCTAATCCTATTAGCTGGTGCCCAGAGCCTTTTATGCGTCCACAGACAGGTCTGGCTTTGCTTGTGTTTAGGTGTGTGCGTGCATGAGTGTGCACGTGTGAGCGTGCATGAGTGTGCATGTGTGTGTGTGTGTCCCTTGCTCTATGAAGTGCGTTCCATCTGTTTTCTGTCTTATTGTGTGAAGATATTCACACCAAACCCTTAAAAAGATATAGCCTGACATTACAAAAAATGTTTAATTTAAGTAATAACAACTACTTATTTGTTTATGCTTACTTAGAATTACTGATTGATCCAGATAATTTTTCTACAAGGGAGAGGGAAGGTAATATACTATGTAGCTGAATGACCAGAAACTTGAATGTGCTTACAAGCGCAGGATGTTAACCGTAATGCCCCCAGCAGGTAGAAGAGGCATTGCAGGGGAAAAAATTATCTACACATCTTACGCACTCACCAGTGACAGATTCCTGTGCTAAATCATTCACAAGGTGTTAAATGACCAGGAAGCCTTTCCCTTCTGCGTCTATCACTGTTCACATGGTCGAACGGTAATCGCCTGTGATATTAATGGCTTGCTTACCTGACCTGACAAGCCACCGTTAAGGCATAAGGTGTCGATCCCAGAGTGCCTTTGATCCAGTTTTTTGCCTGTAGATTGTGCTGTCCAGTTATCTACAACCAAAATCTCTACATAAGGGCAGCCTAAGAACACAAAGAAAATTACAGATAACGTGTCTAAGGCACTTTTGAAGTTGTAAGGTTGACAAGTGGAGGTTCTCCTCCCTGGCACCTGTTCTCCTGGACTAACAGTGAGCTTTGGCTGCGTAGGCGTGGGGGTGATTACTGGTGTACCAACCCTCTTGTTCTCTCCCTGATCGCCAGCAGGATGGGAGGCTGTCACAGGACTGATACACCCTGCCCTCTGATCCAGGTGGAGACCAGCAAGGGCACAAGAGATGGAATGCAAGGTGGGGACGAGTACCTCCGTTTAATTTTGCTTCATTCATCCACCCCAATAAATAGACCATTGCATTTAAATCATAAAGTTGCGTCGCCCCAAAATCAAAATCTCATGCCGTTGGGGGCCAGGCGGAGTCACCTCTGTGGGTGACGCGCCGTGGGGACACGATCGTCCGAGATTCGGCCGGCAGCAGCGTTCAGAGAGCAGAGATGCAATTTAGATACAATCAAGAGACTGAGAGTCATATACAGAGACAATAAGAGAGAGATGCATAATTAGAAATGAAGAAATGGAGAGGATAACTTCAGTCTCAGCTCTCGGCAGAAGAAGCCAGCTACCATATCAAATATTATTCAGATGTGTAAAAGATAAATATATCCCCAATTAAATGTCTTAATTAAATGTCCACGTAACATTAAACAATGAGGAAATACCCAGATAAAAAGTAGGATTAATCTTGTCTGCTCATACGTCTACCACATGTAACTAATCTGGGCTTCTCCGTGGTGTCTGAGATCCCTTGGGGGGTTTAATCTTCCTCCCAGGTCTTTTTCTTTGCCGTTACACACCTTTGATAATTAGCTTCCTTCTTGCCGCCGCTAACGTCTCCGTCCCTGATCTGTGATCGGTCCCCAGTGATCGCTGTACATCCTCTTCCAGCCAGTCGTACGTATTTCACGTGCACGCCAAAAGCGCTCCCTCCCGCACAGCGTTTTAGCTGATTGATTTCATTGATTTATGCTCCATTTAAATGATTGTCTCTATTGCTGCATGTCGAAAGCAAATCGCCTGGCCAACTTTCTCTTCCATAGATTATCTTTTACTCCCTAAACTGGCCCCACATTTCAAAACATAATTATGTTACGTGGGAAGTTTCATCATAACGACACATCCTTAATAAAAATGACAACAAATGTAGTATCCCTTTACATTAAATATGAAAAAAAAATCCACACACACTGGTTGCATTCACATCTCCACACACTGGGAAGCGATAAGAATAGAGTTTTGAGACATTAACAGAGAACACGTGCCTGGAACACGTTACTTTGGCTTCTGTCAGGACGCGACAGTCACGTGACTCTGGTACCAGCTCTGCGCCGTAGCCTCGCGCATCCCCAGCGCTGAGCTGCTTGGTCATAAATCTTTAAGTAGGTGATTTTTAAATTTCAAAATCTAAGCGTCATGAAGCAATGATTAACCACGGAGAGACTGTGTACGTGTCGTGTTTGCGGCTGTCAGCGGAGCGCTGGAATGTGCACCGTGGGTATTTCCTGTGTAGCAGCTGGACAACGCCAGCACGCTGGCTGCATTCTCTTTTCAGAGAATTGCACAAATCTGGGTGACTTCTTCTTAAATAAATGTACCCTGGGCGCCCCGCCCTGCTGCATGTTCTCGCGGCTGCAATATGTCCATAGAGCAACAGCAGAGGTATTAATCCTGCAGGAGACGTATGTGTTATTAAGGGAAAAGCTGCAGCTCACAGGTCACTGAAGACCTACCTAGGGCGGTTATTATTCACTGATATATTACTGATGGATCCAGACTTGGCCCCTCCTTTCGTGGACCATGTGACTAGAAATTGCCCCACCCCCCAATTAACGGAACAAATGGGATCACAAAAAAGGCATAGGCATAAACACCACACTGGTACGGAAATGGTGCATTTATTCAATGAGTAAACATGCTAGCTTATACATAAATAATTATACTAGGCGATGGGCTGTATTGTTACCTGACATCTCTAAACTGACCTTCCTCAGAAAATTTAAAACGAAATAAAAATAAGTTATATAGCCAATGAACCACCACGGATGTATTCACTTCTAGGAAGACACCATTAGTCAAATAGTCATTCGCTCCAAAGCTTTCTGCCTGCAAACTCCTCCTATGGGCGACATAGGCGGCCGCCTATAGGGCCTCAACCTGCCAGCCAGTTTCACTTTGCTTCAGATGGAGGGCACCGGGAATGATGCTCGCCTACACCACACCGGCTAGGACCGGCACTGAGGGTTAGGGTCATGATGCCCGACGTCACGAACTGTGGCTGTTCGCCGGTTTGACTGACATGCTATGGGACTCGACAGTGATCTTCATACCCGAGATTATCAGGTTTTGTGAAGAACTGTCTACCTAACCAGCATATTTTATTTCTCTTTGTTTCGCATGTTTAAATGGTATTAATAAAAATAAAAATAAAACATTTTCAAAAGATCTAATTTTTAAGAATGCAGACATTCATGGCAAAAAGTTGAGGTTCACCATTTCTTGTCATTGAACTTAGAGGGTAAGAAAATACAGCTGATTAAACAACTGGAAAGTGCCAACATTGTGCTTAATTATTAACCAGTACAGTGAGATGTTTTAATAAGCAAGGGAAGGAAGAAAAAAAAAGTTTTACAACAATCAGAAACAGCAGTAGTGATACCAGAAAAATTGCGCAGCGCAAAACATCCCATCAAGCTGGTAAACTCACAGTGATCTTTGTCCTCGTCTGTTCAAATCGCAGCTTTGCAATTGTCTCTGGATTAGTGGGGTGTCATTCACTCTGGTGGATTCCACTGTGATCACAATACAGCTGTTGTCATGAAACCACCTGCACCATCACTTTATAAGAATATATTATACTTACATGACAGTACAAATATAAAAATGTGTATGACATATAAGGCACTGGGGTGATTTTTTCTTTTTTTAAAAGTAAAGAACAGACAGTTATTCATTCATGAACACCTAATAATGTGAATCAGATCATTTCTGATACTTCTAAGTATCATAAAGTAAAGCACCTGTAAAACAAATTACTTTTTTTACTGAGACTTTTGAACGTCCCAATAGCTCAAGTCCCTAATCTGTTGTCGTTTCTCAAGAACCGTTTGAAGGGACCATATCCCCCCTTTGAAGAGACCATAAATCCCCCTTTGAAGGGACCATATCCCCCCTTTGAAGAGACCATAAATCCCCCTTTGAAGGGACCATATCCCCCCATTTAAGGAACTATATCCTCCCTTTGAAGGGACTGTATCCCCCTTTAGAGGGACCATATCCCCCCTTTGAAGGGACCATATCCCCCCTTTTAAGGAACTATATTCCCCCTTTTGAGGGACCATATCCCCCCTTTTAAGGCACTATATTCCCCCTTTGGAGGGACCATATCCCCCCTTTGAAGGGACTATATTCCCCCTTTCGAGGGACCATATCCCCCTTTAGAGGGACCATATCTCCCCTTTTAAGGAACCATATCTCCCCTTTTAAGGGACCATATCCCCCTTTTGAAGGACCATATCCCCCTTTAGAGGGAACATATCTCCTCTTTTAAGGGACCATATCCCCTCTATGAAGGGACTATATTCCCCCTTTTAAGGGACCATATCCCCCCTTTGAAGGAGCCATATCTCCCCTTTGAAGGGACCATATCCCCCCTTTGAAGGAGCCATATCTCCCCTTTTAAGGAGCCATATCTCCCCTTTTAAGGAGCCATATCCCCCCTTTTAAGGGACCATATCCCCCCTTTGAAGGGACCATATCCCCCCTTTGAAGGGGCCATATCTCCCCTTTTAAGGGACCATATCCCCCCTTTGAAGGAGCCATATCTCCCCTTTTAAGGAGCCATATCCCCCCTTTGAAGGAGCCATATCTCCCCTTTTAAGGGACCATATCCCCCTTTTAAGGGGCCCTATCCCCCC
>JAODJU010000081.1:1717479-1729804 GCA_026776725.1 Gnathonemus echidnorhynchus
GGGGGGGGGGGGGGGGAGGGGGGCGGTAGACGTGTTGGTTACATCAGGGTTGCCAGAGGTTCATATTAGTTGCAAATCGCGAATTAAAATGAGTTAAAATAAGTGGCAGGCCATTGCGGCTGTCCGTATGAGGCTGGCACATTTGGTATTAGGTTTATGCAGTCGAACAAACCAGAATGTATTTAGGTTAAGTTTTTTTGTTTCCAGCTATGTCAACTCTGAACTCCTGTTTTGTTCCTAGTAAGTAAGCTGTGGCCTGGATTTTTGTGCTGAAGCTTATGTTATTAATTTGGCAGGGGAGACGTGATTGTTCTGTACTCTAAAAAGAAAAAAGAGAGATAAACAGCTGCGCTTTTTTTCCTTTGGCGGAGGAAATGCAAACCATTTAGTCGGACCAAATCATGCAGGGGTGTTTGTGTGGCTCACTGCTGGTCACTCAGTAGACTTTTTGGTTGACCTAGGGTAACTCCTGACCTCAAGAGTTTTAGCCTCATCTTTCACCATTGACTCGCTACTTCAAGTTCGCTGAGTAAACCAGCAGCAGCCCCCTAATGGGTAGTGGTCTCCTGGTCACTCAGCTATTGGCCAATATGGACCAATCACAGTGATCCTCCTGAGACCAGCCATACACATGGAGTCCACTCAGAAACTGGCTGATAAGTCCCAGCTTTTGCAGGTGTACCAATAAAACTCAGTTTCATCAAACCGATAAACACCTTTCTACAGAATACGGATCTACAGTCGCTTAGACATAAATGACCTGTTGCTCCCCTGTTGCTTCAGAACTCACACTGAGGGTTAATATTTACAAGTTTGCGATAAATGTGTATGTGCGCAAAGATAACTGCCGTTGTTTAATACAATTCCAATATTTTTTCCTGCCGTAGAGCATAGAGTGCAAAACATTAATTATTGCCGTTTGTTTGGAAGGCAAAATATCAAAATAGAATATTGTAGTTTTCTGTTTTTTTTTTTTTTTTTTAAACTTCAGATTTTCACATTGTCCATTTTCTCATGACCGGTAGCGGTAGCTTAATGTATGTAAAACAAAAAGGAGACGGAGTATCCACAATATTAGCGGAAGGACGAGCTCATCACGGTGTGTCTCTGTTAGCTTAAAGTTGAAGGAAAACCAAGGAAAGCAGACATGACTCTGGGTTTGATTTAGCTGTTTACTTTTAAAAAGGCTATTCGATGACTTGAACTGCAGTTGCACACTTTCTTTTAAAGCAGGGGTGGGCAATCTTATCCAGAAAGGGCCGCTCTGTTTAAGGGGTTTTTCGCTGCAGCTCCCTAATGAGATTACTAATTAGAGGACTGATTGGTTGAAGAGTCCTCACACCTGGGTTTGAACAGCTGACCTAAAGGTCATACTAAAAACCCACATGCATAAGAATTTAAGAAAGTGACAAAGGAGAGATGGCCATTTGAGCCATTGAGCTTGCTTGGCATTGTTGATGGATACACTCTGGCCCTTTGAGGATGATTGGTCACCCCTGTTCATAGAGTGTTGTCATGCCATTGTGTCTGTGTCATGGGTAGAAGATCATACTTGGCTTTGGGAAGTCCTCACTGACCTCAGTGGCCCAAACCAGCTCCATCCTCTCTTTGACCTTGAAATTCCAGTCCACGACCTTGAGGAATAGAACTAGTCACCGTGCACTTGTGCTCAGGAAGGGTGACATTCTTCTCATGTGACAGCCACGTTGGTTTCCTTCAGGTTGGTGGCGCTCAGTTCCTGGAGGCTGTACTACCTGCTGACCTTGTGTCTGATGGTACTGGTCACCGTGCAGATGATGAAAGACATGGTCCTTGCCAGAAAAAGAGGTATGCAAAACATCCATCCCATTCACGTGCTGTCGCGCTACATTCCAGACATACGAGGTCATCCAGTGAGTATTGTTTACTCTTGCAATGAGGCTCCTTCTAAAGCTCTTTACAGTAATGTATATCATGCTCTCCAATGGCAGTGCCTCTCTAATGGCTTTGTCACCCACCCACTGAATTTCTGTTATCTGGGAAACACTTTGGCAGTTCTCCCTCTGCCATTTAACACCATCCTGACCCCATTGCCCCTTCAGATGGCCACTTCAAGCCAAGCTTGAGCTTATGTCTGCAGCGGCTTGGCTAAGTTAGACGGGGAGGGAGGAAGCTGGTATATATCTCGTATATATCGCTCTCCAATCCAATGGTAGGATTTGTAGAAGGGCCATCATTCATACAGAGGGGCGGGCCTTATTAGTAGCCAATGATATGTTTTCAATAGGTGAGTGATGGGGATGGGTACTCCATAGGCCAATCAACTTCCAGCTGAGGCTACTGCCCCTGTAGCCCCGCCCCTGTACACACCCCTGCTCAGTTGTACTTCTCATCTTCTATGATCCACAGTGTTTAACGAGGCTGTGTGTTGCTTCCAAAAGAGAATCTTGTGCATTCACTGAGATATATTGCAGCCGTGTTAATTTGATATCTCCTGTTTCTTTGCACAGGGGCCACTTTATGGCGCAGTATGACTGAAAGGTACGTGATCTTAGCATTTTATTTTGCTAATGAAGTCATTGTAGGCCATTGCAGTTGAGGGGGGCGTGGCTGTTCTAAGTTAATGTTCCATTCTGGGTGGAACGTGACGAAAGTGGCAATCGGTGCCGGATGTGCAGAGAACCGCTGAGGAGGTCCTGCTAATTTAATGCCTTCGAGACAAGTCTGCACACACTTATATATATTTACATGTATGTAACAGTTTGATTACCTTGTAAATAGTCTGCAGGGTTTGCAGACGACTCTAACGCCCGTCAATAGCGTCCATGTTGGTGTTTAAATGGACGCCGGCAGATCGATCGTGCGCAGCGGCTTGGCCTCGTTCCGTCTTCGGCCTTCCGCGTCTGTTACCCCCCTTCTCCTGCAGGAGATCCTGCTCTTCCGTCTGACATTCCAGCTGGAATCAGACTCTCATTTCACAGCATTCCGCTTGACAGGCGTAGGTTCTTAACTCTTAACGTAAAGTTGCAGTGGTCTCTTCTCATCAGTGAGGACTTTAACGTTTTCTTGCTACATTCCAACGAAAACGAAAACGTTTATTTGTTGAGTCGAGACAAGTTCAACTTTTTATGTTGAAGTTGAAGCATAATTACGATCAGCCGGGATTTTTCTGCCTCGTAAAGGAGACTACTGAGGGTATTTGGGCATTTACCGCCCACGCCGAAAAGGAAGATCGCAGAGAGGGCCTGGAGTCCACTGGCAGAGACCCGTACCCAGCATGCATTGGGGCCGCGCCTCATCGAGCCCCTGCTGTGGCTGTTGCCGTGTTTTTGCAGGCTGCTGATTCTGCTGGGTAGGCTCTGCTTGTCCCCTCCAATCTTGCTGAAGGATGAACTCTTCTCCCTAAAAACCAAGTGTCATCAAACCAGTTTGAGCCGCCCCTCCTTGACCCCTGTCCCGTCCCCCATCCATCTTTGATATGAACCAGCAGTTCCACGCTCTCTTCCCCTCTCCTGTGAGTTTTGAGCCCTGTCGTGCTTAATTGCTCTATTGTGTGATTGCTTAAGGGATTATCTGGATTAGAAGCTCAGTCTTGTGTGTCTGGCCTTTTTCATTTTCTCCTTGCTCTGTCTGTTTGTTACTGACACGTTGACAGAAGGGGACATTTAACACAACGGGGCAGAAAATCACAAGTTCTGTGTGCAAAAGATGACCTGCTTTTGTCCCGGCGCCCCGCATGACTTTATCTCTCCCTGTTTTAAGAAGATTCTCAAGAATAAACCAGTTAGTCTGGAATATGATCAGGTACATACATTTGGAGAAAAAAAAGAAGGCAGATCATTTTTACGTGCCTGAGGAACAACAATGAGATCTGCATGACAATATAAAAATATCGCTCTTACGTGATTTATTACTGTCTTCTTTCATCATTTAGTCGTATAGTTTTATAGCCCATCAAGTCCCACCTATTGTTAATTTTGGCGATGTACTTAACTGAAAGCCTTGATATGAATTTAGCATTAAAAAAGTCATTAAACTTTAAGTTTTTGCTTTTATGCATTTTATGTCTAGTAATAAGAGGCATGGGGTTGGGGGGGGGGGGGCGGCATGTATCCCCCAATATTTAATTTAGCTTAATTCATCCCCCCCAATAAATAGGCCTTTGTATTTAAATTTTTAAGTTGTGTCCCACTAGTATGAAATTTAATATGCCGTTACTGCCGATTAATATGTATTACTATCTGCTCTTATTGTTTAGTTCGTTAAGCTTGGTTAGTAGTGCCTAATATAATTAATGTGCACGTGCGCACGCTTAAGAACAGGGGGCTCCCGCAGTGACCCGGCGGAGTGAGGAACTGGGGAGGGGGGGGGATAGACAGTGGTCACGGAGGGGCTGCAGCGGCAGGCTGGGTCGAGAATCGGGGTCTTAAAGCGAAATGAAAGCAAACAGCCATTTACAGATGGGCAGACAGTGTGTGTATATATATATATATATAATATGATATGATATATATAATATTATATATATCGACTTATTCATCCTTGTTATACGTATGAACATAAGTGACAGGCCTAAGCTGGGATGTCATCCTGACTGTCACCCCCCCTGCCCCCTTTGTCTGCGGTGAGGCGCTCTGCCATCACCTGTCCCCGTCCATCAGGCTGCCCGTCCAGGGGTCTGTGCTTCGGATTGCCAGCCAAGGAGGCTCTCGGGGGTTCGGGTCTCTGTGTGTGGGGGGGGGGGGGTGCTGACCACCGCACTTTGATTGCTGGCTCTGACGGCGCTGCGCTGGGATGCGGGGAGAATGCTGAAGGAGGCGCGGCGGATCTCATTCCGTGTCGCTTTCGGTGACGGGCTACATGATGGCCTCAGCAGAGAGAAGCAAATATTGTGCTTATAATCCCTCTGCGGATATTTCCTAAGTCTGGGATATGGATATGTTTCCTTATCCTGACTGTATCCGCTTGTCACTGCTGACTGATACACTGATAGACTGATCGGTCAAATATACTACAAAGGGGGACGCCCTAACCAGCATCCCCCCACCACCACGATTTGCAACCTTGGCTTTGTGTCGTTTATTCATTGATTCTTTGGTCAAACCCCCCGACCTCCTTCTATATGATAAAATTCGCCGCGCGGTTGTGCGCTCCCCCACGATAATTTTCGCTGAGCTACGTGATAAAATTTGCCTACGTATTGCTAACGATAACATTTGTCGAGTGAGGGGTGGTGCCACTTTTTTTTTTTTTTTTTGGCATATTCTGAAAATCCCTCCCAATTGTTTTGCGCCCCAGTTTGAGAACCTCTGCCGTAGCATAACGCTGTCCTCCACACTGTAGCCTATAGCTACATTAGCACAATGCTGTACATTGTCCACTTACGTATCTGATACTCTACATATTAACGCTTCCGTGGTGTGTTAACTTCAGGTCCGCTCTTGAGCTTTCAGTAATACTTTTATGTTTTAATATTTATAATTGGGAGTATATGTTTAGCATATTTTTTAAGGGATATAGAAAGAAAGATTTAAAAAATTGTCCTGGTTAATCAGTATCTTCCCACTACTAAAGCTCTATACTATACATTATAGCTGTTAATGTATATATACACACTATAATACTGTACTGTTCACTCTGCGGTTTCCTACAGTGTACAGTCTCAGCTGGCTCCAACTCAGATAGGTCTGCCTGTTTACACAGCTGCATTTGGCAGTATTTGCTCAGTCTTTATAAAAGTCAATATCTGTTAAGGGAATGTACATGTAAAACCGGTGGATAAGCATCTTTGTGTACCTTTACACTTCTAGACGTCAGCCAGGTAGAGTGTGAACGAGATCTTATGGTCTGTAACGGGCTATACGGGTGCAGATCCCACTGTGTGCTGGTGTAACACAGAGAGGCTTATGTTCTGTGAATCGGTGTCGGAGGTAGAAAGTTTGTTTGCGAGTCTGAAGTAATATCGGAACTATAATTAAGAATGTTTTATTTGTATTGAATCGCCCCCTTTGTGACCAAACTCAATCCCCCTCACTGTTTTTACAAAAGCCCACAAACTTTTTCCTTTCTTTATAACAAGAAGTTACGGTCAGTCTTTTCCACCACAGTGTCCCAGCAGCAACCAGCCTGTTGTTCAAGGCAGTTGGGCTTCCCAGCACATGGTGCTCCTACCATTAGAGAAATATTACCTTATCCTGACTGGTCACATGGACACTGATGGGCGGGGCCAGTACTCTGATTGGTTACTTCACACTTCTGTACAGTGTGGTGGTGTTTGCACAGCACAACAACAAATGTACTTCCTTCCCCCCCCCCCCCCCCCCCCCCCCCCCGCCCCCCCCCCCCCCCCCCATCTCCAGGTTTTCATGCTAAGCCTTGTTTTGTGCCTTCATCCAATAGGAGCTTAGCTTGCCCAATGACAGCGCAGGGTTGCTTAACCCTCTGGGTCCTGTTCACGCTAAGCCGTGTTCCTTCCCTTTATCCAATGGCAGATCTGTTTATAGGGCCAGAAAGTTGGCAGGCCCTTTCCACAGTGTCCGTATTTACGATATCCCTCTCAGCCTAGTGTTTTACAGATAGCTGATAACATTTAGCCGTGGCAGGGGGCTCATTATTGGTGCTCGGGGGGCTTCTTGGAGCCCCCGTCTATGCGTCTCACGTTCTAGCGCTTACCCTCGTCCCCGTCAGCGCTCCCGTCACCACCCCCTGTCACACGCTTCCCAAGAAAGCCGCCTCGCGCCGGTCCCCGGCCAGAAGTGAAACCCACACTGTCTTCAGAGGGGCACCCCCCCGAGCACGTGAAGGCCAGAATGCTCCAACAGAACACGTCAAAAGCTCCCAGGTCCCAAAATAAGCATGCTATACGGTAGCCATTCAGGGAATCGAGGGTGAATACTGGTAACCGTATCAGGGAAGATTTCTCCTCATGCATCTCAGCTTCTTGGAATCAATAAATGTTGATTTATCAAGATTGTAGGTGGTTGGTACATTAAAACTGCTTTTAATCCATTGACTTGAGGAGATTTGTCCCAGCGCATATTTAATTAATTTTCTCACTTCAGATTTGAGTTAATATTTCAATACAAATGAGCTGAGATTAGATAAACTGAGACTGGTTGTAGAGAGTTGTAGGGGGTGTATTGATGTAATGTATTGCCTCACATATTCCTGATAATCCATGTTTTTGTATTTTCTGTAAGGAAGGAAATGTGCCAGTGAGCGTGTGCTGTTTGTTCCACCAACAGATGGCTACTGGCACTCCTCTTGACTGTTGTGAAACACCGTGCCCAATGCTGTCTGTATTTTCATTCTCCTCACGCCTAGCAGGGGATGACATAGCCGTTTACCCAACCCAGGATAGTTTTCGCCCCTCACGGCTGATCCAGGATCAGCGCTTTGGCCTGCGGCACCCAACCTCAGCCAATCTGAGAGTTAACAGCTAGCTCTGTTCGCCAAGCCTGTGGAGGCAACCAATCATTAGGCTGGAGACTAACAGGTTGGGGGATGTGTCTAAGATTGGAGCTTGTCATTGGTCAAAAGGAGGACACATAGGTTTACTATTGTAATACTAACACTGTTTTATGACTTTAATGTAATAAGGGCAATAACATGTTTTTTGTGCAACGTGTCAGTTTTGGCATTGACTGAATAAGTAATTGCCGCCACATTTAATTTGTAACAAAAATGTTGCATTACTTGAATGTCTAGAAACTAGTCGTATGCAGGTGTACATAGACACAGATGCCATTATGAAAATCTGGAACAGACAATATTGTTTTGATTCCAGTAGCCAGGTTTCTGTCATGCATTGTTTTGTGTGATTGTTTTTGGACTTGATGTCACATGGAATATTTGGATGCTTGCAGTGTGAGTAGTATGGGCTCTCTTTGAGGCTGCTAAATGCCCCGTTAATCATTCATATTTTTAATGAAAAGAGGTCCCTCGAATATGATGTGCGGAATGTGGTCCTGTCAGCGTTTGGTTTTATTTTGTCAGAGATTAGTTGCTTATGTGTAATTCTAATGGGTCCTGGTTTAATTTGGGGGAGTACTGTGCTCGGTGTGTACAGTAGAAGGATTCGGACAAGGCGGGATTTCTTGTCGGGATGCATGACACGATGTACCGAGAAACTAGAGAATGATTCGCTACAATGAAGACAATGTCATGACTTTTGATTTTTGGGATCTCGTGTCAACCATGACTGCAAAGCAGCTCTTTTCTTTTGGTGACGATGAAAATGTTTTACTTTTTGTAGAGGCACCTATGGTCACACTCCCTCTTCTCACCCCTCTTGTTGTCCCCCCTCCCCTGAGAGGTACTACAGCCGACCAGGGGGGTGTCTGTTGGTCTCGGCCCCTCATGATGCGTCGCCGCTTCTGGAATGCGGTGTGACCCATTTATTTATAGACGCCAGCAGTTGAAATAGCCGGGCCAGGTCCCCATTGAAGATAAACAGAAGCTGGTTTCTCTTAGGGTCGCTTAGAATCCAACCCCGCAGGAAACCAGGACTTAGCTTTTGGCCAAGACCAGAGAGTCTTTGGTCTTCGGAACTTACTCACCATCTCTGCTCAGATCTGACACAAAGCGTTGGTCGTATTCTGAGGGTCCTTGTCAGTGCCGAAAAGCCCTTGAGATGTCCTCAGAAGACAATGGATCGGGGTTTAGGTAACCGTATATCTGTTTGTATGTGATTTTGCATGGGAATCATGTATTCATCCAGAAAGGGAGGCTTGTATATGCTGAATCTGACGGCCGGATCTGGCGAAGCAGAGCTTCTACATGCTTCTCTTTGCCATTTTGTATTGTGGCGTTTTTTTTTTTGTTTTTTTTTGAGAAGTATGATGAAGTCTGTCCTGTTTTTTATTTTGTCTGACTTGAAGCAATCACAGAATCCCATGGGATATCTGTGGGTGCTACAGAGATGCTGTGGTGATACGGATTTCCTGTGGAAGCCCCTTATCTCGATGTAATCAGTCCCTAAGGCATGCCCACCTCTTTCTCCATTCTTCATTGTTGTGTAGTGTACTTGCATACCGCCAGCCGTAATGCCTATGATGCATACTTGGCCTGGTCTGCCGGCTCGGTTTGCTGGCTCGAGGACTCCAAAGAAGGCGTCTTCAAAACTGCAGCGAGGTAGCACTAAGGGCTTGGCGGCCGGCTCCGCTAGTCACGTTACCGATGTGTCGTCGCCTTTGGATGCTAGATGCACGTCTCCCGTTTACTCTCACGGCCACGTTACGCACAAGGGGATGCCGGCATGGACAGAAGCATTCCAGTTTCAAGGTTTATATGAACAGTCTGTTTGGTTTCGTGTCGGGAAAACACACACACTTCAGGATGCCTGCCGTCAACAGTCTATTTTTAACCCATTGGCCAGCTATCTGTATTGGGAATCAGATGTATCCCAGTCTGTTAGATTAGTGGTTTATTGTGATGGCCAGAGTGAACCGGACTGCTATTTAAGGTTGGATGATTCCAGAAATTGGGTCTGTAGACGGTATGTTGGGCATAGCGAGTGGCTGGTTGGGTCTCCATGACTGTCTGGATAAACGTTGCCATGGAAATAGACGCTAAACATACTGTCATGTGGTCGGATGTATTTTTTAAATGACGAGGTTGTGGGGGGATGCAGGAGGCTAATTCTCGTGACGGAGCAGCTGTTTGTCAGACAGCTGTTGAGGGGGCGCGGGGGCATGGAAAACGAAAGGGCACCACTTGTGAAAAGTCCCGTTAATAGATCTCAGGGGTCTGACAACGGGACATTGCTAGAAGACATTCCGAGGTTTGAGGCCTTGAAGGCCAGCGTGATTTTCTGAAGAGCGGATAATTTCAGCGTGGTGAGGTCCGGGAACCTGGAGCCATCAATTAAACGCCAGAAAACTTTCGGATCGCCGTTCTTATCTTTCCAGAAAGTCCCCCACTCCCAGTCTGGTCCTTCCTGTGTGTTAAGGTGTGAAGCAGTTATCGGCATTGCCGCGGTCACGCCTGGCATTTCGTTTCCAGCGTCCCATTTAGTCTGACCCGTATGGTGGGCATAGCAAGCGTGGCGTACATGTGACCCGCCTAGTGACACTCACATTTGCAGAAGATCTGAGTGTCTTAAATGGATGGAACGATCACTCCATCCCCGTTCTAAAAGCAAATTCCTGCTAAACCTGTCATCAGCCAGTCTCGCCTCGCTGTGGGAGAACTTTAGTGGCGTTAGTCCTAGATTTCCCATAAACCATAATGTGCCTCATAATGGGAGTACATTCAACCACTTCACCTGTACTTGACTACCAGTCATCTTGGACTGGGTTCTAGTCAGCAGAACGTTCTCCTGGCCCTCGTTGCCCAAGCCATAGCCCATCGTAGCCTTTGGGTCTTGTTCTTTCGTTTTAGTTTCTCAGTGCCCTTGTGTTAAACCTCTGCTCCCGTAACCGAACAAACTCCCTGTTCCTTCATGCCATTCTTGTGTCATTTTCTCTGTCCCAGTGTCATCAGAGTGGCTTTGCACAACCGTCACACTGTAAGATACAATATGTACCCTTCATTCAATGGCTTTAGTTTTAGTATGGTTGGCTGGCATGAGTGTACTTTGTAATTACTGACCATAGTGAGCTTATAATTTAATCATGAGACAGGAGGTTTTTTTTGTCTCATTATCCAAACAGCAAAGGCTGATGGGAATGACGACAGCACCTGGGAAAGGTCTCGCTCGCTTTCAGTTTTGTGTTTTTAATTTAGCCGTCAAACAATGATGGGGATAGTCGGCTTCATTCCAGGCCGTCAGTGTGGCGCCGCCCAGTCCCGCTCAAGAAATCGCCATGGGGCAAAATGGCGGGAACTGTCTTGTGTTTGGCTGCAACCAGATCTCTCGAGAGAAGGGGTGCATTTTCAAGCCGCTAGTGACTGGTGACAGCTGCTGCAGTCTCCGCTCTCTGCCCATGTTAAATTTAGCCATTGTTATTCTTCCATTGATGACACAGATGAAAGCGGGGCCTCGTATATATTTAGCTCCGTCGAAATTTTTGTCCTCCGCGTAACCAGAACGGCAATAGTTACAGCACCAGAAGGCGACTGTGTGATGTCAGCTAGCCCAACCGCGATTAATCTGAGTAGCTGTGGGTTGTGGCCCAACACCACGGTGTCACATCACCTGGCAAATCAGTCGTCTCTTGCTTTGTTGTTCTTCTGTTGGCGTATTGCATGTCCATCCCAGCAGCCAGCAAGACCGCAAAAATCTCACATGAAGTCTGTGAGCATGGAGAGCATGTGCGGTCCCCCCATTTAGGACTAGCGGGAAGAACATAAGCGATTTGAACCCCTAGTGCCAACTTTATGGCTGCAGGCATGGGTCCTGTTGTCTAGAGGCTGGTTCTTAAAAAAGAAGCAGTGGATTATGGGTATTCTAAATGATTTACCTCATGTCTGTGGCTTCTGGTCCCATTGTTGAACACGTAAGGTGTTAAAAATGAATTTTTGTGTCACTTGCAGTTTTGTCTGGATGATGATGCAGAAAACACTGGTAGAGGGGCACCTTGCCACCACCGTGTATGGGATTTTGGGACACGGTGAAGCTCTGTCTGTAGCTCCGGCTTTTTCAAAGCAGTCATGATACTCACCCAGCTCTCTCTCTCTCAACGTCCAGCTGGGAGGTCATTGATTCAGGCCCAGAGACCAGGGCAGGGGTCAGCCAGCTCACTGACTCCTGGGTGAGCTTCAAGCTGTTCCTGCAGGAGCTGTCCTCCTTCAAGCAGCAGAATCCTGGAAAGGTGAGGCTCAGACAAACGTGCGGTGAAATGAGTGGGACACGGGTGACTTCCTTCCAGCAATCGAGGATAAGCGGCTTCCGAGGAGTCATTTTGGGCGTTTTCGTGACTTAACCAGTCCAACCTGATTGCCATTTAGCCATCACAACAAAAGAGGCTGTAGCATGTCCTGAGGGATTTAAATTTTCATAGATGATGGTTTATAAACACGGCAAATGGTCAACTCTACATGTCATAATCCCTGTTGTATGACTGAAGTACAAACCAATCGCAGAGTAGGTCCAGTAATTTTATTAGGAAGAGTGAACTTTAAGATTGGTGCTTGGTTGTTTTACCTTGGAACGCCAAAGTGAGTAAGTTTTATGCCGGAGACACTGGTTTAGGGTAATGGTGGGTAATGTTCTCGCCCTCAGAGGTCCTTGCAACTTGAGCCATTCTTTCTTTCAGTTTTGCCTGCTCGTCTGCAGTCTGTGCACGTTCTTGGCGATACTGGGCCGGTATATTCCTGGGGTCATCATTTTGTATGTCGGAGGTAAGTGAGGCGGGCCATATCGCGGGGAGGGTGGCGGAAGTGACGTTAAATAGGTGTCAACGCC
>JAODJU010000081.1:1735516-1746280 GCA_026776725.1 Gnathonemus echidnorhynchus
TAACTGTGGGGGAGGTGGAGGGGGGGGGGGGTCACAGTTTCAACAGTGAGAACTTTAGCTGAACTCTTCAGAGGGAAAAACAATGAGAGTTGCTTAATTAACACAGGTGAAGATTCAAAGATTTCTAATCTGCAGTGCAGTTACAGATAAGATTTCATACACTGCAGCATAACAGATAGCGATAAAACTTCTGGGTGGAGGGGGAGAAAAGTTACTGGCAAAATAAACATCCCCATAGAGCATCTTCATGATTACAGATGGATGCTGAGACATGAGCAGGGTGGTAATATGTCAGGGCGATCCTGACCTGTGCCAGCGCACATCTCAAGTTCCAAGCCCCACCTAGGCGTGAAATCCTGTGGCTGCAGGGAAATGAGCAACACAGTCACCTCTAGGATTAAAACGAAACTGTTGATTTAAACACTTTTCGTAGTTTCACTGAGTTTCACTGTCTGACTGACAGCATGGCGGCTCAGCGGTTACCACAGTCTGTTGAACTCCGCAAGGTCTGTTCGTGACTTCTTCATTTTCCCACAACTTCCTGCATCTACCACGACAATCAGCATGACCTTGTTTATACAGTATATGGACAAAAGTATGGGGACACACCTCTCAGGTATTGAATTCAGGTGTTTCATTCAGACCCATTGCCACAGGTGTATAAAATTAAGCACTTATCCATGCAGTCAGGTTTACAAACATTTGTGAAAGAATGGGTCATTCTGAAGAGCCCAGTGAATTCAAGCGTGGTACTGTCATAGGATGCCACCTTTGTAATACATCAATTTCTTCCTTGCTAGATATTCCACGGTCAACTGTGAGTGGTATTATTGCAAAGTGGAAGCGTTCATGAACAACAGATACTCAGCTACGAAGTGGCAGACCACGTAAAGTAACAGCGTGGTCGCCGAATGCTGAGGCACATAGTCCGTATAAGTTGCCAACACTGTTGACTCGGTAACTGCAAAGATCCAAACTTCTTCTGGCATTAACCCCAGCAGAAGGAATGGGCTTCCATAGACGAGCAGCTGCATGCAAGCCTCACATCACCGACGCAATGCGAAATGTTGGATGGAGTGGTGTAAAGCACCCCACCACTGTAGAGCAGTGGAAACGTGTTCTGTGGAGTGACATCTGGCAGTCTGATCGACGACCGACTCCATATTGATGCCTATGGATTTTAAATGGGATGTCATAAAGGTTTCTGTAGGTATGATGGGCAGGCATTTCAATACTCTCATCCGTACAGTGCCTATAAAGTTGTATTAAGTCATTTAGAGGGTATTATCACCCAGAGGGTTATACAAGAACAACAAAAATATGATTATAAAGTGCACTAAAGCTGTTTTGTGCAGGATGGCGCAGTGACTCAGTAGGCAGCACTGCTGCCAGACACCTCAGAGGTTAGTCCTTCAAATCCCGCCTCCGCTGTGTCTGCATGGAGTTTGCATGTTCATTCCGTGTCATGTGGGTGGCCTTCCGCAGGCCTAAGACAAGCAGGCAGGCTAAGTGGCATTACTAAGTCATTAGTGTGGGGGTCTATAGTGTGGGGGTCTGGCAGACTGTACCGCTGCTGCATTCTCTCTGGGCCAGACTGCTGGCCAAACTGACTGATAGGTATAATTCTGACCCATATCACACAATAATTTAACGCATTGTCCCCCAGCTGAAACCCACTACATCAGAACTTACTAGATGATCGCCATTTCAGTTCAAATTTGATCTTTTTTCACAGTTTCCCATTTACAAAGCTCCCCCCTGACATGTTATGCATAACATTATCGTTGCTGATTTTGATATGTGATTTATTCATTATATTTCCTACCTTGCCATATGTTATCCTCACGTGTGATGGTTTGCCGCACAGTAAGTCATGTACAGCACCTGTTGTCATTTTAAACGTAATGGTGTCTACAGTTGAGACAGGGCATCTTCCCTGCCTGTGTAAGTTTGTCTTTTTTCCTCCTGAGTCTTGAAATGTGCAAATAAAATTAGCAGTGTGCAAATTTCTTTAGGATTGATGTCTTCGAAGAGGAAGTGAAAATTGAAGCATGTTTGCTGACTGGGACCATAAGAGCAAACATCGAGGTAATTATAGATATACAGGCCAATCGCGCGACGGCTTTGCTAAAATGAGAACGACCAAGAGTATTTGCTGTTTTAATATGTCACCTGAGAGACAGTTTTTTCAAGTCAGAAAGCCTAACAGTGATACGTTACGGTGCAGATGGAAGTTTTTATGTGTACAATGTTTAAAAGGAAACATTTACATTCAGATGTTTACAGTGGAACCAGTTTCATTCTGTAGAAACCCATGCAGAGAGTGACCGACAGTAACAGTTAACTGTTCTACTATAAACATGCTAGACACTGAGGCGCTGTTTGAACTTGGTTTTAAAATGCGTCTTGGGTGATCGGATCGCAACTAGACAGCTCTAAATACAAGTGTAAACAACTCCCAAGATGCATTGTGATCCAATCACTCAAACCACTTGGCAAGGTGGTCTGGGACATATTTGACTACATATTTTTTGTAGTGTAAACATTAATGTGTCCTGATGCGTCCCTGACAAGGACGTCACAGTATCATGGCGTGAGGCCATTTGACCTTCTAGTGGAAGTAACACAGGGGGTAACAAATTCTGAACACAAGAGGTGAAGACGCATGACAGACACAGGTGTGAACAGTGATGTGTTGCAGCTGTCCACTTGTGATCTGATCGCCCAAGATGCATTTTACAACCGAGTATAAACAGATCCAGAGACAGCCATTAAAGTGCATGGCAAACCCTGTGTGTGGTCAGCCCAGATGTCCTGCAGAGCCAATCATCAGCCCTGGATTTCCAGCTGGCCAATCAGAGGCTACGGTGATGTGTCACTTTTGGTTTTCCTGGAAGAAAGATGGATCTGGTGAACATAAACTTACTGCGGGCCGAAAGTGCTTCTGGTTGCAGTGCATTCTGGGTAAGGCTCTGTGATACTCTGAGAAAAGGGGCAAAGGAAGAAGGGGACGGAATTGATTAGGCTTCTTGGTTTATGCAGAGCGGCTCCAGTAAATCCCATCATAAGATGAAATGCCACATAAAATTTCTCTTTTATATGCTTTACTATAGTAACTTTAAATAGTATGCAATTTTTTGGTAATATGCTATACATGTAATATCCCTGTATCAAGCTCAACAACTTCTGTGTACATATTTTTTCTTCATACTTTTTTTACATGGATATGGTATTTAAAAACGTAGCCTACACAGTTTTTTCACAATCAAAGATTTTTGCCATGGATACAAACAGGTGTTGCTACGGACCTTTTTCAGTGTTAGGACAGGTTGACAGACTCTAAAAGACATACTGTCTGGCATCTATACATTTCCTGTGGCTTCTGCGTTCATGTATGTGAGATTGGGAGAACTCCACTCCATTACTAAGGAGCATGAAATGCGTTGTTAATTTGCTTTCTAGCGAGCATGGAACTGACCCCACTCAGCACTGTTATAGACTAACTCACCGATACAGATAATCAGGTCCTTCGGTAGCTCCTCAGTATTAGAGCCAGCAATGTTAACATAGGACCTGAAGGATCTGATTACCTACATTATATGTGTTTAATTAGGACTGTACCTAAGCTATGCAGGGTGGTAGATCTCCGGGAGTAGAAAACAGCGCCTCTTCCGTACAATATTCGGAATGACTGATATTCTTAAATTTATTTAATGACACAATTTGGCCAATAGATGGCAGCATTAAACTTCAAACAGTGGATATTGAACCGATATCGTCTCCAAAAGAGTTCGGAAAATATTTCAGATAGTACCGTAATCTACGGAAAAGGAACTAACGTTGAATAACACAGCGTTGACTATTACGTGCTGATATACCTGCAATTTTAGTCCGTGCAAAAGGCATGGATTGTTGTGAACCATCCAAGTCGCCAGGGGGCAGTGCAACAAGAGCGACGAAAGTTCAGCATGCAACCGGAAGACGGTGTACTGTGGTGGGTTGCGCTGTCACTAAGAAACTGATCCTGAATCAGTTTGTTATTTACACTCGTTACACGCCTTTGGGGTATTTAATTTAACATACAACACTTTCAAATTGAAAGGTTCAGGGGCTTTCTAGTGCGTATTTTGCTGGATGCGAGTCGACTTAGAGTGATCATATATTGGTTTTCCTAGTTTAGATAATCCTAAAAGAAGAGTAGATACTGGGATTATTTCGGTAAGTGTGGCATACTTGATAGTCATTTAGTTGGAACTCGTTTTATATGTATTACTCTGGCTGCGCCGGTCAGTGTGTCATGACAGATGTTAGGCTTGTTAAATCGTTGGTTAATTAGATTTTGAAAGTGAAATATCTGTTTTGGTGGTCTGTGTATTTTAATTTTGAATATTTAGTTAGCGCCCTGTAGCTAATGTGCTAATCAGTAGTGCTGGATTTATGGTTTGTCACGTGTTGAAATTCTGAAAAGAACGCGATTCTGAAACGTCGATTAAGATACCTTTAATTAAAAAGGATTTTTAGATGACTTCATTGTTGTGTCAAAACATGTCAAATGGTTAGCTAGCTTGATTGAGTGATATTTAACACTTAACTAAGAGTTTAGATACAGTATAAAAATGGCCCGCAATCGTCACCCACCTAAACACTGTAAGGCAGTGGCCCCCAACCCCAGGGCCGCGGACCGGTACCGGGCCGTGGGTCATGTGGTACCGGTCCACGGGCTGCACAGAAAAAATAAAAAACTTCGGTCATGTGATAGTTACCGCTAAAAATAGTCCCACAAGCCGTTTATTATTATATTTTAAAGATACTTTTATGATATTTTAAAAATATAATAATGGGGTATCATTTATTCGTATAAATACGTAGACGTATATTTATCTGTCACACCTTAAAGACCGGGCCGTGAAAATAGTTTCTGATATTAAACCGGTCCGTGACGAAATAAAGGTTGGGGACCACTGCTGTAAGGTATAGCTTTGCTTAAATATACCTAGTCCGTAGCAACATGGAGTCCATTTAGGCGTAACCCGAAACTTAACTTTCGCCAACGTTAGCCAAGCAAACTTCGTGTGCGTATCAGAACATTTTTACTGTAATTTTTTAAACTAAATACCGGCAGGGTTGCAAAATCTTTGGGAATTTTTGGAAAAGTTGTAAACTTTCCATGACAATCAATGGGAATAAACTGGAAATTTGCAAAACTGCAGCCTAGCCTATAACGGGGGGGGGCACTAGTAGTAATATCATTGTGTAACCAAATGCTTGTGATTAATTACTTGTATGTAAAAACATCCCAGAATAAGGATCTGCATCAAAATGTACTCCTTATAAGTCATATTCTATGTTGCATTATTCATTTGGTTTGCTTTCTTTGCCAGCTTGCATTGAGTTCCATGGAGTTCAATATTTACAAAATTCCCCAGCTTAACTTCCCATGGAAAGTTTCCATGGGAATTTACTAGAATTTCTCTGCCCCTTTGCTACCCTAATTATCAATACTTTACACTGAATGGCTGTGGCAAAAGTGGCTTGTATCATAGTGCCTTATACCAGTGTCGCCTGTTTCTCTATCCTCAGACATGTCATCGTACACCTGCATCAGCTGCAGGGTGGCCTTTGCAGATGGTGAGGTGCAGCGGGCACACTACAAGACAGACTGGCACCGCTACAACCTGAAGCGGAAGGTGGCCGACATGCCCCCCGTGACAGCAGAAAACTTCCAGGAGCGGGTGCTGGCACAGCGGGCGGTGGCCGAGGAACAGGCGCAAGGTAGCGAAGTGGCCTGTGCCACCTGTGGCAAGAAGTTCTCCAGCGCAAATGCCTTCCAGAACCACCTGCAGTCCCGCAAGCACCAGGAGGCGGAGAAACGGGCCCTGGCGGCTGCCCAGAAGAAGGTGGAGAAGATGAACGAGAAGAACTTGGAGAAGGGCATGGAGGCAGAGCTGCTGGACAACAATGCCCGCAACGAGGCCCTCCAGCAGGCCCTGCGGGAGCAGCAGAAGGCTTCGCCGGCCAAGGCCGCCCAAGTCCAGGCCTCGGGGCAGGAGGTCCAGACCAGACAGCGACCAGAGAAGCCGCCCAGGTTGCAGTGGTTTGAGGAGCAGGCCAAGAAGATAAGTGCTGAGGAGGATGGTGCAGCTGCAGAAGAAGGTATGCTCAATGTGTGGAACTATAGATGGTATTTGGCCAGTTTTGAAATTGGTATCAGCACGGTAAGCCTCGGTCAAGAAGACTGATCCCTTTGGTCCATAAAGAGACCAGCCGAACACCTGCGTACCTGACGATAGAAGTTCTGGTGGGGTGGGGAAACCAGCTAACCTTGGAGTTCTGGAGTGACGTTTCTCAGCCCAGTCCTCAGGAGAACCCTCCCCAGACAGTCCACGTTTTTGCTTCCTCACCGCTTCCAACCAATCAGGAACACAGAGTACCTGGTACAGGTGTGTTGGGAGTTGGGTGGGAGTAAAAATGTGGACTGTGTCAGGATCCCTGTGCACTGGGCTGAGAGACACTGCTATAGAGGTTTTTATCCTGTATTTACCCGCCTAAGGGCATTATTATTCTCATCAGAAGATGTTGTCTTTTCTGCTGCACTGTGCTGTGTGTTTGTATAAGTGAAGAGCTTTAGGGCAACTATGTTGGGAAGGATGCCTTACAAAGTAAGACTGAGTACCGAATTACTCTGTGTAGACTTATAATTGTTCGAAGGACTTTCCCCCACATGCCTTTTCCACATTTTTAGCTTTAGTTCTGGGTTGTTTCAGGCAACACTTGAATTTCTCGCTCATATAATACATACATTTCAAGAGGAGTTAATAAATAATTTGTGACGATGGATCCTTGTTTCCAATATTGTTTGGTTGCCTTTAGCATACCTGCTAGAAATAGCGTTGTTGGTATTATCTGTTATTGGAATCGGTTATGTTTATTGGTTTAAGGCTGGGACTCAAGGTTTTGTTGATCCCCGCAGAGGCCTGGGAGGATATGGATGATGGTGATGATGATGACGACGATGACATGGAGTGGGGTGAGGGTGAGGAGGAGGTGACGGACGAGGCCGGATCGACGGCGTCGGGGGTGTCCTCTGAGCTGCCGCCTGGGGCCATCCCCGTCACGGACTGCCTCTTCTGCTCGCACCACTCGCGCACCCTCCTGAAGAACGTGGATCACATGACCAAAGTGCACAGTTTCTTCATCCCCGATGTGGAGTACCTGGTGGACCTGAGGGGGCTGATTCGGTACCTGGGTGAGTACCGGCACTCACTCTGTCACGATGGCCGCCGTGGTTGCTCGGCTGTTTCGGAGCCCTGCTCACTTTTCCATCGCTGTATCGACCAGTATGTCTTAAGGACGTGTGATGCAGGGACTTACCAATGAATGTTACTGTTGTTTTGGAGGCAAAGATAAGTTTTAGTGTCGTCTTTTTCTGTGCGTTGACGTTTTTGCTTTCTTGGAAGCTTCCATATCTGTATTCTGAGCTGAGTGACTTGCAAATTATGTCAGTCCTTCGGCTGTCTGTTTCTTCCCCGTAACGGGGTATTGCATTTTCTCTTCCCTGTCATTGCCTCGGGGGATGGTAAATATAAATTTCTTTTGGGTGGGGCATGTAGTCTGGTCAGCATCTGACCAATTGAAGCTCAGTCATCTCCGAATGCACTTTAAGGGATCCTGCATCTGCAGATGGTCATGGGTACCCGGCTTTTGAGCGGAGGTGACGGGCAAAAACTAAACACAGCATTTATTACCTAAATGTGTGCAGATGGTGACTGGGAAGGATTTCGCTGTGATTTCTGGGAAGGATCCAAGCAGAACCTCATACATTTTATATAGTATTTGCTGTGTTATGATTTTCCCTATGGAATAAAGATCTGTCTGTCTATGAATCATTGTTAGGAAATGTTAGTAATATGAAATATGTATGTTCATAAATACATATGTATTCATGGTGGTGTTGAGGGTCCCATCTGGGCATTAAACCGCATGGCATGCTGTCCCCCCCCCCCCCGACCCTTAATGCCCTGTGTTCCTACTGCATCATTAATCATATTTTGGGACTCGTGAGGAAGCGAAAATATGGACTGTCTGGGGAGGGTCCCGTCTCCCGCCCCCCAATGGATTGTATGACCTGTGTCCCCCTGTGCCTCTAACCTTTGTCGTCCGCATTTCAAATTTTCTCTCTCCTGTGTCTGAAGGAACTTCTAACATTTATGTCTGTCACAGAAGCATGTAATGACTGGCCAGTAAAGCGGAACTATTAAAATTAAAACCTTAGGGGCTTCCGTGGAAAAAATGAATCGGAGGAACATCAAAGATAATGAGATTCTTTACAATTCAAGGGCATTTAAATCCAGCCAGGAAATGCACTGACCTTACAATTAACACTAAAACAGAGCTTGTCATACCACAGGATGATGAGTCACTCGCTCAGCGCAGGAAGGAAACCTAAAGCTCACGTTATTTATAGGAGAATATGGTTAGGAGATGGCCCTCTCTCGCTGACAGACGCTGGCGTTTTATGAATTCGTCAATATCCATTCTGTTTACTTCCATAATGTTCAATAATTTATTTTTATGTTGTCCCTCTTGCCATTGTGGTTTCCCCAGAACGTTTAACAAAGACAATCGGCATTACACTGTCAAGCATAGATCATAAACGTATGGGGGGAAAAAAACGATTTGCAGGTGTGTTATTCAATGTTGGAAGTGTGTCCAGAATGAGACTGCATACCGCTGAGAGGAAACAGCCTTCTGTGGTAGGTCTACGAAGGAGTGGAACCTTCTGGAGGCTCAAGACCAACCGTCTGCCTGCTTGGTTGCAGGCCTTTATAAACTGCTAAAAATAGCATGTAAGACAAAAGCTTTATCTGCGAATGTTTTTGGCGTTTGACAGGTTTGGCCGCGCCGTCCGAGCTGTCAGGCCGTGGTGCTCTGCCAGGCCTGCCTTAGCCAGCTAGTGCCCGCGTCTGGCGGGGATCCGCCTTCTCACAGCAGATGGCGCCGTTGCGGCTCCTCCGCTGCCGCTGTGATCCCTCTCGGAATGCGGCGGCTTTGGCCTTCTTAAAGTGACGGCGCGTCTTTATTTATGAAGTTGTTCTTGTGACCGTTACAACAACGGCGTCGCGTTATCTGGGTTGCCGATGAGTGCCATGATGTTTATTAGTAATATATGAGGAATTTCTTTGGGTTCCAGAGCACTGCTCCCTCACACCTGCAATGGGTTGGCGCCCCGTCCTGGATTATTCCCTGTCTTGCGCCCCTAGCTTCTGGGATAGGCTCCGAACCCCCCCGCAACCCTGGGTAGGACAAGCAGCATGCAAGTGGGTGGATGGATACAATCTGCTACTTTGAGAGCTGTCCACTGTGAACTGGCAGTGTCAACCCCAGTGTCTGCCATTGACTGTTAGCCCTCCTTATTTCAACGCATCGACTGTTAGGCCTCCTTTTTTTCAACGCATTGACTGTTAGGCCTCCTTTTTTTTTTTTCAGCGCATGGACTGTTAGGCTTCCTTTTTTTTCAACGCATTGACTGTTAGGCCTCCTTTTTTTCAACGCATTGACTGTTAGGCCTCCTTTTTTTTCAACGCATCGACTGTTAGGCCTCCTTTTTTTCAACGCATTGACTGGACCCAAGAGTTGGATTTTAAGTCGGTGGGGGCACGATAACTAGCTGACTCCTCCCCGCTGCCCCTAAGCCCCTGATTTGTGTCCACAGGGGAGAAGGTTGGTGTGGGGAATGTCTGCCTGTGGTGCAATGAGAAAGGCCGCTCCTTCTACTCGACGGAAGCCGTGCGCAGTCACATGACCGACAAGAGTCACTGCAAGCTGTACACGGAGGGCGACGCCGCCCTCGAATTCGCCGACTTCTACGACTTCAGGTGGCCTGTCTGCTCCTCCTTCCCCCCCCCCGCACCATTTTCACCCACCCTGGCTGTTCAGTCGTCATCTTTCCGGGTTAAACTACCATCACAAAGTCTCATTACAGAGAGACGAGTAGGAAGTTCTTGTGCGCGTTTCGGAACGTGACGCATTGGCACCAATGCCCAGATATTTATTTAATTGGGTGTGAATTCTAACACCGCGTCTTGTATCCAGGCTGGGGGGGGGGGGGGTTGTGTGTGTTTGCTGGGCTTATGGTGAGACAATGGAGCAGCCTCCCCCCCCCCCCCACCAGCCGACGTTAGCGAGTGTTGGGATGGTGGGAGCGCTCACTTCCCGCTGAGCCTGCTCTCACCATCGCCATTGGATTTAATAATTAAAGGGGTGTCTGTTATTAATTAGCTTATTTTTATTTGATGGACGCCTGTAGCTCTGCGCCTGTTGTCTCATGTTACATTCTCAGAGTGTGTCTGTGAGAGAGAGAGAGATACAATACACGGTGATGTGGATTTTCAGTTGCCAGCCCAGCAGGAAAGTCAATGGCGTCTTTCGATAAGTGGGGTGGACGGTTCGTGTCTGTCGATGGGCTCGCGATGCGTCCTGAACACGCCCCCCGGCTGCCGCTTTGCAGGAGCAGCTACCCGGACCACGGTGACGGCGAGGAGGCGGACATGGGGGAGGTGGAGCTGCCGGACGAGAAGAAGCCGGAGTACGACGACGAGACCATGGAGCTCACCCTGCCCTCTGGTACGCTGGGCTGCCCGTGTGAATGCCCCTCCCCCGCCTCCGGCCCCTTCGTACCGTGGGGGGTGTCACGCACCTGCTGTCCCACCCCCATCCCTTCGCAGCCACGCCCGTCGTCCCCCCCCCCCCCCCCCCCCCCCCCCC
>JAODJU010000081.1:1746380-1759439 GCA_026776725.1 Gnathonemus echidnorhynchus
CGGCCCCCCCCCCCCCCCCGATCCCCACACACACTGTGACAGCTGCCCCTATTTCAGGAGCCAAGATTGGCCACCGGTCCCTCATGCGCTACTACAAGCAGCGATTCGGCGCGCCCAGGACCGTGGCGGTGGCCCGTGACAGGAATGCTGTGGGCCGGGTCCTGCGGCAGTACCGGGCCCTGGGCTGGGGGGAAGATGCAGGTGAGGCTCCACCCCCGCCTCGAGGAAAGACGACCCACTTCTTACCAGATCGGTCAACATTTAACAAAAATAGGATCTGCTGGCAGAGATTCACGAGCAATAAGCTTTTATTTGATTTGCGCGTTTCGGAAAGAAGAGCGAAAGCCGCTCTGTGTTTTGATTTTACGGTTAGATGCCACTTCTGTAGTCGGGTATCTTCAGAACATAGTGCTCTGTCTTGTTTTTCTCCTTAATCTAAAAACCAGCTTCAGTTAAGCGTAACCTGCGATAGTATCGCAGATGAGAAGGTCTTAAGTAGTAAACTTTATCTCGGGCACGACAAGATTACAGCCATTGTTCGTTTTATTATCAGAGCGGCACGGTACAGAGCAGAGAACCACTGACGCCTGTACTGTGAAGTAAACACGCCAATCGTACCCAATCGTGCCCGCCCTGGGCGATGCCCGTGGTGCCATTGAGCTGAAAGATGTTTTCCTCAGATCCTAAATGCACCAGAAAACACCCCACTAGTGTTTCTGAGACATTGTGGGTGGAAAGCACGCCTAAGGAATGTTATCTGGTGTGTCCCGGCCCACAGGCAGAGACGCCGCCACGCGTAGCCGCAAGGACATGCAGTACGTGCAGAGGATGAAGGCCAGGTGGATGCTCAGGACCGGGATGCAAAACAATGCCACCAGACAGACGCACTTCAGAGCCCAAGTCATGTTCTGAAGTCCTGGCAGAGCGCCCCCTGCTGGCCCCACGGCTGGGTGACTCCAGCTGCGCCCCCAGCCCCGCTGATTACAGGAGATTATCACCCATGCGTCCTTTCCCAACCGGAGGAGACTGTTGGAGTTTCCATAATCATTCTTTGCAGAGTAAATTACAGAGTGCAGCCAAAACCGATTTTGTGGCGCTTTGAAAACCTGGGTTGTGGCGCCTGGTTTCATTGTGTTGGGGAGACGGCTGTGATCATTTATTATAGCCGGTAATTAAATGGACACGTTTTCAGAAAATGCTACCCTGAAAATATAATTATTGCTTAAAATTATAATGAATTTCCATAAAGAACAGTGTTTTAATGAGCATCATGTTTCTTGATTTTTTTTTTCTCCCCCCTTCTTTGTGAAAGGTGTCCTGGTTGAATTTATAACCCACCCCCCATGGATCTCTGACTCCCTGTTAGAGTTGTGTGTCATGGCCGCAGGCTTTCGGGTGTCCTGGGATTTGGTCTTTGGGTCCTCCTGCTCCTCTCTGTCCCCTCGCCTCTCTGTCCAAGCATCCTCCCTCCTGTTGTCCCTCCCCCTTCGCCCCTTGCAAGGAGAATAAGGTCATTTGGCGTGTAGGTGCGGCAGACTCTGCCAGTTCAGCCCATGCAAATTACCCCCCCCCCCCCGCCCAGCACTACTGGTTGTGAATCAGCCTCTTCCCCATTTATAATGGACTATACTGGAATCGCTTTTTGATACATGCTGCTTCTGTGTGGAAACAATGCTCTCGTTATAGCCCCGCGCAGAAACACTGAGATTAGTAATGGCTGAGTAATGAGGTAAGTATAGGCAGGCTGCTGTGATAGTAGTATTACGAGTATTACAGCCCAGTTCAGACAGCCTCTGTAATCAGATGAATGATTCTTTCTGAAGCTGGAGTTCGGATCCACCCAGTCTAGGCTCAGAAGTCGAAAGCCAGGTGGCAGACGTGTCTAACCTTGATCGAAGATTATTCTGAACGTGGATCAACCTGAGCCGCGATACTGAGGTCATTCTATCCGCCCGCCGACGGGGCGGGCATGTCCGTCGGGCGGCGCGTGAAGGGGGCTGGTGATCGGTTGTGCCCTGCAGTCACGGGCGACATCGACACTCCCCTCAGCTGATCGATTTGTGTTCCAGGTTGGCCCAGGCACTCTGCCGGCGGGGCAGCAGCACGACGTGGGCAGGGGAAGCGATGCGGACGCTGGGGGCGGGGGGAACCCGGCTGATCCAAGAAGGCAAAACGAGGCTGGTGCCGTCAGATCGCACCGGGGGCAGCTGGACTAACCCTGAGCTGAGTCTGTGGGTCACATGCTATTCTATGATAATGTTGCAAATGACGACAATAAAAAGATGTGGAGTAGGGGGGTCCCGACGATGACTTCTTTTTTTAACTGGGGGGTCGGTCCGAATGCGAAAATACGGGGAATCGATCCCGTAAAATACGGGATGGGTGGCAACTCCATGCGGGTAAATATATTTAATAAGCATCGGTAGCTGGGGCCCTGAACTTCAGGTCGCGTAAGTCAGCGTATTATAGCGCCCCTGCCACATTTAATGCGCTCTTCTGTAGAAATAACTCGCTTACCGAACTCTTCCGTTCTGACCTCGTTTCTAATACCCGTGATAAAAGGAGGTTTTTGTATCTCAAATGCGCCCAGTATTTTAGGTCCTGAAATACATAGTCTGGATGTATTGGTTCATATTGATTATTAGAAGTACCGCTAATGCAGCGACTCAGGCGGGTTATGCTTTCGGCAGCCACCTGTTGGACGGCTATACATCCTATACATTTCTCTAAGAATAAATCATATCGCATTGCCATTTTATAATCCCGTCTAAAAGTGCATTGGATGTTTTAACATTAAGCGGTCTTGCTGTGAAAATAGGCCACGAACATAGGTCTGTAACGAGGTAGCCTATACATCTCATTAGGTTTAAATATAGTTCTATGGGCTTACCTGAAGCGTGATATGTAACAGCATTAGGGGTTAATTTTTTATTTTGCAGACCAGCTGATGGGTATAGTAATGTTCTTGCAATTACACAGTTCCTCGAGTCTGAAGATGCTTCTGCTTATTAGAGGTGCGAACGGCATGCCGAAGCACCAAAAAAAAAAGGCGTATTATTAGCGAGTCGGGCTGCCCTGCGTTAATTACCGGGCGCCATCAGAAGCCTCATTACGCGCATCATTTCACGCCGTCTCAAACGACTGCAAAAGCCAGCGAAATACCCCCGTAATAACACGGGACTGGCCAGGTATCGATTGCTCTTGTAGGTAATGATTGGACGTGAGTTGTAATTTACTTTGTTGCATTAGCGGACATTACTACCGCTGAGCCGTATAGGTAGTGCACTTCCTCTGAATGGGAGCAAGGGGAGCCGCCTATCTCATCCAGACGAGCAGCGCTTTGTGGCTTATCAAAAGGAGACCTAGTTACCCTAAATACATCAGACGAAGAATGTGACAATATATGCGTTTCCCCTTCCACCTGATCAAGGATAATCAAGTGGAAACTTCAGTAGGGCCACAATATTATATTTAGAAAAACTATATTATGTGAAGTAATCGCACGTTGTATACTTGAAGAAAATGGTGCGCAGAACAATGGCTTTGTGTTTTTAAACCCATTTCATCATGCAGGACCGTGTAGGATAACCTGGGAGGCACGACCCCGCCCCCCTTTCGGCCACACCCCTTTATGTCAAGACGACCAATCACAGTTTAACGATTGGTTTAGGAATTACACCTGCTCCGGGACCACGGTCTCCTGGTTTATGGGGACAGATTGAGCCTCTACGCCTGGTTTTACCGACAGAGAGGATGGCGTGCAATGAGAAACAGAAAGGGAAAGCAGTAGGAGCAGCTACGAAGGAGGTCTGGAGTAATAAGGCAGGAACAATATGATGTCATCTGACAGTTGGTAAGTGTTCCATCCTGATTATGGCAGGAAATGGCTGCGTTCCACCGAGGACTTAAGAGGCCCTTGTGGTGCCCAGTGCCTGTGGCTTTTTTCTTTGCCCCCCCCTCCCCACCTCACCCTCCTAGCTATGGCTCACTATGAGGAGATGTGGAGTTCTGCTGAGAATTTAATCAAGAAAAAGACCAATCCATCATGTTGGAGGGCAATGATGAAAGGTTTCTCCGCGGACCAGGAATTTTAGTATTAATGCGAACGAAGCAAGGCACAATATCAGAGCAAAAAAAAAAAAAGCTTTGTAGTTCTGGGTATTGTTTAATGGAATTAATAAATAATACGCATACTTTGAATCGGTTTTATTAGTTTCTCATGTCAAGATATTGAACGCGTTTTAGTCTTAACAAGTGGACGTTTTGAGATTTATTTAGACTATAATTGCACAAAGTTTCGAATGACGATTTTTATACGTCATCTTGTCGTATGAAGTGCAGTAAGATGCATCGTTTACAGCGCACCGTCCCCGCTGAGCCAGACTTACCGAAACCACTTATGTGTTAGTAGGTCAGCAGCAAGACCGCCGAAGCACCGCAAGGCGAGCGAGAAGAGGAGCGCCCGGATCGCCGCGCCGCACCGCGCTCGTTCCCCCTCCGCCGGACTCCCGGATGGCCTGTGCGGCATTCACTGACGGCGAGGCCGGCGTGCGATCGTCCCGGCTCGCGCAGCTGTCACCCCCACGGCTCGCGCCAACGCGCCTCGGCGCATCTCCCCGCGTGACAGGCTCGCGCGCCCGCGCCGCCAAAGTTTATCTTGCGTTTATTAAATTCTCTGTTTCCAAGGAAACGCGACCCAGGTGAGGAGACTCTCGCTCGGAGCGGCGTCGGCTTCCCCTGCTCAGTCCGCCGTCGCTGGCGGTCTGCTCGGATATGAGCCGGTCGAGACCGCTGCCTTCAAACCGCAAAACCGACTACACATGGGAGAGACGCTTTTCCTCCAACTTTGCCAAACTGTAGCGTCATTTGTTATATTTGAGCTCATTTGCTCCATCCGTTTCCACGTCGTCGACTGTTTTGGGAATACATCCATGCCTTCTTTCTAGATTCGGC
This sequence comes from Gnathonemus echidnorhynchus, assembly GCA_026776725.1. NCBI lineage: Eukaryota > Metazoa > Chordata > Actinopteri > Osteoglossiformes > Mormyridae > Gnathonemus > Gnathonemus echidnorhynchus. The sequence continues at coordinate 1,751,334 of JAODJU010000081.1, forward strand.
ACGTTGTCTGTTCTTTTTTTTGCATTTTGTTTTTATTTATTTATTTATTTATTTATTTTTCCTGCGTTTTATTCATTTAATATGAGCCGAGAGGCTGAGGTGGGTCCGGTTTGCAGGGGCACGGAGGGCGAACCACAGGGAGGCGCTGCAATAATCCACTCCGGCGCAGAGCGCGATCCGAGCGATTTGGAAGGACATCTCGACACGGGGATAAGCCATGGGGATGGGGAGGACGGCGAGCTTGTGGATGTTAACCCTGAGGAAGGACACAGTGGATGCCTCACCGACCCAGATGGCGATGCATGCTGTCTGCCCAGCGAGGAGCTTTCGGCACAGAGTCCCGGCAAGGCTGGGACGTTGCAATCGGACTGCAGCAGCGAAACCTGCATACCGACTCCCAGCTGTCGGATTTGCTTCCAGGGAGCCGAGCAGGTAGCGTAAGGGATCTCAGTTTGTCGCAACTGGCGGCGACACGCGGGAATTCAGGCGGGATGCATGCGTGCGATCGGCGTGTTTCAGCACCGGGGTCAGCGCCTAGCAGCCATCTGCCCAGCCGGGGTGCGAAGATCAGTATTAAACAGTAATAAAATGTAATACCAGCCGCTCATATATTTCTCAGGGCGGTAAGATCTTTACCCAGCCAGCCACCTGCATTCCATTTTTGTTAGAATGTGTGAAATAGTGTAGTTTACATATAAACACCACAGTCGTCTGACTTTACAAGGTGTTATTACAAGATCTGCCTAGTTTATTTACAGAAAGAATGTATAATCGGTACACGGTGAGCTAAGTGTCCTGGTCTTGTTTGTATTGTTGTAGGTTGTCTGTATCATACCACGCAATGAAATGACAAAAGTGAATTTAACTTTTTAAACTTTTCCCCTCTGTGTTGGTCACAGCTGTTTTGAGGATTTTGCCTCAGACAAAACTCATCCCAGAGGAATATTTTAAGAGAAGTATGGCTGCAATCAGTCCTGCAGTTTTAAGTAACATTTTAATTTGAGCAGTGTACTGTTACACACAAACACAGGGACTCCGTGTGAAATGCATAGCAGCAGTTGTCTATAAGAGAGAAATGGAGTGTTTTTAAATGGCGTGCTTGACTTGCACAAAATTAGCAACTGATTACTGCCACGCCATAAAAAAAGTCAGTTTACACGACAGCAGATACTTGTTCAGCACAATTTCCAGCCAGACCTTGCCATTTATCTGTCTGTCCATCCATCATCTAACTGCTGATGTAGCGGAGGGTTACGGGGTAGGCCTGGACCACATCCCAAGCCGCACAAGGCTGATGTACCTCCTGATCAGGATGCCAGTCTGTCGCAGGATTCCTGAACCATTTTTGCACCTGGATATTTGTAGTATAGCAAATACTTCAGGTTAATTTGCAAAGGCCTCTTCAACATAGTTCTGCAAGAGCACTCAGTGAATATTTAGTATGAAGAGTAGCATGATAGACGGGCAATACTGAAGCTAATGTCATGTAGTATTAAAAGTTTGACTGTAGAAATCCTCTGGGCTAATTAGATGTTTCTCCTGTGAGTGTGATAATTGTTCACAGGTCAAGTGTTGGATCTGAACTTTGGAGAGTAGGAGTGAGCTTCTCTAGGCTAGACTTGGCCATCTGTTGGGGCGGGAAGTCAGCCTGTGTTGCTGCAGGTTGTATGTTGTGGGTCACGGCTGCAGGCCTGTTGACGTATGACGCGATTGTAGAGGTTCCTGGGCTCGGGTGAGAGTGGGACGACGGGGCAGACGGGGACTGTGCTGCAGGGTGAGGGGCTTTGTCCGAGACATGCCCTGGAAGCAGGAGAGTGACACCAGCACCAAGGTTTACGGTGGACCTTAAACAGGAGGGGTGTTTCTCAAACCAAGGACACAAAGATCGTACTTGTTGTCTTGGCAAGACCAGCCTTGCAAACTTGCCTCCCGAGAATGAACTCGGGGTGCGATGAATCATGGGATTGGTCACGTTTGGCGAGGATGCAACCTATGCATCCTTGATATTTGGGGTGGAGCAAGAACGACATCTGGGGATTTTTACCGTCCTCTGTACTTCTGTTCTTAGTATTGGAGCTGGTCTTCGGCAATGGAAGATGATGTAAAACGGGTAAGCGAGAACACAAGAACGGTCAAGTACGCATATTGAGAAACACCCAAGGTCTAGATTAGATACAGAGAGGGGGGGTGCATCGCTTAGGCTGGCTGGCAGATGGTTTCGGAGCAGGATTCCTGCAGATTCAGCCTTTGCCGCCAGCAGATTCTTCACTTATTCTGGGAATTACAAGCAGATCTGCATCCTGCCATCTGACGGCGGGCTGCGGATGCGCCTGCATTAATCGGCTCAGGCGCGTAATCGGGAACCGGACCTTTTTAACGTCCAATAAGCGGGGAGGAGAGGCGTCTGTGCCGAGGGCACTGGAAGCTGGTGAAGGGGGGGGTGGGGTGGCGTGTGATGTGTAGGTCTCTGCTACGTCTGGCTCCAACTCGTGCTGCAACGTTTGCCACTCTGGAGAGCAGAGATCATGCAGAGCTCGCTGTCTGCGAGTAAGACCTGTGGTTGCATCCTCCGTTCATACAAAATGCCAGATTTCAATAACATACGTAAAAGATCTAATCATCCAGGATGCATCCTGCTCTGTGCTCCAGGTTCACCTGGACCCTTTACTAGATAAATGGGTTATAAAATATGGATGGATGGATGGATGGAGGAATGATTGAACGATGAGACGCAAAGCCAGGTGAAGGAAGCTGAAGGAAGTGTGACAGTTTGTCCCCCATTCAGCTCATGTGATAAATACACTGCAGAGTAACTGGTTTATTCCCAGAACACTCCCCCCCCCCCTGCACACCTCCAGGCCCCCAGCACTCATTGCTCATTCTGCTTGAAGAGATGTCCCATAAACCCCTGCTGCACGCGGCACGCTCCCTGAATTACCTGATATCTCAGCTCCCGCGAGCAGCCAGCGCGCTCTCCGCACCTCACCGCGGGTTGGCCGCCCCGCGCGGCGAGGAGGGGGGTGTAGCTTAGCGCACTGACGGGCAACGCGAACGGGATGCAGATCGGCCCCCCCCCGGGTGGAAATGTCAACCGAACCCATGTGGCTCAGGGGCTGCAGGGGGCGGGGCTTGTTTTAAAAAGAAGACATTTCGCATCTCTGAGTGCTCAACTGGGAGTAATGGATGCTGGGTCATTAACAGGCCTGTTGCTCATCAATTCCAGTTACGCTCTCTCTCTGTTTCCTGCTGCTAATGCCTGGCCGCGTTTTCCTGAGTCCTTGGTGGAATCTGATACACTCCCTCTACATCCTGTGACATTAGGCTGCCAGGTTCGAGCTCCCTGGCTTGACGTCGGCATCTTGCACACCCATTCTCTGGAGGCGGGGTTAAGCGCCGATTTTGGGCCGGAACAGAGACTCTCTGAGAGACACATGACACAGAGTATGTACGTAACTTGAGCTTAAGAACATCTTGAAGCTGGGACTTTTCACTCTGCTTCTTTTACACTGGGACGTATCTGTTATGCATCTAATTTCCATGCGTCTCCTTTTAACGCAGGAAGTCGCCGCCGTTTTTCCGGTGGCAGACGAGGGATTCGCTCTTATTAGTCGACTGTTTGCTTTGTCATTTCCCTCCGAAATAGGCCTGAATTATTAATGCCTGGAAACACTGAAACACCATGTAAACTCCCCGGAACATCTTAAAGCTGTGCTGCTCTCTGTAAGTCAGCGAGATTAACAGTTTGCTCCATCAGACGAGTTTACTAATGGAACCGGGGGTGTCTGACTGCCCCCACTATTATTTTGCCTTTCACTGGGGGCTTTCTGTGGCTTACATTTATTCCATTATCCTTCATTCATCACAGGGGGAGTATTTTATATGGAATTCCACAGTACCTGAACCTGCTAGCTAAATTATCGGGTTTTATTCACCTCTCATTTGCCCGTTTTCTGTACTCCTCATCTCCTCGCATTTTAGCTCATATAAACTTATCTGCTACATCTGTCCATTACTGCCATCTGATTGCAGATAAACGTTTGGACGGACAGCCTTTTCTGTTACTGCTATATTGTTCCCATGCGCCAAATAGCCGGGCCATTTTCATGTACAGTTTCTCTAGCATCCCATAAAAATGAAATGCGGGAGGTTTTTAAATTAATTTTGCGTTATCACTCTGGATATTTCCCGTCTGTATATTTATTAGCTTGAGACACAGATTCAGTGATGGCTATAAAGTTTTCTGTTATGCACTATTTACACTATATATCTATATATTTTTTTCGCTATATGTGGTGCATTATTGTAGAAAACTTAAAAATTTCACTTAGGTATTTTACTTATTGCTGAATAAAATGCAGAATATTCAATCATACAAAGACGTAGTGCTTCTGTATCTGACTGGTATTTTGAACAGAGTAAACCTTTGAGTACCGTGTTTGCGATGATATATGGTGAGTCACCCCCCCCCCCCCGCCCCGATGACAAGAAGCTGCTGATTTATTAGCCCCCCAGTCTCATTAGCGGCAGGGCAGGGGGACTGCGGCGAATCCGTGAGGGATCGTGACACGTTGAGAAATGGGGCCACCCGGATACCGCGGGTAATTTGGTAATGCCGGGTGAGCCGCGGCGCATCCCGCGGGCGGAAAGCCTATCCGTCGCTGTCGGAGACGCTGTGCATAAAACAAAAAAAAAAAAAAAGAACAAATCAGCCTGCCGATGGATTACTGTACGCCCCAGTCTGCTACAGAGAGCTCCGCGTTTGCGGGATTGTTGCTGTTCTGAAGAGTTTATTGCAGAAAAAAAAATGGCACTTACGGGAAATGTGGCAGGTCTGTTTTGACAGGGAAAAGTGCTGTGCTATATTTATGAATCCTGGGCATAATATTCTCTTCAAGGTCGTGTGACGATCCGGTGGCTCGTCTCTCTAATTTGGCTCCCCCCAGTTCGTTACCTTGGAACGAGGGCCTCACCTGGGTCAGCCTTTCAGAATCCGTCAGGCTTGGGGGGAGGCAGCGAGGCTGGTGCATTTCTCCGCGTTTGTCTGTCGCATGTTTACATTGCACCCCACCTTATTTCTTACTCATCCAAATCACACTACTGATCCTTGCTGAGTGGTTCCTGCTGACAGATTGGCATTAGTTACGGTTTTTGACCACGTCTTTAGTTTTGCTTCGGTTAAGTTTCTTTAATAAACCCTTGAGCTTCCTAAGTCAAATGTACATACTCCTCTTTTGTTACTGCCTTAAACCGGGATGTAGCAGTCGATAAAAAATGATACGTGTGTCCCTGGGCCTAAACACTGTTCCTGAGTGTCTTATTAGCGATGACTGTGCAAAGTGGGATATGCATAACGGAAATGTACAGGAGGCTGTCCTTTGTGGCTTTTACTGCACGTTAAAAGCCCCTCTTTTGCAGGGAATGATGCTGTTTGGTCCGTATTACCTTTGCTTTGCTTTAGCTGGGTGGCTATCTCCTGCTGTTAGGGAGATTATTCGGACTGTAAGCGCAGATTTAGAAGATCATCATCTTCCATAAAGCCGGCGAGGTTCAAGGTGTTAGCGACCGCGCCGCTTTCAGTTCAAACCGAGGGCAGTCATTTGGTCTGCGGGCCGACCTTGTGAGCGGTGACCTCCTGATCACCGGTGTTGCCCTCCTCTGCCCCCCCTCCCCCGTCCCAACAGGGGCAGCTGCTGAACCCGTGTCGATGTGACGGGTCCGTCCGTCACACCCACCAGCAGTGCCTCCTGAAATGGATCAGCGAGCGCGGCTCCTGGACCTGCGAGCTCTGCTGCTACCGGTTCCATGTCGTTGCCATCAAGATGAAGAAGCCCTGGCAGGTGAGACCACGCCCACTCCAAGGTCATGCCCACTCTCGGACCGTACACACTCTAATGCCACGCCCCCTCTCCCTGGACACACCCACTAATAGGCCACACCCACTCACAGGCCACACCCACCATGACCTTAAGCAAGAGTTTTAGCATCAGGCATGATGAGGTGCTGGGCGGTGCTGGGAATTCCCAAGGGGGTCATTTGGATAATACAGGCAGTCGGATAGATAAACCGGGTTAAAGCTGGGAATTTCACTAAGTAATACTGGCTGAGGGAGTTCGTGTGAGTGAGGCTGTACACCTCCCTTTCCATCGCTACCATCCCGCAAAGTGAGACACACTGTCGCCCCCAGTTAATGTCTTGAAAAGCGTGACGGCAACTCGTGGAACTCTCTGGAAAGGGGGGGGGGGAAACACACATAGCCGCGTCTCCCTGACGTTCCTTTCAAACTGAGAGGCCGGTCAGACTCTTCTGAGATGGTCCAGGGGATGCTGGCTGGCATTTAAGCCGTATCATGATGACGGAGTTAATTGAGTAAGTGGGAGAGAGAGGACTGGAGGATCATCTGACTCACTGTTGCCCTCCAGGAAGACATCAGACTGATACAAACACAGCTATCGCATCTCTGCTATCAACGTCATGCGATTGAAATCAAATGGCAGTTTGCGCAGCACTTACTGGCAACACAACTGGAAACATACAGCAGCATGGCAACCATGGTTCTGTGTCTGTTATGGATTTCCCGTGTGTGCTTGAAAGTGTGACAAAAGAAAGGAGGAAAAGCTTAGGGCTGAAGGAACGGAGAGAAGACCTGCCTCTCGTCAATTAAAAATGATTTTCAGACAGGCACCTTCTCAGACGGCCTCGGTCCCCCCCAGGATGAGGTGGGCTGTTTTCACCAATGGCCCACGGCATTTGCTCGTGCCGCCCATTCCTCTTCCTGATCCCACGCTCAGAGACAAAGACGAAGTCTCCCCGGGCTGAGTCATTCTGAAACACACCGAGCTTGGGAAGGGATTCGGATAAATCCAGTGTTTGTGCTCTGTTTCTTGTGGGTGAATAGGGAGGGAGGGGGATGGTGGGGGCGAGCAGTTTGACTGTAGGGATGGTTTCACAGACATGCCAGTGAGACTCTCCTTCACTCGTGATCCAAAGAGGGGTTTATCTCAGCGTGAGAGTTTCAGTCAAAGCTGATATGATCCCTGTGCTTTAATACACAAAGAACTGCTGTCTGTATAGACCCACAGGATTACAGCCAGACGGAAACAACTTGCACATTACCCAAATGTTGTCTGAATGTTGCCTGAATGTTTTCCTCATTTTCTACCAGCTAGTTCTTCTGCATGCCTTTCCTTTGTGTTACTTGTAACTTTCCTGTTACCTGTGCCTTTCCTTTGTTACCTGTGTTACTGGAACACTTCCTGTGTAGTATATTTGTGTTTCTTGTGTGTTACCTATATAGTTCCTGTTTGCCATATGTTCCTTTCCTCTTTGTTACCTGTATGTTTTCTGTATGCTAATTTAGTGTTTCCTTTGTGTTACCTGTACATTTAATGTTTGCTATCCTTTTTTCTCTGCGTTATCTGCACACTTCCTATTTACTATCTTTGTGTTTCCTGTGTGTTACATGTATGGTTCTTGTTTACCATCTGTTCCTTTCCTCTTTGTTACATGTATGTTTCCTATTTGTACATTTCCTGTTTGCCAACTTTGTTTCCTATGTGTTACCTTTACCCTTCCTGTTTGCCATCTTTGTGTTTCCTGTATTACCTGTACTCTTCCTGTTTGCTACCTGCTCCTTATCTGTGTCACCTGTGTATTACCTGTATCCTTCGTGTTTGCCATCCTTGTGTTTCCTATGTTACCTGTACACTTCCTGTTTGAAATCGTTTTTTTCTGTGTTAACTGTACCCATCCTGTTTGTTACCTATTCCTTACATCTGTGTTACCTGTGTGTTTCCTGTGTGTTACCTGTATACTTCCTGTTTGCTCTCTTAGTGTTCCCTCTGTATTACCTATATACTTCCTGTTTGCTCTCTTTGTGTTCCCGCTGTATTACCTATATACTTCCTGTTTGCGCTCTTTGTGTTCCCTCTGTATTACCTATATACTTCCTGTTTGCTGTCTTTTTGTTCCCTCTGTATTACCTATATACTTCCTGTTTGCTGTCTTTGTGTTCCCTCTGTATTACCTGTACACTTCCTGTTTGCTGTCTTTGTGTTCCCTCTGTATTACCTGTACACTTCCTGTTTGCTGTCTTTGTGTTCCCTCTGT
>JAODJU010000081.1:1762668-1773228 GCA_026776725.1 Gnathonemus echidnorhynchus
GGGGGGGGGGGGGGGGGGGGCGAGCAGCATTAGCGTTAGCATAGAGGGCCTGCAGAGGGATTCTGGGAGTATGGGTGTATGGGGGGGCATTCTGTGGAGAGCAAGGCTGTAAAAGGTTCCCCTCTGTAATTTAAGTGTCAGGCTTTATTCTTCTGGAATATTCCTCCCCCACATTTTTGCGTCTCTCTTGATTCATATTATGAAAGGAGGGGGGAAAAAAATTCAGAAATGTTTGCAGTACATCACTGCTGGAGTGCGAATACAGATTGCGGGCCGTAGGCTCACTGCCCGGTCTGATGGCAAATCCGGCGCCACAGGTGGGTCCGCAGACGGGTGCCCGGGGGGGGAGGGGCAGATGCAGGTCTAGGGGCAGCAGTGCCCGTATCTGACGGCAAACGGCGTGAAAAAGACCGACGACAGCCGGTTATGTGGAAACAAGCCATACGGTGACTTCCACGAAATCGGAGCGATGAAATTTTTTCATGGAGCTGTTTATAATGGCACTAAGAATAGCCTGGGAAAGACGAATGACGTTTCAATAAAAAAAAAAGAGCTGTATTAGTATATTAGCGGAGATTTCTTGGTGAAACCCTTGATGTGATGAGTGGTGGGATAGATCAACAACAACAGACCCCTCAGGGAACTGAAACGTATATTAAAACTGCACCTTAAATCACTGTGACCTTGCTGAAGAGGTTATGTAAGATGTGGATGGATGTATTTTGAGTCAAATGATAAACTGAAGGTGTCTGACTTGGCAGAGAAAAGGGATTCGGTTCTGCAAAGAACAGCGACCTGAATGGGGAGTGATCTCGCTTCACCACAGAGTCTCTTCCACGTGGTAGCTTGCTCACGCAGCGTGTGTCCGCTAACAAATTGGCCTGTCAAGAAAGGATCGAACACGCCTAGCAGATAAATATATCTTTAATGGCTTGTTAGAGTAACAAGTGCATAACACATCTAATACAAATGGTAAAGAAACATTAGATATATACATCTCAGGGCCACTTCCATCCAAGCCTTCACTTCTGCAAGCTTTTACATCGACCAAGAGATTTTTTTTTTTTTTTTTAAAAAGGCATTTGAGAGTTCTGCAAAATATTTTTTTTCGTGTAATAATCCAGCAAGAGAAGCTTATAATCTCCTGTCTAAAAAATGTACAGCCCTGTGGTTATATAAAACATTGCACATTATCATACTTGAAAACAAATCCAAGTGTGACTATCTTACAGAAAGGCACGAGTTCGTTTGGTGGTTCGGTTGGGTTTGATTTGGTCCGATTCTGGGTGGGGATTTGAAAGGCCGCCAGCGGCCCTTTGGGACAGCGGGAACTAACACCCTACTGGCCCGTAGCAGGGGATTGGGAGAAGGGCAGCCTTGGCTTAGCATCCACAGGTCCTGGAGCTGAACAAAGGCAGCTTGGTTCTGCTTCTTAAGTAAGGCACTACTGTAACGTAACAGTGATCTTGGAGGACTATTTGCGCTGACCACCCAAATAAGTAAAGTTTTCCGGTAATGCGTTATAATTTTGTGATCGCCTCTTTATTACGGCTTTTTTTCTTTCAGAACTACTTCGCTGACCTTAGCTTTCCGCTCCCCACGTCCACGCTCTGAATACACTGGCGGCGGCAGCTGAATAAATACTGAAGGCTTTAGCGAAGGCTTTGCCGTCGTCTTCCTCCGCTCGGCGCCGTCCGTAGCCAGCTGGCAGAGCCGGCTTCGGTCAAACCGGGCCGGCGGATCGACGGGAACGTTCGGGGCAGCGGGGTCGGCGAAGGCACCGGAGAAGACTGATGAGGTGGAGCTGCTCTGACTCTGCAGCTGGCCCGGGGCGTCGCCGACGCTTGTCGGGGGGTCGGCGGTTGGGGGAGGGGGGGCGCCCTTCAGCGGCTGCTGCACTGGCTCCCACGGCTGCTGGCCGAGCGCGAGGTGCTGTAGCGCTTCTTCACGATCATGCTGATGTAGGCCTTCATGAGCTTGGCGATGTCCACCACCTGAAACGGGCGAGCGTGACGTCACAGGCCTCCCGGCCGCCGTTTTCACACGCAAGTCAGCTTCACTTAACGCCCCTTTTTGTCTAAAACAGCAGTAAATTCACCTCTGGGTGTCTGGGACACTCTGCTACGTGGAGAAGGTGCAAAAGCCAGGGGCAGAAGCCCTCTATGCATGAACAAACCCAACAGCGATTTAATATATTAACGACTGCAGGATGAAAGTTAAAGGCTCTGAAATACACAATACAGTTTTATTCTCCTGAGATGCAGCAATTCATTTTTGTCCTCTGTAGAGGACATTATGTTTTCGCTCATATCTCTGATTCTATACATGCCTTCCTATTAAGTTCCTTTGTCACTTAAAGAGGACACTTAGGGCTTTAAGATGACATCACGTGTGGGCACACGACCTTGCCAACTTCTTCCTGTCAAATCAAAATATTTCTCAATATATATAAAAAAAACCTTTTGGCTGGGTGGGGCACGTACCAGGCTGGTGTCGAACAGCAACTCCCGGCCTTCCACCGTGATCTTGTAGGTGTTGGATTGGGGGGCACCAAAGGAGAGGACCAGCTCGTAGGGGAAGACCTCCAAGGGCCGCGGTTCGCCGCGCTTGTACACGGACACGGCTTCGGCGCTGACGCCCAGCCACAGCTCCTGGGGGAAGGTGCCATCCCGCGACTGGCGTCGGGGGGGCGGGGCGGAGTCATTATGACATCATCGTGCACCTCGCTCCTCCACACGTTTAAATTTAAACACGCTGTCTGGCGGAGGGTTCATCTGGCGGTGATTAAAGTCATGCACTGATGACAGGGCAGAAGGAAGAAAGGGCCAGCTGTCTGAGACAGGCTACAGATGCGTTTGGCAAAATGTAAAACACGCTTCGGGTGTGATGTTCCCTGTACGAGGGGACGGCGTGTACCGGAATGTTCCTTCTTCAGTGCAGATACTGCACAAGAATTGCCAATCGTTAATCCTGTTTTAACTGGTTCATTGGCAGTTTTGAAGAAAAAAGAAAAAATATGCTATTTCTCCAAATTCCAGCAATGCAAAACAAATCTGATCATTACAATTTTGGGTTAGGTCACGTTCAACCTGTCTTGTTGTTTCACTGATTTTATACTTTTAAGGGAAAAAAATAGCTAGCTAGCAAACTGCTTCAACAGAAGATTCAACTAAAAGGTAATTTCATATTAACTGCTCTGCTGTCGTGCTGCGATTTCAGCGGCAAACCCGACAGTTCAACAGCACTGAGCCTCTTTTAACAGAAAGAGCAGCCACTACCTCATAAAGGCTTTTTCGTTCCTCGTCCCCCGATCTTACGCAAATGACGAGTCCCTCTAAGTGAAAAGGAGTCTACATTCAAGAGATTCATTCCGTTTAAGTGGCATCAATTTGGCAGAGCTCTTCAGCTCATTCAGAATGCAGATTAAGAATTTAGAACACTTAAGAATTTAGAGCATTTAGAATTTAGAGAATGTAGAATTTTGAACAGAGTTTTGATCCCCAGGGGTGGGGAACCTGATCCATGGAGGGCTGGAGTGGGTCCAGGTTTTTGGGATGACCTCACAATCAGCCAATAATAAAGCAGTGGTTCTCAGCTGCAGTCCAGAGGACCCGCTGTTATTGGTCGATTGAGAGGCCATCCCAAAAACCCGCACCGGCTCTCCATGGATCATGTTACAGCAGAGGAGGGGAAGCTAACTGATGATTTTCTGATAAATACAGCTGAATCACATTGAGGAGTTCACAGGTCAAACAGCCGGCACTTTATTTAGAGAGATGAGAGGAAGGGAAGTGAAACTTGGAATGAGAAGCTCTCCTCACCTCCACGCTGAAGAGGGTGGAGCCGTAGCCAGGCCACTCCCTGACCAGCGCCATGTACTTCACCATGGCCTGCTCCTGTGTCATGGAGCGCAGCCTCTTCCACTTGTCCAGCAGGCTGGTGCGGGCGGCGCCGATCTCCTCCCTCACCCAGGCCTCCAGGACGCTCTCCTCCTCCAACCGCTGCCGGGTGACGGAAGGGCCGCGGAAGCTGCGGCGGAGGGTGCCCTCCAGGAAGCTGGAGCGCTTCTTCTCCGCCCGCTCGGCGCCCGTCGGGCCGAAGGCTCGGGCCGACTGGTGGATCCGGGCCCGGAGCCGGCCCATGGGGTACAGCTGGCCCATCTCCGGCACCGACGCCTGCGCACTGAAGTCTCCCAGGAGGTACTGGAGGCGCAGGGCGGCCAGGAACTGCAGGGTCTCTTCGGGGGCCGGGTACTGGCCTCGGATCACCGCCTCGTGGGCCTGATGGGGCAGGAACATCCATTAAGCCGGGGGCTAGTTTTCCCCGAGGGCCAAAGAATGCTGAAGGAGGGGAGGGGGGGTCACCTAAAGGTAAAATTAGCTTGGGATGGAATTGATCACATGGTCCAAATTGATTGTTATTCAGTTGAATCTGCTAGTTGGTGACCAGCAGGCATATGTGAAAGTGGGGCTGGGGTGTCTGAGCAGCTGCCCCTTTAGCCCGAACGATTGAAAGTCCCCCCCCCCCCCTTTGAGGTTCTGAATGCCCCTGTCTTGATAACTCATGATCTGACAGGCAGGCAAAATGACAGCCAGAGTCAAATTTACCAATTAACCCTAAGCCACACGCACCTGTCCCTTGGAAACGGGTGACCCGGGTGCCGTAAGAGTTAGCACCCAGAATGCACTGGGGCTAAAACACACTCGCAGTCACTTTAGCTTCAGCCCAGCAAAAATCAACACACCATTATCAATGCCCTGAAACTATTGCCACGGCAACGGCGCAGGTGAGGGCGGCGGCTCTGTGGAATAATACCTATGGTTTATCACTGCTTCGCTCAGGCTCTCGGTGCGATAAAATTCCCAGCTAATTCCAGAAGTTCACCATCACCCCATCTGAAATCTAATCTGAAGTTTTTCAAAATCACTTCGGAGAAATTCCTGTAATCAACACTCTGGCAAGGTGCCGTCTCACCCCTCAGGAAGTGTGAGGGGCCCAGCCCACGACAGGGATGGTGAGGTGTCGTTAGCACGCCGCGGTGCCCTGGGGCCGACCGCATCCAGCGGGAGGAGGACGGATCCGCCAATCAGGGCTGCTATTTTTATTCCCCGCGGGGCACCTGGCAATCCGCGGGACGATGTGTTCTTGGCAAAAAGCGCGAGGTCACGGTGTGGCTTCAGAGAGGCGGCGTGACCATCTCCCAGCCGGAGCCGCGGATGTACGAGGAGCCGCTATTCCGCCGTTTAAAAGCGCCGAGTTTCCATAACCCATCTGCTAACTGTTCTGTGTTTTAGGTCCATTATGGGGTTCCCACTGGGTTAGGGTTGACCTTCATTACTGCTTCGGCGTTTCCTGGAGCTCTCCTAATGAGCTGTGTTACGAGTCGTCCTGAACATGTTTTATGGGGTCGGGGACGGAGCTCTGTGCCGGCTGCCGCAATGCTCCAGTGATCTTTTATGCTAATCGAGACACTTAAACAGACTGTGGCCACGCCCATTTTTAGAATATAGAGTAGAATACAATAGAAATCCATCTAACTATCTTACAGAAAGGCATGAGTTCAAAGCAAGCCAGCGTACAGAGAGGCGGAGGGTTAAGGGAATTGCGCGAGGGCCCAACTACACAATCAGTGTGCTGGCCATAAGATTCGAACCGGCGACCTTCTGATTACGGGCACTAACCCGCTGAGCCGCACCCCTCTGTTTTTCTGCAGCGGCGCTGTCCTGTAACTCTTGTCAGGATGCGCCCGCTCCGAGCATATTCACCTGCTCGAACATGAACGCGAACTCCACGCTGTCCTTTGGCACGCTGTGGGTGTCCAGGAAGCAGTAGAGCTTGAAGTAGAACTTCCAGCCCGTGTTGTGTTCCTCGGGGCTGGCGGAGAGTCTGCAAGAGGCGGAGGGGCTTTGTGAAGAGACACAAGACACGCGTGCGAACACACATAGGCCCGTGGGAACACGCTCATCAACAAATACGAATAAGAAAACTACAGTGTAATTAGTGTAATATATGGTATGGTGTGATCTCACATGGTATCATTTCCAGCTAATTCCTGAAGTAAAAAGAAGATTTAGGTATAATTATAAAAATTGGTGCAGCTGTAAATTGTCCTTGAGTTCTGAGGTGCACAGCCAGTGAAAACTCACTTCTCAAACTTGGCCAGGACGTCAGCTACGACAGAACGGCTCTCGATGGCCTTGTCCACCGTGTCGTTGTGCTCGAACAGGGCGAACATGTTGCGGCTGTCCTCCATGGCCAGCCCGCGCATCAGCTTCTCCACCACCTGCAGGGCGGCGCCGTAGAGTCACACGTGTGAACATTGCGGATGCATTCAACCGGACGTAAAAAGTGCATCATTGTTCTGTACCCCTTTAAAATGACATAATTGATCATTTTATCCAAAGGAATTTCTGCTTGTTAACGAGGATGGGCATTTTTAGGAATTTCGGCTATCAAAGACAGATTCAGAGGGCCCAGCATCCTACAATGCATAAAATTATATGTAAAATTGGGTAGGGGGCTCAAGGTGAAATTTTGTCACGGGGCCCAGAATTTCTGGCTACGCCCCACTGCCTCCTACCCACAATGGCAGATTGTACATGGGATTGTATAAAATGTGGAATCGATTTGAATCCCAGCACAGAATATCAAAATCCCCTCCCTGCGTTACCGCTTCATTTCTCCTATATCCATGCGAGTAAAAACAAGCTCCTGGCGCTGCGTCTCCTGTCACCGCGCATGCTGGCCCCCCCCGGCTGCCAGCAGTCACCCCGCCACTAGCAGCGAGACGAACGGCGCCTCCTCCGCTCCCGAAACGGATGGCAGAGTTAATCACGCCTGACCGTGTGGCGGTTCACGCGTGCGGCGCCCCGCGAAGCCCTCCCTCCATCTGTCGCGCGCGCGGCGAGACCGTTCCGCTGACAATCTGATTAGGGGCGACGTGCTTGTGCGAGATAGCAGGGAAGTAGCCGGAAGCCGCACAGAATGAGGCTAAAGCGTGATCTTAATCACAGCCGGGCCACGGAATTTCTGTAATGAAATGTTAAAGACTTGGGTACACGGCCTGACCACTCGACCCCGGATTCCTCCCCCTGATGCTCACCCAGGGATAGTTCTAGAATTTTTTCAAGGAAGCGGCACATAAGAGAGACAGAAATTCATTCAAAAGGGCCAACCATAGCATTAGCCAATAATGTGTTTTGAATTGGCAATTGACAATAGGTTTGGAGAGAGCCAATCAGCATTTAGCCCCGCCCCTTCATTAAAATTTTTACTTTTCCTTCCACTTGATATAGGCTGCTAGGCTCACCTCTCCTGCAGTGGTGTGCGAGGTGATGGTGATCTTGCATGAGCCCCCGCCATGGCAGTACACCGTGGTGGTCATCTCCTGCCGGCCGATGATGGCGCGGATCTCTTCCTGGGACGGCACAAACTCCCGGCTCCTGGTCTTCTTCAGGGACTCGTGGGCGAAGGAGGCATATCTTTCCATCTCTGTGCCTGGGAAGAGATCTCGGGTCCTGGGCGGGGGGGTCGAAAGAAGCAGCGGTCAGACGAGTGGGCGTGGTCTGTATGCGATAGCCACGCCCTTACTTGTTTGGACCCGCCCCTAAATGAAAACCGTTTTCGTTCACCAGCTGTTTCTGACTGACCCCATTCACTAACCCTTGTTCTGAGTCTCTCTCGCAGTCTAGCTGCTCAGAAGCACCAGAAAAAGGCTGCAGTGTTTAGCTGACTAACCTTCTCGCCGGATCCATCAGAAAATTCCTCACCCTTAAGCCAAACGAAAGCAAATGACGGCGAAGACCTCTCACCCGCCGTTAGCAAGTCCCCTCGAACCCTGAACAAATAGCTTCTTTTATTGACTGACCCTCCAGCCTCTCAGCTCTTTTTTTTCCCTCTAAAGTAAACAGTTTCAAAGGTTTGGCTCTGAAAAGGGGAACATTTGATGTGAGCTAATCCCAGGGGTCACTAAAGGCTGCAGGGGTGACCCCAGGACTGGGGGGTGGTCGGAGACCCGCAGCACCCCCACTTAGCCAACGGGAGGAGTCACGCTCTGTTTACCCAACTGCCAGGGCGAGGAGGCAGCCAGGGGTGGGGGGAGGGGGTGCACTTCTTATTATCAAGCTGTCAGTACAGAATAGACACGTGAGCCATATGCTGCTGGCAAATCAACACCTCATCTCAGAACACAGCCGTCACCCCCCCCACCCACCCACAAGGGGCCCGGCGGACCGAAAATGGAGGAAAACCACATGTGCCGGCCGACATTTTAAAAAGCAAATGTTGAAGATGGGGCAGAGGGGGCGGGGCTACAGCTGGGGGCGGGGCTACAGCTGGGGGTGGGGCTACAGCTGGGGGTGGGGCCTGTTAAAAGCAAGTCCAGCCGCCAAAGGCCCCGGCGGCGCCGATCACACCTGTTCATCAAAGCTGCCAAGCCAGATGCCAGGGAGCTGGACTTGAGACCCACACGCTGGGAACAAATCGCTCCCCTTCCCGCGTGCGAATGGGCCGGACCTGTAGTCCCGCGTGCGGCCGTGCCCTTGGCCACGCCCACTCGCCTTTGCAGATGTACAGCAAACGGCGCCAGCGCTTCTACGGTCCCTTGGCCACCATATCGGTCACGGCACGGATGGGACCGGAGCCCGACTCGCCGCGTTCCCATTAAGCCATATGGCGAGGCGCTGAGGACACGCCGCGGCCATATCTGAGCACGCCCTCGTCCAATCGGACGCCCCCGTTCAGACCGAGGGTGGGGCGTTTCCAGGGGGGGGTTTCTGAGGGCCCTCACCTCTTCAGGTGGAACTTGAGGTACTTGAGGATGCTGCGGGAAGGCGTGAAGGAGCAGCTCATACAGGCCAGGATCTGCCAGCAGCGCAGGTCGCTGACGGAGCCGGGCTGGGGGGGCCGCGTGGTCTGCTTCACCAGCTGGCAGTACAGCTCGTCCCGCAGCGGGCGCAGGTCCTGGCCTGTCTGCAGGATGCCCTGGATGATGGGCACTGGGTCGGCCACGCCCTCCAAGTGCTGCAGCGAGTTGAAGACCTTGAGGGCCTCATCCTGCAGACCCGTGTAGCCCTTGTCCTTTAGCACTGGGGGTGGGGGAATGGGAGGGAGGGGGTTCAAGATTAGAGAAAATACCCAGCATGCTGTCAGGTGGGCTTATTTACACAGGAACCCAGTTCGAAACACACACACAAATACCCCCCGTGAGGGGCATCGCTGGGGCTCTTTAGGGGCCATCTGCCCTCTACCCCCCAAATACATGTAGTTTCAAGAGTGTGTTCTCGTTCATTTTCATTTAATCAGACCCCCCTAGTAAAGGCTTACCCCCCCTTTATAAATCTGCAGTGATGCACTTAACCACCATAACAGAAAAAAGACTAAAATTAATTTATACAGCTTTTCCACTATTAACAGAACTCAATAACCCAGAATGGCCGCTTCCATACAGTCCCACGAGCAGAACCGTCGGTTCCTTTATGGTTCTGTGGCACCTGCAGTCGCATGCTGCACTCCTCACACGGCTACATCACACCGCTGGGGATAGTTTATGATTCTGCCCTTAATTTGCCGCTCTGCACAGCCCCACCCCCTAACGCATCGGAGGGCTTCACTCACCACTGAGGTGGATGTCGCCGTAGGGCAGGGGCAGCAGGGGGGAGTGCAGGGGGTGGGGGCTATAGCGCAGAATGGGATTCCTCTTATGGATCTGCGCCACCACTTCCGTGTTTAAGCAGTTCTCCTGCGGGGGGAGAAAAAAAAAAACAAGAGAAACACGAGGGTGACTTCAGAGCCGAGGATGGGAGTGTTCCCGGGAAAAGGGGGTACAGGTGCATTATGGGATAATCCTTTGGCTGGAAAAATAGCCTCAAACAGAAGCCAGAGCAGTGGGGCTCATGATGCACAAGGCGCACCGGAGAATTATGGGTAATTCAGACCGTGTCCATATCGCGGTACAGAAGGAGGGTTAGGGCGGCGAGGAATAGGAAGGGTGCCCCCTCCCGCACCTTGATGTCCTGGATTAGCTGCTGCGTGGGCGTATCGATGGGGGCCTTGGAGTCAATGACGTTCTGGATGGCCCCCGCCCACCGCGTGGCCTCGTTCAGCAGCTTGGTGTAGAGCCGGTAGCAGTGTTTGCGACCGTACACGATCACGTTCCAGTAGCCTGGCGAGGGGGCAGGGAACACGTCACCCTTCCGGCACCGTCAACCATCCCGAAAAGTCGACTAAGCGTCTACCAAGCGCTTAAGGCAGGGCGCTCGACAAGCATTACGAAATTGATCCCTGAAGAGGGCAGAACCTCGCAGACCACAAAGAGAGGGGTGGAGCTTTATGGACCCCATAAAGGGGGCAGGGCCTCGCTTACCCGTCTCCTTGAAGACCTTCTCGTCGGGGGGCACCACGGAGCACAGGCTGTTGAGCACCAGCGTGCCCAGCTTCAGTGCGCTGCGCTCCGAGCTCTTGTAGTAGTCCAGGGAGTTGTGGGTGAGCAGGAACCAGCGTTTCTTCAGCTTCAGGGCTGCCCTGCTGCTGTTCTTCATCTCTTTGTGAAGCCATCCTGGG
>JAODJU010000081.1:1796773-1807420 GCA_026776725.1 Gnathonemus echidnorhynchus
ATTTATCACGTTATGGGGACATTGTGTCCCCATAAGGATAGGTAAACCCGCTCGCACACACACACACACACACACATGGCCAAATGCAATACACAAACCGGCATGGACACTCTCATGTAAGAAGAGCTCTTATATCCGGCATTCAAGTAACCGGCACAATTGTAAAATCAGTATAAAACTTAGAAATTCATAACAATAAGTAATAACAATATTCGACTAAAAATCACACTTAACTAAACTAAAAATTAGCATTTGCCCAATACATATGTGAGTATCGACGCAGGGCTACGGAGTGGCAGGCTTTAGGGGTCTTACTGCTTGTTCCCCTATTGTTTACCTCTCAATCTCTTGTGTTGTATAGAATATCCAACTTAAAACGAACAGCACGACAATCGTTACTGTGTGCAGGGATCATCAACCTATCTGTGGCGGAATGTTTTGACTGAGTAAAAAACTATGTAGGGTCCAAGGTAAAATTTGCATTTTAGTCAAAATGTCTGTCAGAACCCGCAGTGGTGTTGACCACTGATTATGTGTGTATAAAAGGATTAAAGTGTAAGAAATGTGTTACAATTCAGTGCAAGAATGTCATTCATCTCTCTACCAGTGCAGAAGTTGCCGTATACGAGAGCTTTTACTTTTTTTTGGTGTGTCTGTGTGGCTGAATGATCGGCCTGCTCAGCGAGGGCGTACACACCTGCTCTCCCTCAGCAGATTAAGGATGTCGTCCCGGAAGGTGTCCCGGTTCTTCTCCAGTGTGCCCCGAACGTCATACACCACCTGTGCACAGACGAACCACCAGAGGGCAATGAAGAGCTCTACATCCCCAGACAAGAGGGACATAAAGGACTCAAACTAAGCATGACGTCGTGTGTGTGTGCGAGGAGAGGAGCGTGTGAACCCCAGGAACTATGCGGAAAGGCTTGATTTAATAAGTAAGAGGTAACAGGACTCCAAATCAAATTAGGGGGAATCAGACCGAACACTTGCATACCTCGCCAGCGTAGTGTTTCACTCCAAAGAAGTGGATCGCCACACGTGGCTTCACATAAAAGGGATTTTTCTGTAACCAAAGACCAACAATACACAGATATTAGTAAAGAGTCCAGGCCCATCACTCAACTCACACCCTCTCTAAACGTCTAAGTCACTGCAAAGTCTCGGCACAGCTGCCTGTCACTGGCTCCTCCTGTCAGTAACATCTGCACATTCCTGAAAAAAAAAAAAGTTTTAAAGTAACACGAGCTTGTATAACAATGTGATCCCCACCTCCAGGATTGCCAGTGCCTGAAATAAACGCACCTACTTCTGAAGTGCAGACATTTTAAAACGCCTTGGGGCTGAAAGTGAGAGATCTGCGTATGCTTATACTCGAGACGGGCCAATATCAACAGGCTCTCCTGTTTACTTTATACCGAATCCCCTTAAACGTAGCGCTGACCCCAAAGTCGGGATGGAGATGGATCGTTTCGCTGCCGCTCCAATCCCCGCAAAGCTACGCAGCCTTAAGCGAGCTTAAGCAGCAGGTCCAGACCATCGACACAAGCCCACCGCAGTGGGGGCCTCTCGCCGAGCTCCATGGTGGGAAAGACACGACCCACTCCATGTGCGGGGCTATAAAAGACCGCGTCCTGTGGCTTTAAGACACTCTCTGCATCCCTCACTGCACTCACCTCACGCTCTGTGTGAACTGTTTACGGCCAGCGCGGCTGGGGGGTGGGCTGGGAAGTCAGCCAGCTTTGAACCCCCCAGTAGTTTTTATTCCCATATTCTCATCGCTGAATTCCACCCCCACCCCCCAGCGCTAACATTTGATATTGTAGCTGCTAGCTGGCTGTTACGACTGTGTGGTACGCCGTATGCAGTCGGCTTCAATCGACTAGCGATTCTATGGCTTTGTCTTGTGCTGAGGGGCATGCTGGGAACTCCGTCTTCTAACAGTGAATTGAATTGAGCGGAATGGAATAGCGGCTGGCTAACAAGGCTAAATGAACCCATGGAGTCAATGGGGCTCTTTCCAGTGGGCGTCCAGGTGCACAAGGGCGATGATGTCATGGGGTATGTGTCACGTGACCCACCGAGTGCTGGGTATGCAGCTTGGCCAGCAGGGTGTCGTCGGTGGCTTTCGGGAAATGGCTCTCCTCGTTGATCAGAGCTAGGAGCCCCAGTTTCTGTGAAGGACAGGGGCAAGGAGCAACCGTCACCGGGCAAATGAGCGCCAATACGTGGGTGGTGGTGGGAGCGGGGGATGCGATCACAGATGGTTTACCTTCTCGATGAGGTCCAGGCACTCGCCATTGTCCATCCAGTCGATGTCCTCCCAAACCAGGCCCTCCCTTGAAGGACACACGAAGTTACCACTGGCAGACGAAGCCTAAACCACAACAGCGCCCCCTACCCGCAGTCTCAATCAGTAACACTGAGGGGCGCCACTGACGAGATGGCTGGATCTGGTGTACGTCGTGTCTACAGTGCGGAGTGTAGAAAAACGCCTAATGAACCCGTACAGATGCCTTCACCGTCACCGCTGCCATGTTGACGTGGACGAGCTGTCAGGTACGAGACAGGCGGAGCGTCGCCATGGAAACCGAAACTGACATTCGCGCGGTTATTTAAGTCGTAGTGCTCACGCTGGGCACGTTCGTTGGGCACGTTCGCTGGGCACGTTTGCCCTTCATCGCGGGGTATACCTCATTCACCGCATGACAGATCGGCAGCTCGCGGGTAAAAGGGGCTTCCTGCGGGTAGGAAGGCTGGAATAAACCATGTCCTCCACGGGGGACTGGCAGTTGCCCATGACACCTCAGGCAGCCGGGATTTAAATGTCATGTCGCCCCCCCACCCCCAACAGAAAATCTGACAGTGGGAATGACTCCTCCCACCCCCTCACACATTATCGCATAAAAAATGCAACATCTAAGATCTACATCAACTCCCGGGAGGACACCCCTGCAGCTAGACTAATTTGTTCTGAAAAATGACGTGCCAAGATAATGTAACATTGTTTTCTCTTTTATTTCACCTAATTACAATAAATCCTTCAATTATAATCTGAAGCTGCATTCTTTAGAGGGAAAAAAAAGGCTCCGGAATGAGATTAACGCAGGGCAGCTTATTTGCATGCGGGGGGGTTCCATGTCAGCCTGTCATTCTGAACAGGGGAGTCACTGTAACTAATGAGATAAGAGTGAGTCTCTCCCAGATCCCTCATTTTTAATTTATCCATCCTCCCTGCCTTCCTGCTTTATTTCCCCTCCAGCTAAGCTGCTATTCACGTACGGAGGACCGTGCAAAGAACGTGGCTCCCCCCCCCCCCCCACGGTTAAGCTCACTTGTTGTATTCCAGTTGTTCCAAGGAGAAAATGTGCTTGTTGAAATATTCCTGAAGCTTCTCATTTGCATAGTTGATGTTGAACTGCTCGAAGCGGTTGACCTGCAGGAAGGGATGCATAATTTTCTGTTCGTGAGGAAGAAAAACAATTATCCTCACTTTCCCTATCAGTCAGCTTTTGGCATTAATAACCCGGCGAGTGACTTAATTTGCAAAGTGCAGGGGGATAGAAAATAGAGGCATTCATATTTAATGAAACGTGTTAATCACTGGTAGTGGGACTCCGATTATCGAGCACAGAAGACTGATGGAGGAGAAAACGAGCGGCCATTGTCACCTCAAAGTTCTCAAAGCCGAAGATGTCGAGGATGCCGATGGACTTGAAGTCGTCCTTCCCTTGTATCCGGCTGTTGAGTTTCCGGATGATCCAGGTGAAGCATTGGGAGTACAGAGCCATGGCCATGGAGTCCCTGGAATCCACAGCCTGAGGGGGAGGGACAGTGATTTTGGGCAGTGAATCAGCCACGGACGCCCCTGCTGGACCACATAATCACCTGCTAGGGTTTTTAAACTAGATTCTGTCGACGGCCTCGTCATTCCTCTCACCATCTAATCTCTACTCCTCCCACATCCCCTAAACACAGTCTCCACCCTCCCACACACACACGCTCCACACCTCTCCAAAAATCTTTATTATAAAGCCTGACTTTGAATGACTTGTCTCAATTCAATCAGGTTTACCACATCTGCGCCAGAGACTGGTCTTCCCTTTGCTACCAATAAGCAGCGCTGTTTCAGTTTTGCTGTAAACAATCTCAAAATTTGAGCAGTTCCAAATATTCATCCATCCAATGTGTCTATAAAGTTTGAAATAGATCCGTCAAATACTTTCTGAGTTACTGCACTAAATATGTACAGTAAGTATTGTTGATTGCAGTGGATCAGTCCCCAAACCATATGCATTCCTGATCCAGGTAATGCAATAATCAGTATCTGTTGAACTATACCTTAATTAAGTAGGCCGCAGTGATACAGTGCATTTGCATGCAGTAACTAGAAACCAGCAGAAGTTGTGGTCACTACCAGTTACTCTTTATCCCCAACAATTGCTTTCATTACATGCTACATAACATGAAAAGTGTGGTTTCTGATCCTCCTTATATGAAGGGGTATCCAGTTCAGCAAAATTATATAGGTTGTTCTGACATCTGACTCCGTGGAATGTGTTTGTGTTGGATTAGAGGTTGGACCTCCCTATTCAGCGACAGACAATTCAATCACCACCACCAGTGCACTTTTGTAATTGGATGGTTTCTGGGAGCAGAGCCGGTGCAATCCTGTTACGCTCATTCAGCCAGCCATATTTTGTTGTATATTATCAAGATGAAACGCAGAAAACAAGGTACTTCCACACTACATCGGCATGAACGTGGAAAGATTAACTGGAGGATCAGCAGGCCATGCAAACCCCTTCAGATGTCCTACTGATTTAATTAACTGACTTCTTATTTGGAGGGCCTAGAAACATTCATATCGGAGATGTTCTCCAGCCTAGAAGAGTCCCTTCCACGTGCCTCTCTGTGACTCTTCAGCCCTTCCAAACACCCCCTTGCTGATTCACCCAGCCATCTCTTACCTGCTCCACAGAGAGAGGTGTCGTGATTTCCTCTCCCCGTAAAATCATGGACTTGTGGGTCAGCACCTCGGCCAGCTGCACCGGGTCCAGCCCTAGGAGGTCTGAGGCCCAGCTCAGCGCTGGAGCACAGGGCAGAGGAACACGGTCAGCATGGGACAGTGTGTCCAGGCTCACATCACAGGCATTGCACACGACGCCCAAGGCTGACATCATCAGCACTTGACAAGGACCCCAAGGCCAAATCATCAACATGGGACCACTCATGCAGGATCACACATTCTGATTTTAATTTGTTTACTGACGACAACAATACATAAATTTTTACAGCATTGCATTTTTTTTTACTGAATTGCAAGAATTCGATCCAAACCCCCACTACTAAATTTAGCTTGTTTCTTAGCTCTGAGAGGAAGAAAAACATCCTGAGTAAGATGATAAGAAAGGCCTGGTCTCTGCTGGGAAGTCTCCATCCTGTTTTTGCCCTCCTGGGTGTGCTGACCTGATTTGGAGGTGACCTGAGCCCCACCCGCAGTGGCAAACTCAATGTCCCCCGTGTGCAGTACGCCGGCAAGGAGCCTCAGGATCTCGTGGATGTTCTCTTCGCTGAAGTGCATCACGCGCATGGAGTTCTGCACACAGAGAGCCGCAGTCAGGCAGCTCGCCACTAGGGGGCAGCCAAGAGGCACTTTTGCAAGTCGTTATTTTTTTAGGGGACAAAGTGGTGGATTGTTACGATAATCCCACATCTTGTTCAGTGGGGTAACTTACCCTATAAACTGCAGATCAGGCATGTAGCTACATGGTAAAATAAAGTAACAGGTCTGAACAACCCCCCCCCCCCACCAATTTATTTTTTCTTACTGATCACGCACATAGCCAGGCGGTAAAATTACCAATTTGAACCAGCCTCGAAATTTGCTTCAGGCCCCAGATTGGCAAAATCAACAGAAAGGGACCCCCCCCCGGCCCCCATGTCCCACTGACAAAATCCGCTGAGATGGACGTGTTAGTATTGTTGCCAGACCACCCTGCAAAATTTATTTCCTGGCTACGGGCCAGCTGAAGATCACAGAGAATCCCTGGAAAAAGGGGCATCGATTTAAAATGAACTGATCTTCATAGAGTCTCCTTCTCAGCATAGGTCTCCTATAATGAATAACGTGTACAAAGGTGGTTAATGGAGAATATTAAAAGGCAGAGAAAGGGCCTGAAGACGCTAAAGGAGATGAATATGGAAATGGAGGTGGTGAGTATGGGAAGAGTTAAATGCTCTGGGCGTCCTGGGAGGACCAGCCGCCCACCCTTCCTCAGGCATGCGGACCTTATGCATGTCAAAAAGAGGCACGTAGGCATTATGGGAACAGTAATTATACGCAGCAACGGTTACAGAAAACAGGTGGGTTTGAGCAGAAGCAGATGGAGCGCGCGACAGGCTAAAGTAACCCGGGCCACTTAAATCCAGGCCTCCTCCTACCCCGCGGAGCTCCGATTTAAGCAGGGGGCGCAGCCGGTCACCTGTGTCACTGGCGCAGAGTCTCTGTGCTCCTCTGCCGCAGCGGCGAGGACCCATAACGGGGTAAACAGGGGGGAGGAGGTGTGGACATGGAGGCGGGAAATGGGGCGGAGTGAGGCCTTACCAGGACTTCCTGAAAGGTGTCCCTGTCGTTGATGGTCTTGTCCGCCACGCAGCCGGACTGTCGCAGGTAATGGTGGCTTTCCGGCTGTGTGAGACCGAAGGCCTCTGCGAAAAAACACAGGGTCGAGCCGCATACCGAAATTCGTACATAAACATCCTCAGACTTTTGTGATCATGATGAATCCTTTATTTCCCATTTGCAGAAATATGAGTACATGTACACTGGAATTATTCCCTTTGCCTACCCCATCCTGCTCTCTGGGGGGGGGTGGGGGGGTCACAGTGCAGGGTCAGCCAGCGTGTGGCACCCCTGGAGTTGGGGGTTAAGGGCATTGCTGAAGGACATGTGACTGTTCTGCCAAGGCTGGGGCTTGAACCAACAACCTTCCGATGACGGGCACAGAGACTTAGCCTGCTGAGCCACTCACCAGCCCAGCTGGTAAATCGTGGGTCATGTCATGGGTGCTCATGAAATCCATTCTTTGCACAGGTCTGGCAGAACGTGACAGGTCAGGGGTTACTGGGAGGATGTACTTCCTCCAGTATTTAAAAACAGCATCCCTATCAACAGTGAAACAATTTTTAATGACCTCGGGACTTTTATTTTGAAAATGTTTTGCTCCTGTCATGTTGTGAGTCCTTCGCTTGCTGTGATTGGCTGAGGCTCCATGTGTTCTGCAAAATCCACATCCCGACTCAATGACTACACCCCACCCCCTACTCCACAGTTACTCACCAGACATACAGACCCAACTGCAGAGAACCACACACAGTGATCAGTGTTTAACGGTTATAAACTGGGCACTGAATGCATGAAGAGACCTGAATGTGTTTATCTGAAGTTAGACTAATGTAGTTAATGTTGACCCACCCCCCCACCCCCCCATTTACAGTGGTGAGGTCACATGACTATGGGAGGGGCCACTTACAGTTTCGTTTGTGGTAAGGTATTACATGGGGGCACGGTTCCGGACACCCCCAGCAGGATGTGACCCCCGCCCAGTACACCCTTGGGCTGAAGTAATCCTCCCACCCTCGCCGTCGTCTCTTACCCTTCTGTTCCACGTCGGTGCCCGCCAGCAGGGCGTAGAATACATGGTAGTTCCTCTCCCCTGGGTTCTGCCTCACCACCCGGTTCTGTCCAAACACAGCGGTGGTGGGTACCCTACCTCTCACAGGTCAGCCCACAGACGGCGAGCCCCCGCAGGAGGGAGCAGATGCCTGGCACACTACGGCCTGCACGTCTTACCTTTTCTAGTAGATCTTCAGCAAGAAGCTTCAGTTAAGGAGATAAGCACCTTCTCCGTGAACCGTTTGATCATGATGCGGTTTTAAGTGGCGTCCCTGACGTTGCTGCTACTGGCAGGCCATTAGAAATAGGTTTTGCTCCTTCCCAGAGCAGATGCCTGTATTTTAGCTCTCACCCTCTGCAGTTTTTAATAAATACCCGTCATTCACTTTCCCTAACCACCCATTTCCATTGCCTCTAACCAGGGGTGATTCCGGGATTTGTCCCCCCAAGGGTCAAATCCTGGTAAAATATGCTATATAATATAAGAGGTGAAAAACTCTGTCAAACTATCAAACACCAAGATAAAGTTTGGCAGGGGATTTCTGTATGAAAATATAATAATAAATAATGTTAATATATTTCTTGGGGAGGCAAAGGCAATAGAATTAAAAAATTGGGTCTAGAACTGCATCTGTCTGACACTTCCCAGGTCTGTATTCCTAATGGGGCCCCCTACCCCTACACTACCCCTAACATTGCGAGGGGCTGGGGGGGGTGAGAGTGACGGATTTCAGGATACAGTCCACGATCTTGCCCCCCTGGATGTTCCCCTTCTGGCAGAAGTGCAGCTGTATGAACTTGCCGAAGCGGCTGGAGTTGTTGTTGTAGACGGTCTTGGCGTTTCCGAAGGCCTCCATGATGGGGCTGTGGGAGGAGGGCGAGGAGGAGACGTCAGGACGGAGGAGAACAGGAGCGCGACGCATGAGGGAGACACTCAATCAGCGAGGAAAACACCGGATGCGGAGAAGGTTCCACAAGCTGCATGCTACACAACCTGCAAGTTAAAACCACCATGCAATTTGTTTCAATTTATTATACAGTGGCGGGGGGGTGGTTGGCTTGGAGGTGGCCAGTCACTCCAGGCACTGAGATCAAGCCGAACTTCTGCCAAGTTGAAAATGCAAGAGCACGCGTCCCCCTCGTTGCCGCGGGCACCGTCTCCATGGCAACGCCCACCTGCTCTCGAGCAGCGCGTGCTCCACGTGCGACGAGGCCGCCTTGGCCCTGGCTCCCAGCGAGCGCTGGCTCATGGCCGAGAGGTAGCGCAGGATCAGCTTGGTGCTCTCCGTCTTTCCCGCGCCGCTCTCGCCGCTGAAAGACACGGGGGGGGTGGGGGGTTAGACATGAGACTGACCTCCCCTGCGGACAAGATCGGACAGGGATGTGGAATCATCTCCATGCCAGAATAAGCTCCTGTGCTGGTCCAGCCTCTTCTGTACCCCACCGTGCAGATCGAGCCTCCAGGAATGGAGACCATTCATCACCATTGTTAGTAACCATAGGTTGCACTTAAAAAACAACAGTGTCCATTTTTAAAAAGTGTGTAAGCATTAGTCCTGTGAGACTCCCAGTGACCTAGACTGGTCTACTGAGGAATTCTGAGTTTTTGGATAAATTGTGTAGAACACCCTGAACACAACCCTGAACACAGCCCTGAACAAAACCCTGAACACAGACCGGAACAAAACCCTCGACACAGCCCTGAACGCCACCCTGACCACACCCCCACTCTGGAGCGTCTCCTCTGCATTCTTCACCCTGCTCAAGGGCAAACCTGCAGCATGTGCTTGGCCGCAGCACCTTAATAATGATAAATAAGCCAATTATCGCGGCATTTTATTTAACATCAGATCATGCGACATTAACGAGGAGAGTGACAGACAAACAGCAATTACACTCAAAGTGCTCCCAAGTAATGACAATTAAGCCTGACGCTCGGGAGTGCATAAATTATGCAGTGTCACAGGTAATTAGAAGCGTGCATTAACTGGCAAAACACAAACTAATCACGCTAATAGGTAAGAAATGGAGTAAATGAAAACTTGGCACCCCCCCCCGCATGACTGAACGCCGTTTATCCAAATTCAGATGACACAAAGGGGCTGGAATAATGCATGGGGGGGGGGGGAGAGTCGTCATGACGATATCGACAGAGACAGGGCTACGCCTGAGGATGCTGGCCCTGAGATTTCAGGACCTGGTCCGCAGTCTTTCCTCCGATGCTGACCGTAGTCATCCTGGGGTCTCTGCAGGACATAGACAGCCTTAAACAGGGTCTGATCTGGGAGAGCAGGTAGATATTTTATGTTAGCGCCGCTAGCGATTATAAATAAAGGAAAAAGAAATCACTTAGTTTCGTGTCAGGCTGCTGGCGGAGAATAAGACCATTAAAAAGCTGCTGCTTGTAATTTGTTGGTGTAATTCTTACCGATAAGTCGCATCCAAGTTATTTATACAGAAAAGTCATGTGAAAATGCACACTGCAAAATGGTATTGGGTTACACTTTTAAAGTGTATTACGTGGCCTGTATTGTGTGCTGTGGGACATTACAGCTGGTTTAAATGGTCACAAGACAAGTGCCCGCACAAGAGGAACGTGCGATTCAGCGAGTGGCCATTAGAGGGCAATGTGTCCCGCTAAAACCATATCAAAGAAAAGCCGCACATGGAGCTAATTCTGTACAAACATATCAGCTACTTATATTCACAATGCACATCACCGCGCACACATGTTAATGTTGACGCTTGGCTATACCAGATTGTGAATGGGTAGTGTATGGTAGAAAAGTAAAACACGAGTAAGGAATAACTGAAGGCCTTTCTTGAGGAGTAAGGCTACATTTCTCTGTATATACAGAGCAGGCAAGGCCTGTTGGAACCCAAATGGATGTTTACATAAACAGGGTTAGTGCCCCCCCCCCCCCGCCGTTGGGGGACTTTGGTACGATACAGGCTGGGAAATTTACGGAGGG
>JAODJU010000081.1:1817092-1829989 GCA_026776725.1 Gnathonemus echidnorhynchus
GGCGGGGCGGGGTGGGGGGGCGGGGTGCAGTGTCAAGCCGGTGATTGATTCAGCCCAGGCATTAATGCTTCAACCACTCACCATAGCACCTGCCCAGAGTGACATGGAGCCAGGGGGCTTTAAAAGATAGAATTCACACACCCACATTCAAAGAAAACTCAAGAATGGCTCTTCGCTGTGGCTGTCACTTGGTAGGCAGCGGGGGTTTGTGTGTAGGGGACTATGTTTAAATCATATTTCATACTAGTACTTAATCCCTGACAGGTCTGAGACTGCCGTTTATGAATCCCTTTTTGGCTACCTGAGGGTCCTGTTGATTCAAGGTGGGGGTTAGGGCTGGACTAAAACCAAATATTTGCTCTTTGTTTGACCTGCTTAGCTGCCATTGGTATATGAAGGCATTTGAATGGCAGTTGAAAAAGCATTTACATACCAAATGATACCACAAGCTGGTTTTGGCAAAACGTGATAAAATATGTTGGACGTGAGAACAAAAAAAAAAAACGCACAACCAGTAAATATAATAAGCGAAAACACCACGTAAGCTACGTTTCATGGTAAATATTTGGAAATTTGGAAAATCATTCCTACCCCTCTCAAAGACGACCCTACAGAAGGAACATCAACACAAACGAAAGACCACATTTGTTTGACGGACTAGGGAGGTTTCAAGTATCCACTTCCTGTTTACAGAGGTTCTCGGTGAGCAAATAAGTGTTGGTTGCCATACACGCTACTTAGCCCATAATTATCATCATTACAAAATTACAAAATTACCATTTGCTCATGACTTATCGGCCAATTTCCCTACATCAATAGGAGCAAGGGTAGGTGAAGACATCCAAACATGCTCCTGCTTTCTGAGAAGCGGAAAAAACAACAAACAATTATGGGCATTTTAAGCCAACGTTCCTCCCTTCACAACCAGCTCAAGTCTTAACTCCTCTTGAACAGGAGGTCTTCCACCATGTCGGGGATATGCCGACATTCCATCAAATCCTGTCTCAGAGCTACAGCCAAGGTTAACGCATGTGGAAGACAAGACCAAGAGCCTCTACATTCCACCTGTGGAGTGTATGGAATGGGAATTTTCACATAAACAACCTCCGTCTGCCATGCCAAAGGTCCCTTTGATTTGGCACAAGCCCTCCGTCTCAACTCAGCAGGGTCTCTGCCGAAGGCATCCGTTCCAAGTTACGTCACCTAGCCTCTCCCGGGCCTTTTGTGTCCACTGACATTGATATTCAGTTCCTCGCCTTGTGACAGCTAACTGAAAGTAACCCAACTGCTTTACCAAACACAGCCCACATTCCAGAGGGCACCTGGGATACCTCCGTACCAGTGAGGTTTCTCAAGAGTGTGAGGGTTACTGTTAAAAAAAAATGCCCTCCTATCTGACTCAGTTCAAATGCTAAGACCCAAGAGAACATTCCAGCTCTTCCTGTCTTGGTGTGACCTGCCAGCAATGGCAACAAGAGGATCTGGTCAAGATCCTTTGGGAACCCATACTGAGCAACGTTACTTCTCAAATCCTGTAGGCTACCCTGGGTCCTGCTGGTCCTCTGGCCAAACACAGACACCCGATACCTTGAAAAGTATCCCCTGGGCAAGAAGCTTCAGCAACAAGCCTTCTTCCTTTGACCAGCCATCAAAATACCACATCTGAATCCAATCAGGCATCTGGATTTCAGCCATCCCGAGAGCTTCTTATCCAAATACAGGTCACGGATGTCAGCCGGCAGCTGTGATTCGGCACCAAACAGGAATGCATGGGGGACCCTCTACATCTCCGCAAGGGGTCAGACAGGTGAGGTGGTGGCTTCCACTTGATTCATCCCGTCCAGAAGCTTGAAATCCACTTTAAATGCACGCCGCTGTAATGGTAGCCCTCCTGCTGTTTTCATGATGCTGATATGGACGCATTTAAAAACGTGCAGAGAGGAAGTTCAGCTTTTCTCAGGTACCCCTTTATTGCCTCATGGCTTTCAGTAATGGGAAACCCATATGCGACTTGTAAAAACATACAAAATGGCTACCTTAACGGTATAGTATGAAAGTTACAGCAGATATCCGATCCTGATTCAGCTACTGAGGGAATCCACGCTCCGCCTCATTAAGGGATCTGTGGCCCAGGTCGCTTCCCCACTGCGCCGGTCTGGCGGAGGAGCTACACGTGACTTGAGAGACTCCGCCATCCCAGTTGCATTCCGTTCCACGTTAATGTCCGCGATCCTCGACATCTGGCCGGAGACTCGGGGGACGAGAAGCTCTGCAGTTTTTAAGCACTCGGCTCCTGACACGAGGGAGGCAGCGCCCAGCCCGACCAGAGGGGGAGCTCCTGAGCAACCAGTGACAATGCAAAAGCGACAGTTGTGCCAGGAGACAGACTGGTGCTGTCTGGCCATCGCGGGCGGCACACGGGCGTGGCCAGCCGGCAGCTGCACCTCCAGCTGTTTCGGGCCTCAGGGGTTTAGGGGCCAGACGATACAGCTTCGGCACCCTGTGACAACTGCTTGATGCCACTTAAGCCGGCTCCATGCCCTCCGTACAGGAAGGAGGTACAAAGGGTGGGGTGGGAAGCAGACATGCCTTGTCAGGATCTCGGGTCCAATTACACTCGTACTCCAGTCCGAAATGTCACCGCATAATGTCACCAGACGCCCGGCATGGACCTGTGGAACCGTCGGAGATCTGTGAGCAGCAGGGTTTTCTCTCTGCTCCCCGGTGTACAGGCACAATGAAGTCCGCGGAACAAGGAAAAATGTAAATTATAGAGGCCCCCTGCTTCCTGAATGCGCTCCAGCGTTTCCCCGGCACACGGAGGGGAGACCAGCAAGACGCTACGCGTGCCGCGGAGTCGGGAAGCCGCCGCGCCGGTGGAACGGAGCTGCGGACACAGATGGTTCCAATCAAGGCGCCGATGCTGCGAGAGCAAGAGGCTGCATTCTCAATTTAACTCTGTGGGGGGGGGAGGGGGGGGACACAATCTTCCCGGGCTTGCACCGGGCTGCACGGCACTCACACTCATGCACACATGAATTGGAAAGTTCTGCATAGTGTAGGGCTCCACAGCCTGCTGGGATGTACATACTGGGGGGGGAAGTGACAGACATTGGTCTTCAGGTCCCACCAAGCTTTCATCACGTGTTCTTTCTTCATGATGTGATGTTTAACATGAAAGGCCTCGGACATGGAAGCCGTGTTACTCATATTTACTCCACTTATTATAGAATGGAGTCTTTACCGATACAGTTAAACCTACTAAAATTTACCACATTCTCCACAATAAGAGAGACGTGTGTGTGTGTGTGTGTGCGCGTGTGTGTGTCTGCGTGCGTGTGTGTGTGCGTGCATGTGTGTGTGTGTGTGAGAGAGAGAGAGAGAGAGGGAGATCCTTAGTGAACAGAGATGGAACGAACCGCAGCCCGAATCTGACCACAAACGCTGCTGCCAGTTGCTTATAAAAAACAAACAGGAATGTGCCACTTTAACAAAAGGACCAAAAACCTTGAAGTAAATACCTTAAAGAAATCCAGTCATCAGCCAGAAAAGCACAGCTGAAAACCAAACACATTCCATAATATACACATATTATGGAATGCAACATCTAGCAAACATTTCTTGAGTAAGCCCCGAGGATGCCGTGGCGAGAGATGGACACTGGCGCAGTCTTTGAAACCGGCATCAGAAAACATTTAGGAGAAGCCTTTGGAGCAGCGAGCACCTTTTCTCGGTGACTGGGAAGCCCTCCAAAGAGTTTCTGCTTCTACAAAAGGAACGTTTTATGGCCAGCATGTCAAC
This sequence comes from Gnathonemus echidnorhynchus, assembly GCA_026776725.1. Lineage (NCBI taxonomy): Eukaryota > Metazoa > Chordata > Actinopteri > Osteoglossiformes > Mormyridae > Gnathonemus > Gnathonemus echidnorhynchus. The sequence goes on from JAODJU010000081.1 coordinate 1,820,894, forward strand.
TGTAAACCAACCTGCAAACAAAGGAACCATTCTGTCCAGGGCTGTGGCGGTAACACGCTCAGCAACTTTGGAGCAGACCCTATCCCTCCATTATAATTGTGTTTGACGGCTTCCATATGGCAATAATCACCTAATCAATCTGTCATGCCGGCCACTACCATTTTTTTTTTTTTTGGGAGGGGGGGACACCAAGTAAACACAGGTGGAATAAGTCATCAAGATATTTATACAAAAACAAAAACTTTTTTTTTCCCCTGCTTGATTCAGCAGGAGAAAAAGGAATGAAAATTATCTATGAGGGAGTGTTTAAATTCTAAGAGCTTCACTTTAGCGTACCAGGTATAAGCTACAAAGTGTGCTTGCGTTTTTTGTAGAAATCCATCCAATCCAGCAGGAGCATGTGACAGGAAGGTGGACTGCGAAGAATCGCAGACTTTTCTCAGTTCCTGGACGGCAGAGAGAGCAGCGGTGCATTTTAATGAGCTATGTGCGGGTGAAAACAGTTGTGGCCAGACTGGTGGATTTCAGGCAGGGACAAGCCGGCCTTTCACGTCACAGGGACACCCGGCCTCCTCCCGTTCGCGATCTGGGCCAGAAGTCAGAACAATGGGTCTTCGACACTGCCGTCACACACGTTAATGCTGGTTCTGGTTGCACTGTTCATTCTCCTCTTCTGAAGGCAAAGGAGAACTAGTGAGGAACCAATGAGAACCCAGCAGTGACACCCTTTAGCGCGTGGTGTGGCAATTACACGTCGTTCACTGCCACCCCCCACCCCGACCGATGGCTCTCCCCCAGGCCGAAGGGTGCCTCTGCTTGCTCATCTGCCTCCAAGCCGCAGATCCAGAGCTTCCCCAGAGAGGCAACCTTGTCCTCTGCACTCGAGGTGAGGGTGTGTGTGTGTGGAGGGGGGGGGGTTCTATTGCCTTTGGCTTTAAAACAACAGGCACATTGAAGAGAAGCACACATCGCGACTCAGATTAATAAAAGAACTTGTGCAAAAATAGAACGCACTAAAATTCGAGCTTCCTTATTCACTTTGGCTGGTTTTTTTTTACCCTGCCCCCCCCTCCCCTTTCATCACTAGGCCAGCTGCACGGTAGGCCACGTCCTTCAACACTTCAAGTTGAGAAGCGGGGGACAGTCAGGGGAAACAGAGGGGGGTCACCTACATATATACTATGGCAGAACAGGCTTGGGCCACAGAGCAGGCTCAGGACACACAGAGCAGGCTCAGGACACACAGAGCAGGTTCAGGACACACAGAGCAGGCTCAGGACACACAGAGCAGGCTCAGAACACACAGAGCAGGCTCAGGACACACAGAGCAGGCTCATCCCTACATACCTGCATCAGTAACAGGGCGAGGGACCGCAGTATGAACACATTAACCTGGCCGCTGTCTTACAGCGTCAAATACCCAACACGAGAAGCCTTGCGACTTCTCAGACTTCCCAGCTAACGATACCGTCTGTCGTGTACATTCCCCTGGTCTGGAAACGTCTAATCCAATCGCACTGATTGATGAATGGTGATCGCATTACTCAATGTGATGGTTGTTTAATGAAAAAAAGCTTGTGGAACAGGTCAGTTGTTGTAATCCATTTGAATGTAAACCTTGATTTAGAGATGTTAGGAGTCGATTTATGGGGAAAGCATAACATAAATTAAACATAAAAAACAAGCCTAGATTCAGTTAAACATGATACTGCAGTTTTAAAGATCACTGCAAAACATCCCTGAGCTCAGTTATTCAGAGCTCTACCTGCAAGCCTAGGCCTCACCAAACGGCTTATCACCATGGCATCTAAAAGCTTTCTTTTGCATTTACAATTGTATTGGTCTGTAAATCTGTTGCTTAATACATGTATGTCCCAACCGCAAGGAAAAGCCAGTCAGAACTTGCATGATAATCTTTGTCCTTTTTAAAATGTATCCCACCTCAAAAAAAGAGTCAAATGAAATGAGGACTTGAAGGTGCTTGAAGGTAAATTCATGAAAGAAATGTGAATGAAAAACTTTTGATACTAAAGCATTACTAGAACAGACCCCTTTATCATCAGATTCCCTGGTGGAATTTTCTGCAGGAGTTCAAGAGGTTGCCGTGTTCTGCGCTTAGCATGAAATACAGAAACCAGCACGACACAAATACCGAGGAAATAAGCCACCGTCTCTCAGGATTTTAGAGGCACCTGTCGTCACCAGACCACTTTGACAAGATCTCAACTCTCGCAGCTCTTTGACATGTTTTGGTCTTGGCCTTATCTCTCAACGGGCCTCGAGTTTCGTCACATACGCCACGATCCCATGAACTGTCGACAACACCAGCCTGGAGACACCCAGGACCCCAGTTCTGGTCATGCGTGATACCTCATGAGGAATGCCTTTGACATGTGACATGACTCACATAGATCTTGTCCTGCTGGTAGCGGAGGTACAGGTTGTGCATGATGGCGCCGTCATGGAGATCTCCCAGTCCTGCCATGTCTTCAACCCCATTGATGCTGCTTGGATGCATGGCGTGCACCTTCTGCCTGGTCAGGGTACTCTGCTTGTAGGTGTACACCTGGTGTGGAGAACAGTGAGCCGTGAGTAGAATGCGGGTACATGCCAGTAAACATGCTGCATACACTTGGATGTACAATACACATTTCCACAGATCGTTCTGGGAACCTCACAGCTGATTTACCACGATGAACTCGGTTTGACGGCCATTGAGATGGTACCCAGGACTTTAAGGCAAAAAATTATAACAAGCAGGTTCATGAAGACGGTTTTAAACTGGTCTCCAAACAAAACGATTTATAAAAGGAGAGTAACAAGAGTCTGACTGAAATGTGAGCCAGTAAAACGATGTTAAACAAGTTAAAAATAATCTCTCCAGGGAGAAGAAGTTTAGACTCCATGGTTTTAGCTGCAGCAGGACAGGAATGGTTGTGGAAAAGGGTAAACAGTTTTCTCTGGCCCGGAATGTGTTGTACCTGGATGACGGGGTCAGGGTGCGAGGCCCCCATTAGAACGTTTAACTGGGAAATTGGTTGAAGGCAGGATGCTGTAAACACAGTAAAATGGCCTTTCAGGGGTTTAAATGACTCACCTGGGGGAGGCAGGAAAACCTGCCACTCTTAAAACTGTCTGCCGTTTGTGAGAAGTTATGAGACGCGAATGTCATTTGCAGAAAAAGGCCAATTCGGAGACATGAGGGAAGGAGCTGGGAATACTGTACGATATCTGGGAAGCCCTGAGAAATCTCTTTAAAATGCTAGGATGTCAATCCAATTTTAACAGTGACGACTGTCATAAGCTTTTTTTATTTTGTTTCTAAGTGAAAGGCTTTGTTTTGATTTTTTGGATTAATTCACCATCTCGAGTGAGGACTGTTTTGTCCGAATGCTGCCCGTCTGACGTGCTTCAACCTTCTTGTTTCAAAATAAGCAGAATCGGCACGCTGGCGGAGCTTTAAGTGTGTAGGAGACGCCGTTTTCCCTCCCCTGCTCATGTCGGCCCACCGCAGGCTGGTAATCAGTTTGGGCTGATCTGACTCAGGCCTAAACACAAGGTCAGCTGACGCGGCAGTTAAAGTCATCAGCTCCTGGGGCAAATTATTTTCAGCTGAAAAGCCCTTAGTATGCTGTGTTACTCTGAATGCAGCAGAAAACAGAAAGAACACATCCCTCCTGCACTTATCCTGTTTAGGGTGACAGTGAACCTGAAACCTAGGAAGCCATAGGATTTTCTGGACAGGATGGGGGTCCAGGGTAAACACACACACACACACACACACACACACACACACACACACACATATTCTAGGCAATTCAGAGACACCAGAAAAATTCTACATTAAAGTCCTGGAAAAATTTGAATTGGCCACTTATATCCCATTTTCCCTTAAAAACCTTTTGAAAGCGCAAGGCTGTACCAACTGGGGAGCTGGAGTGGGGGGAGAACCCAGCCGTCTGAGCGTAGATCACCACCGTAGGACTGTCAGTGTCGCTCCAGAACAGCCGTGGACGCCAGAATGAGCTGGTCCATCGCATCCGAGCAGCTATATTTGACTGTAAAAGCAAGAGGCGGAGGAGATGCGGCCAATCCCAGTGCTGCGGGGCCGTCCAGTGGGAGATCCGCCACTCAGCACAGAACCGGCACGGAAAGTTACAGTCGCGGTGGCGAGCGGATCGTGTGTCATGAAAGATGAATTACATGCCAGCCCCCCCCCCCCCTCGAAAAAAACACACACACCAGCCTGCCTGGAGTGGAAAAACAGGGAGAATGCGGTGTGTGTGTGATTGGAAGGAGGCCGGGACCCAAGGTCTCCTCCGTCGGAATGCAGCTTGATGGGAAATGGATGATGTCGTGGATCGTCTCCACACCCCAACCCCGCCCATATCCCCTGGCAGCGACTCAGAGGCCTTATGCGGCCCACTGACGTCCAAGGGGACCTCGGTGCGAGCCACAACAAAGGAACGCTACCAGGGATCTACAGCGGGACGCGACCCAACATCCCGGCGGACCAATACTGGTGGATCAGAGTGTGGCGTTTCCCCCAGCACACATGCCTACGTCAATCTGACCGCAGTGAGCACTCAAGCTAAGCTAACGCCTCCTATCCTGATATCTGCCGGACCTCGAACAGCCTCTCTATCTGAATACCGAGGCCACGATGCCCCCCCTTGCGTTCTGCCCATCCGTGTCACTCCATCATAACATTACATCAGAGCGCTATCTGAACACGTTTTTAATTTATTCATCCAGCAGACTTTTATCAAAAGTGACGTAGATGTTTGATAAAGTAGGGTCAAACAGTCCCTAGTGAATTCATTCTGCCGCCCTTGGGATTTGAACCGGTGACCTTCCGATGACAGACACAGCCTCCAAACTCGCCGAGCTGCACACGCACAGGGACACTAGATGTCCTTTGTTTACTGTTCAACCTTCAATTCCATCCCCGAGGTGTGATTTCCCTATCCACCATTACCCAGCATGCAATCACAAATGAGCCCCAGCGTTCCATCTTCTGGTAGAACATTTGAAAGATCCAGTCCCTAATTTCACAGATGCTGCCCTAGAGGGTTGGTGGTAGAGTCGGGTGTTGGGACAGAAACTCATTCTTAGCAGAGGCGATTCAGTTGTGGTCAATTGGTCAGCCGCCTCTGTCTTCACACAGGACACTATGGGGGAAATCGCAGCTACTGTACATCATGACAATACGTTGCCCCCTTGGCTAGGGAGCTGAAAAAGGGCCTGGAACCCTGGAAAAAAACCACCATAACTGGAGATTTTTATACGCAGCTATAAAAACCAGCCATAAAACCGAATGAGTCAAATCATTGTTTTGATCTTCAGAAGACGCTATCGGTTGAATTCACAATGAAAACGTCTCACGTTGCCACAAAATCCAAGAAAACCATGAATTTTTGTTCAAGGTCAAAGTAACAAACCCTCAAAAAAAAAAACACATAATTAAAAAAAAAAAAAAGATCCTTTCCGATTGTTTTCCTAGGCTGACAATTACACTGGTTTTCTTCTTCGGGAGCAGAAGATGTTCGTAATCCAAGAACAGGGACACTGGATCCTGCAAGGAACCACAAAGTGCCACGTGGCCTCGGCGAGAGAGAGAGAGAGAGAGAGAGAGAGAGAGGACAGAAACGTCACACGTAGCGACCGCGGAAATGCAGCCGCGATCGGGCTGTCTGAAACGTCTGATGAGGGGGGTCCTTTGTTAAAAAGTATTCCTTATGAATGTAATGGGAGGGGGGGGTGTTTAATAATGTCAATCGGCAAGAAAAGCCCCCCCCCCCCACAATAAATCGGCAGACGCAAGGAGCCTTGGGGCGCTTCCAGGGCAGAGCCCATAAAGGCCGGCTCTGTGACGTATGTCGCTGGCCTGCGTCGTCCCTCAGAGACCCCCTTTGTCGTGGGGGGTCTCATTCCCAAAATTCCTGCAGAACAACAAGGCTGGGACCATCTCTCCAGGGACCCCAGACATGCTCCCGCCGTCCCCGGCAATGTCCCATGGGGGCGATGACCCAGGCACGGCACGCCAACCACACTCTGGCGAGCCCCCCCAACACCCCGGAGACACTTTCGCTGGATATCAACGCACAGCGGGCTCCAGGTCCCTACACTCTCACACCCCCACTTACTCGATCTTTCACAAAACGACTTTTAGTCGGCACCATTGCCCAGACTGGACAGAAACCTGACCGAACAGGCCCCCTTCGCAGTGGCCCAGACAAACGTAGCCGAGCATCCCGGCGAATAATGCTTAGCCTATAAGCATGACGGTGGGATGACACATCCATCCCACCCTCACTTTCCCTTTTGCGAAACGGAAAACATACGGGACAAGAAGAGCTCACAGAACTAATCTGGAAATCATACTTCACACAACAAGCCGAGCCTGGCCCTCAGGCAGAAACGTCTATCCGCTTCACTGAAGCTCAACTTCAACCGAACCATTGTACTCTTCCTCTCAAAAGGCCCTTTTCCAATCCAGTCCTCGGGGACCCGCAGACAGTCCATGTTTTTGCTCCTACCGGGAGTTGGCGGGGAGCAAAAATGTGGACTGTTTGTGGGTCGCCCAGGATCAGGTTGGGAGATATTGGCATAAATAATTCCTACTTTAATATCACACCGTGATTTGATTACATATTAAAAAACAAAGGGAAGAGTATACAAGTAAAACAGGCACCAAATACAGCCAAAACAAACAAAAACGATCAGTACAGGGTTTGTTGTGTACTCATAAGTCAATGCATTTTTCATAATACTCTGATACATTTCTGAATATAATCCAGTAATAACATGCGGACTCTTTAGTGGAACTAAATCCAGTGCTACACAGAAACAGAACCAGCAGTCCCTGTTCCCATTCTTCGGGTACGATGCTATCTCCCCCAGGAAATCCTGACCGGCCGGGCCTCTGTCGGAGGGCTTGTTTCAGTGCACATTTGGTACAGAAAGCTCATGTGTTCTGTGTTTTAAATTTCTCTCCATAGCAGATGCTTACGGTTTTATATGGTTACTGAACTGACTTGCGGTGGTTTGGCCAAACGTTGCTCCTGAGGTCGGTACACGTCGCCCATATGAATACGAAACGGCAGCCAAGCGACGCTCACGCTTCCAAAACTGGAGGCAAACTGTGGCCTAGGGCACGACAAAAATACAAACTGAAAAAATAAACACAACACGAACGACTTCTTGGATATTCAATCTCCGCGTGACCCACTTTGGGGTTGTGACTTCATTCTTCTGGACCCCCCGGTATGAAAAGGCACACTCTGACTGGGCCAATGAAAACAGAATGAGAGCCCGGCCAATCACAAAGCAGCAGGAGGACCATTGACTTTTTGCGTGACAATCAGTCGCCAATAGGAAAACTGGCATTTGGACGGTCTGAACGGGTCAATGCTTCTTGCTGGGATAGAGCCTTTGAACTGAGTTCTTTATGAAATAAATTATCGTTTTCGAGCTCAGACCATTGCTGTGTGCCATAAATAGACACTTTATGAGTACTATGAAAGGGCTCTATTAGTGACCAATTTGAGGGAACTATTGAGTCAGGGACCTACGCTCCTTTCAGCTATGTCTTCCAACCTCTGTTGACTTTTGAATCCACTATTAGGGCTGCTTAAAACCTACAGATTTGGCTCTTAATGCCCTGTGCCATGTGTTCCTGAAGCCATCTTTTCAAAAGCTTTCAAAAGCTCTGCAGCTGCCCGGTCTACACCCTCAAGGTACATTTCAGTAGGATGGATCAAAGTCGATCTGTCGTCGCGTGAAGAATGGCGTTTTATAACTCGACACCGAGCGGCTTACGGGACAAAACGGCGGCGCCCCTTCCGCTTGTTCAGACCCGGCGTGGCACAACGGAACTCTCAAGGCACCTGGGGCAAGAGAAAACCCAACGGCAGCCCCGCGCTGGATACTCGAAAGACTTTCGCCTCGGTTGCTCGCGTTAGAGCCCTTTGAGGTGGCATGGCTGACCAGCGGCGTCTAATTAGGCAAACCAGCTTCTGCCTTAAATTTCAGACACTGGAGAGAAGATGTAAGAGACGACGGCAAAGCTGTTGTTAGCGAAAGCAAATGGAGTGACGACTGAGTCCTTTATGAAAGATAAGGGGGCTTCCTTATGGGGCGGAGTAAACAGTCCAGTTTTAAAGGGGCTTTTGCAGATCCAGGATGGAATTAAACTTCAAATACAGCAGGCCTTACCAAAGCTGTGGTCCTTAACAAGGAAACTGCTGTCTGTGCCCACAAGCTTCAGTAAACGCTGGCTGTGGCTCCACTTTAAATACTGGTTGCTTCGCATCTCAGAAGAGGATTCATCACTGCGACTTGATTACATACTCCACAAGCGAGGAAAGCTAAGCTCGCAAACGGTTTGAGAACAAGGACAGAAGTGATAAGCCAGGACAATCCGACGCTAAATGCTAAACATTATGAGATAACTACGGGTTAGAGCAGTAGCATCTTGCTTTTCATTTACCCAGAATCCACCCATAACAACTGATTAATTACTTAAAAACTTAAATTGCCTAAATGTGGCTTTGAATACTCAGACTGACACATCCATAAGAACATGGTCCTTCGATGTACTGAAACAGCGTTTCTGACTCTAGAAAATCATTTACCTAATTTATATTTAAGTTATATAATTTTTTGTACACATATATATGTATTGAGAATTAATGTGGTCTTGTTTTTGCCTTAATTCTGGAAAAAAAAAAATCATTTAGCTATTTTTTTTCTTCTTTTTATGACTGACGTTCTTTGAAAGGACTTAACTGAAGGCCCGGCTACCGTTTTGCCAGAAAGTTCCACCACGCCAGCTCCTCTCCTCTGCCAGTCTCTGAAATGGGTTACCCTAACGAGTTTCCTGATTACCAAAATGATATCCGCTGAGATGCGACAGATATACAGGCGAGACATAAACGCAGAGGCTGGCTGGACCGGGGGGGGTTTCAGCCCCAGAACAGACGCTGGCAGAGAATCTTTCTCTGAATGCCACACTTATGAGGGCGAGAGACGAGATGGGACCGTCGCTGTGAAGGCCATAATTACAAGGCTGGGTGGTTTGGGGGCCGCCCTGGG
>JAODJU010000081.1:1846300-1856995 GCA_026776725.1 Gnathonemus echidnorhynchus
GGTGCCCCCCCCCCCCCCCATAAACAATGCACCAGGGGAGTGGTTGAGCGTGAGCTCTGAGGGGTAGGAGAAGCTGGGCGCTGTCCCTGAAGCAACACACCTCCATGGAGCGTGTTTGACGAGGCCTGTTTACAAGTACGAGCTTGTGAAAGCTACAACGCAGACATGAAAACGTTAAGAAGAGTCCTCTTACGCTCCTGGGGTGTAAGAACTTCACATGTTAAAAAGGGCATTAATTACAGCCTGACATCGTGTTTAACGAGAGGGAGGCAACAAATATCTCAACTGACAAAAAAAGTTCCTCTTCCAGAGTCAGTAAAGAAAATTTCTGGTTATAGACAAAACGACATCATCTAAAACTCAAAGTCAAAAAGAAAATGGATTAGATTTCTTTCATATTGATTTGTTGAACTCTGCGTCCCGAAGCTCGCAAATTCCAAAAACATTTTGGAAAATAATCTTGATTTTAAGCTAAATGGTGACGTAGGATGTTGAACAGGGACCTCGTGATATTAATTTCACAACAATTATCAAGCGCCAGACATCCTCGGGTACGTCATCGCACCATAAAAGCCTGCAGATGCTGGGACACAAGCACACCGTGGGACCCGACGAGCGCAGCCCGGCCGTCCAGCACGCCCTCTCCAGAACATTCTCTCGACATCATTTCAGACAACGATGGGAAAGAATCGACTCTTTGGACGTGACCCAGTTGAGTTTCGGCCATTGGGCTACAGCCTCGGCCACCGCCTATCTGTAAGTCGGTCAGATTCAGCCATTGCATCATGCGGCGCTGACCTAAATCTTAAAAAACTGCCGTCTAATTTGTCAATAATATGATGTAGGGGTTTGCATCATTCATGGGTTTCATCTTGCAGTCCAAAGACATGCAGTTCAGCCTGTGTCCCTGAATTACCCTTAGTGGCTGACAATGTACCCAGCCACAAGCAGGCATTGCATCCTGGGTGTCCCAGCCGCGAACAGGCTCCCGGCGCACTGTGACCTTGTACCAGATCAGTAGCTATGGAAGATGGATGGTTGTAGGGATACATAATACTCTGAAGTATTCGCCTGTTTAGAAAGTAATACTCTAGATCCGTAGACCCAAGGAAATTTTGATTTATCGTCTCGATTGTGGCTTATCAGATTTAGAAAATGCTGCGTCGAGCCATTGCGCTACATTAAACAGAGAATGAGGCTTTTTCAGAGCTACCCAGCTCGTCGGCGACGTTACTGCAGTGCATTTCAAGACCAGCTTTCTTACCCCAGTCCATCAGAGACACATCTGAGCACCTCATATGGCAGGAACACACATCCAAGCATCGCAGTTTAACAAAGTTACACCAAAGTAAAACAGGCAGCATCAATTTTTCCCTAAAAGAGGGTTTATCCAAAATACAAGCAATTTTTATAAATAGAAGGTTAAGCAGCCTGTGGCAGAAGGATGAACTGAACTGTTTCGTTGTATGAAGGTACCCTGGAACCTTGGGTGTTTCTCTATCTGTACTTGTGTACTCGCATATCTGTTTTACGTCATCTTCCATTGCCGAAGACCAGTTCCAATACTAAGAACAGAAGTACAGAGGACGGTAAAAAATACCCAGTTGTTGGTCTTGCTCTGCCCCAAATATCCTCGCCGAACGAGACCAATCCCATGATTCACTGCAGCCTTAGTTCATTCTTGGGAGGCAAGTTAGCAAGACCGGTCTTGCCAAAACCACAAGTGTGATCTTTGTGTTCTTGGTATTGAGAAACACCCCTAGCCTGCTGTTCATCTGGACAGGCCATGGTGTCCAAACCCAGCAAGATGCAACACAGAAACCGTTACACAACTCCTCAGGAGCACCCAGCTACCTCAAGTCTTCCTGGGGGGGGGGGAGGGGATTCTTAACGAACGCAGATCAAACAGACTCCTAATGGACACATATTAAATACCCCCTCTCACGACGGCCGTTGAAATGACTGCAGAGCTTTTAGCGGAGGGTAAACAGGCCATCTCGACGTGACAGGGCCATTACGGAGCTGGGCGGCCATTGGCGCAGATGGGCACTGGTAGGCGCCCAGTTCCACTGCCGTCGACCCCCTGGGGTTTGAAACAGCAAAGGTGGGCTACTGTTGGCAAAGTGCTGACACCCTCCTCTCTGCAGGATTTCACTTCCATCTCTAATCTGCCAGAAGCCACCCCAGGTGACAAGAGAGGGCAGAAGCGCCGAGGCGATTCCTCATAAACAGCACGACACATCTACTCCCCCATGTTTACTTTAGACTGTGGGGGTCCAAGGGAGTGAGGGGGGGGGGGGGAGAGATGCCAAACATAATTGGACCGTGACTTTGACAGCCACACAGAATCTCAGTTAAGCACCCACACACTGACCTCACGACTACGCAAACACCCGGCCTTGTCTCCATATCAATCCACGGACCATTCATAAAAGAGATACAGGGCTACGGCTAAAAATATTCCCGAACACCTATGGCTGATCCCTGCTGAACAGGAAGTGGGGCCATTTTTAGCTACAGGATGAAGGAAAAGCATCTGGAGAAAGTCTTTAAAGCACTGATTTTGCGTGTCTGGATCACTCTCAAAGGCAAGGGAAAGTTCCTGGGCTTCTTGCCTCATGTGCTCATAAAAGATACGGGTGGGGGAGAGAAGCCTGGAGACCCCCCCCCGGTAATCAGCGGCGCAGAGCAGACCCACGCAGATCCACATGCTTTGCTCCATGCCTGTTCTTCTGCTTGGGATACAAATCACCATACAAAACATAAGCTGGCTTTAATGCTGCTCAAACAGCTGAAACATTAAGGGAGCCTTTTAAATCTAATACCCTGCTGGCCAAGGACCTAAACACCACGCGGCACAGAAGCCTGTTTATGTAAACCTACTGGCTATGCAACCAAATGGCCATTATAGTGCATTAAATACAAATCAAATTCTGCCAGAAAAGACACTGTTATGCAAAGCTCCTGTAAGAGGTGTTATGTGTCATAGCCTACGGTGGCAAAGGGAGGATAACAGCAGCTCAGGACCTGGATGGAGTATCTGCTCTGGGAATTTATGTTGAACCCTAGAAAAGGCAACTTTTTAATGGAACTTCATCAGCTCACTACACTTTAAAAAGAGATGCATTTCCGTAAATGCAACGCGATAGCAGCTCAACTAGCCGCACAGTGTAAACAAATACAGTTAAAGCAGGAGTGACAAAACGAAGAGTAAACTGATCCATCCGAAGACACCGTCTCCAGTGTACACAGACACTTTTAGCGGTATCGGGCTTCAGAAGCATCTTTCCTTCCTTAGGGGAAAATCTCTGGCTCTCTGAGGTGGTCTTATTTTCTCGACAAAGGAGGACACCCTAAAGAAGTGAAACCTTCGCACAGAGAGGTCAATCGTGCAGTGTTTTCGATTTGCAGGAAACATGCTCCACCAAGGAACACGACCTGATCAGCGTGACGTAATGCCACAGGATCATTAACCCACCGCAAATAGCCGGGACCGATTTCACGCAAATCCGTATTATGCAGTGAGGTACACGTCGCCACTCTCTCACAGAATCCGGCTGTGATCACATCCCCGCTGTCTTTGCCAATGAACCAGCAATGATCAGCAATCACCATTTAAAAAAAAAAAAAAACTTGTTTCTGCAGGTTCCCAGTGCAGAGGAATTCTGGGAAGGAGCAGAAAGAAAGTGTTCAAAGTCCTCAGTCGCTGTCTCGACGGAGTCAAGCACACCGCTATAAAAACCCAGGCTTCACAATGACTTCCATGGCACCTGGGCTTGCCGTGCCTTCCACACCGTCCGGGCAGGAAGCTGCCCTCGGCCATGCCCAGCCCCCACGTGCTGCTGTGGAATTTCACAAACCTCGCAAGACCCTTCATCAATGAGACGGCAGAGCCCAGAGGGGGCAACACCAACAAGCCCCCTCAACACTTTCCTACAGTAATGAGACTCCATATAACAAACTGCCTTCCCAAGCTCTGAATACCATCTGAAATTTTACGGGCTGAGGCTAAACGTTCTGGAGATGCTGTATGGGCGGTATATGCCCACCAGCAAAGTGCAGACTCAGTCCTTGCGGTCGCAGGACCGTTTATTGTAATTAGCTGCAGCAGGTACTTACTTCCTAACAGGAGGGAACGCAAAGTCCACCTTCTGGAGCCAATGGCAAACCTGCACGGAAATTTAAATGAACACAAGCCCTAACAAACAGGAACTTGTTCGACCCACAGAGTCAATAGCAGGCAGCCAATAAAATGACATATCAATGATATGGTTCTGCACTACATAAATCTATGAACACCCAGATGAAATACTCGTCTCTGTTCTTATCTAGAGCATCAGAAAGAATCACAATCTTTCAAAACAGCATTTCCCCCTCTTTATTTAAGTGCTTCTGGTAGAATTTAACCTAACATCTGTTAACTTGGTGTCAGTGCAGAAGACATTAAACATAACTTGCAGCTCGACTTAACATGGACGTTTTTTTTTATTCGGCTACCGTATAATATACACCCTATCTGCCCTTCCAGCAGTTCGTTTCCTCATCAAGTGGCCTTTTCCTTAAAGACTGGCTCTTTGTTTGCAGTGAGCTCAGCAGACATCACGGAGCGGGGCTGATATTTGAGACTATTGTGCAGGCCCTGCACTTTTGGCTGAAAGACCTATCGGCTATTTATTCTAACAGCTTGCGTACCGGAGAGGCATTCTGCGTCTTACACGTCCCCCCTGCAGTTGTTTTCAGCGATTTCACCAATTAAATCATGTTTTTTTGTTCCACTCCGCCGGGAAATAGTTAAACCTGGTATCACAGCGCACCGATTCTGCAACGATGCCGTCCGGGAAAAGGTGCGATCCTGTGTCGACACACCGATGTCGCACTTCGCCACCTCACCCGACGTCACTGACGTCTGCCTCTGATGCACCCTTTACAAAGTCATCAGGATATTGTTCACTTAGTGTAATTAAGGTTTTCCGGTCGTGACCTTCAACGAATCGCCTCTGCACGCTCTTTTCCGCATGTTTGTAAATAAACTTCTTTAAAACATTTCAAGATCTTGCTGCAGTCACGTGCATAACGCAAAAACGCATATTTTTATTTTAACGTTTGGATGTTTATGAAATCCGAAGTACAAAACAAGCATGCACTAATTAATGTTTAACTGGGCATTGGCACGGCACATTGCATCCAGTTATGCTTAGTCCTGGTGTACGATTTCCATTTTTTTGTGCAAAAGTACTTTGGAGCATATTTCTTTAGTTTCTATTAATAGCTTTACCTCTTGGCTGCGACATGAAAAGAGAGGGAGGGAGAGAGAGAAAAAAAAACTTAACCTAAAGGAAATACCAAAAACCACAGTTACTCTGGGCAGGCTTCCAAAGGAGCTTGCCTCTGTTGGGCTTCACATGGAAACTCACAGCTAATCTTCCTACTATGGAACAGGTCTTTCTCTCCGCTTTCCCAACTGTTGAACATTGAAACCTTCATCACAAATAAAGAGCGGAGCCGATGAGGAGTTCAGTGAAAATTAAATGCAATGAAAATCAGAACGGAGGGAATTCTCTTCTTAACGCTGCTTCATTTAACCCAGTTAGAAATGATACCGGTCAAATTGACGCCGCACCTGAATATCACAATGAATTCATTAAAGTTAGAAATCGTGTTTTAACTATATTATCAAGTCGACTTAACTTACCACAGTAAAGAAATTATCCATCCTCCTTATTTATTTAATCCAGTAAGGTTACAGTATGCAAAACATCCAGCAGAAACATATGTGTTAATGTTGTGCGGCACTAAGACATCAGGGATAAATACGTATTTTAGTCCATTTAAGACATTCCCGTTTCCATTTCTTCTTAGAGGGGAACGAAAAAATAACGCTAATCCAGAGATCTGCCTTTGTTTTTAGACCTCAGAAATACCATGCGCCCTTATATTCATTTAGACAGAAGATGCAGCCTTTCAGAAATTCAAAATAAAATCCCGAGGATCGACAAAAGTTTGCAGAAGTATAAAGAGCGACGGGCTGCCCTTTCCTCTCATGTTAAAACGCTCAGGCATAAATGTAAGACTATAACTAAAGTTGTCCAACTGTGTACACTTAAATTTCGACTCCAAATGTATTTCCGAAGCTCCTCCCCGAAGCGCTTTGAATGTTAGAGCGGAGCATGGGAGCGTCGATCTCGCTGCTCCGCCTGCTGTCCCGAGCAAAAGCGCAGCGAAACCCGCGCAGTCCCCCCTTCAAAACGGGAAACTACCTGGCACGTACTCAGCATCAATTGACAGACCGCTGCTGCTTTATTTTTAACATCGTTTTTCAACATTTGATGTCCCATCGCAGGGTGTTGGTGCCCTGCGGGGGATATCTAACGTACGGAACAAAGTCGTCAATGAACATCCAACACATCACTTTCTGACTTGCAAAATCGAAAGACTGTGACTAACCGTGACTGGTTTAGAAGAAAATACCTGAGATTGAATATGATGCAATTGGCTTTAACTACCAAGTGCCAGTTTATGACCTTTGGACTATATGTGGTGAAAAAGGGTTGGGATTTTAAAAAGAGCAGGCTGGGTTCGTGTGACAAATTAGACATCGTGACAAATGGCCCGTTCGTGTTTAATTATATGAGTAAAAATTATTCAACTAATTGTACCTTTATATATATATATATATATATATATATATATATATATATATATATTCCCCGACTTAATGATGCAGTTAGGAGTTTGTCGACTAGCAATGGATAAGTTGGCAGGAGATTAAAAAAAAAAAAAGTTTTTCAGCCTGAAAATCTATTTGAACCGCGTGACAATCGTTTGCTGCTCTGGGTTCGCTGAAAGTACAAGATCGAGTCACATGTACACTAATTACATGCAAAATATGTTTGGTTTTTATACTTTGGTCATAGATGTAAGCATCCTGTCGATATCATTGTTGCAGGGGTCACCTAGGCGGTGTTAGCGCTGTTTGCCCCCCGCCCCAGGAGCTGAAGTGGAGAACCTAGACAATAATTAAAGATGTTCCACCTTAGTGGGTTTTATGGTTTTGATCCTAGACATTTCCTCCAGGTTCATTATTTACCTGCCCCATTGTCTCCAACCCCAGTAATCACTGTCTCTGTGTTTTACATTTATTTAGAAGTCAGGTGCTCTTTAAAATAATGACTTTTACATGACTGTCAGGACAATGGTGTTCTTGGGCTGCCAGAATGGATGAATGTAAACATACCAGGGCCAACAATGTCTGTATCACACACTTAGACGCGCTAATAGCCCGTAAACTGAATCACAGGTACAGCGGGCCTGCAGCTATACTGCCTGTGTGTTACAGGATATCGGGAGGAATCTGCTTTCATTAATTGACTTCCTGAAAATCTGCTGGACGTACAAAATCGATGCTGTTCAAGACCAAACTCTTGGGTTCGAAGTCTGCGCCCTGGGAGAGCAGCTAATGGCTTTACTGAGTATGGCAGAGCAGCGAGAGTAAGGATGAGTAATGATTGTGGTGAGAATACACGTATATTGTTTCTAAACATTAATACTCATGGTATACTGCGGCAGGGTGAGTAGTGCTGCATCCATCCGTTTCCCATATCGCTCGTCCAGTGTAGAGTTACGGTGAGCCAGCGACCCGTCCCGGGAAACTAGGGGCACAAAATGGAGTCACTGGTCGGGATCTCAGGCCATCAGGGTAACTTATATTGCAGATCACACTTATTGTGTCTGTTCCTTTTCTGTAATGATCCTTACTTTTACCTCTCGTCTAGCCCTTGTTATAATTTATGAATCCCCGATTTTCAGAGCTGTACTTTTTTGTTTCTTGGGTTTTCGGTGAGATTCGTTTACATCCGTGCTCCTTGCATGACTTTCACAGATGTGCGATCGCTGTCCTCGTCTCGTGCTGCGAGGCACGTAACCTGGTGAATGTTGCCCTGCTGACCTTAAACCTACATGCTGATACCCAACCCCCCCCCCCCCCCCAAGACCAAACATTTCAGCAACAATGGCCTCGATGCTGCTCAGTGGGGAATGCATAGTTTAGCGTGGGACAGAGAGGGAAGCTGTTATTTCCATGCATCCTGTATCATGAAGACTGTGTTGTGAGCCGCTTCTTGGGTTATGAAGGGAAATTGACTTTAAGAAAATAAAAGGGTGTTAATTAACACTATGGAAAGTAGACCCACAGGATTTTCGGTGACTGCTTTTCATTACCTTCATCTCGATAAATGAATGATTTCCATCAAATATGTCAACATATATAAACATCATTAGCAAATACTTCAGGGACTTAACATCTTAGATTGAGCAACCACATGCTAACCACAATGCTTAAATAGTATATTTTATGCCTTAAAATGGGTGTCTGTTGTTTTATGCCACTGCTTTTTACCGAATGTCACGTATCACAGGCAAATTTTTCAGTAGCAGTAGGAATAAACTGATGATAACGTCCTGGAACGTTGGGTCAGTATTGCTGTTGAAAATAAATCCCTGAAAAATAGAGCAGCTTTTCATACTGTAAGATTATATTCAATGTATGATGGAATTAAAAAAAAAAAAATTTTGTTCTGGCGCCCCCTACAGGTCGCCAAACACCGAGTCAGTCCTCAAAGCCCAGCTTACTGCTATTAAATGATTATGAGACAAAGCGCCTTTGACATTTACATGCTGTTGTTAAACTGATGAGGTGAGGGCTGGACCCAACCAGTCTCTGCTCTGGTCTTCATCCATAAAACACACAGACAAATGTTCATATAGCAGGTAGTCCCATTTCTTCTTTTCATTTAAAAAGGTTTTGCTGGCTCCGAAGTGGCCTGGCTGTCTGAGGCTATTAACACCGACGGCTATAGGGTTGCCGTGAGGGGGTGCTGACTTTGGCCTGTGTGTGTGCAGCCTGCAAGGGAGCACTATGAACGGCTCAGCTCACGCCCTCCTTCTCCCCCCCTATTCTCCAGAGACTTTGGTATGATCCTGTGTCCGTCAACTGGAACGCCATTCAAGTTTGCGTATACCTCAGCGGACCCTACCACTCCCGCAGTGAGAGGAAAGCAAAAATTCCCCTCATGTCTATGGGCTTTAGCCTAAGGCGGGGGGGGGGGAGGGGCACGTTTCCCTTCGCCGCTCGCTGTGACGCCCTCTGGAAACATTTCCTTCGCTTACTGCTTCAAACAGAAGAACTAAGGAAAAGGATTCGGGTGCCCTAAATTTAGAGCTGCAGAAAAATCACACATGTTTTGCCAAGAATACATCCCTTTGTTTACTGGCCAAAACTCCACTGAAGATTCTGGATTATAAGAGATCAATAGAGGTATTTATAGAACCATTTTATAAGATGAGTGTGGCAAAACTATTATTTGCATTTGTGAATAATTTGACTCTGTACATTTATAGGAACCTGCATCACCAAGGCATGATGGTCCTTTGATGTCCTTGGGAAGCTGACAACCCTGAGATTATCTGAGTATCTTTGGCAATGTGAGTCATTCCAATTGAATGGATTGGCTGACTAATTAATCGACTCGTTTGGTCTGCTTGCCTGGACACCCAAACTGCAGCTGAGGCAGGTATGGTAGTGAAGAGGTAGCAGTGCCCTGCTGGAATCACCCACAAGTCCACATAGCTGATGCCAGATGCCAGATGATGGATGCTGGCAGGCTGGGGGGGTTTCTGGCTCTGAAGGGGCACGCTGAGCCGAGCGGTGAAAGGGGGGGAAATAAACGTGCGCGATGCACAAAGCAGAAATGGAAAAGGAGAGTAGCAGGGATACAATGAGGTGATACCGATCTTTAATTGTCTTTTTCCATGACCCCGTGACTTTTACCAGTAATGAGGCCCTTGTTGACAGAAATGAAAGCAAATTCATTATTTTGATTAGACGAAAGTCTGACGGGGAGTTTAGCAAATGTCACTGGTTTGTCCACTGGGAGAATGCAAGCGCTTAAAAGACTTCCAGATAAATATGACCCCAGATGGTGCATAGCAGCCAATATATGGCGCTGTCTTTGCAGGTCGATGATTAAGGCTCAGTCGGAGGCGCCCTGCACCCAAAGCCAACCTAGGGGCGTCATTAAGCGGGATCCGGGCTGATACGTTGCTTATGAGGGGCATGTGAAAGAGGAATGGCCTGTTTCTACAGTAGGAATCGAGTTGAGTTGGCTTGTGGGGGTGGGGGGGGGGGGGGTGACATCTGAAGGGAATGGATCCTTATCGTGTTAATCAAACCAAAAACAGACACAGCCAAGTCTGCAGCAGTTGCGCAAGTTAATAAGAATTTCCAGCCTTACACAAGGCATTCGATACACGGCTTCTGATGCATGTGGTTCCATTCTGATGGAAATCCCTCGCACATTCCCAGAACTTCTCATCTGTCTCTAAAACACGTGGGAACATAATTATAATTACTATAGATACATTAAGGGAAATAAGCAGCAAATGATACACGTTTAACCTGCACTCAGACTCCAAGTTTCGCTCTCATCTTTTGTGTGTGTGGGTCTCAAAGAAGAGCATGATGGGATATGTGACAAGAAGCATACCAGTGTACCTGTACTCGTGCTTCACTGCGAAAAGCATTCCAGTGTACCTGTACTCGTGCTTCACTGTGAAAAGCATTCCAATGTACCTGTACTCGTGCTTCACTGTGAAAAGCATACCAGTGTACCTGTACTCGTGCTTCACTGTGAAAAGCAT
>JAODJU010000081.1:1857095-1867755 GCA_026776725.1 Gnathonemus echidnorhynchus
TGTACCTGTACTCGTGCTTCACTGTGAAAAGCATACCAGTGTACCTGTACTCGTGCTTCACTGTGAAAAGCATTCCAGTGTACCTGTACTCATGCTTCTCCAACTGCCAAACGAAGCATGATTTCAATTTTGTTTAGATTTCTGGGTTTCAGTCTCATGAGTGACCCTACTGTAGAGCTGAGCCCCAGACACAGAGGGGCACCTGGAAGACATTCAGCTGTATACAGAGAATAGGATGCGCTTGTTTTGACAGCGGCAAGCCTGGATGTTATGCTCAGTGGAGAACTAGATTTGGATCCTTGAGGAACACGGCGTGTCGGAAGATGTTCTGATGACCCTGGAATGGCTGTTTGGAGAAGCTCTGCTTTTGCAGGGATGGGTCTTGCTATCAGAATCGCATTCCTCCTGGAATACACAATGTAAGTACCCAGAACACACGCTGGGTCACTGGGCTACAGGCTTTTGATTCAGCCTGATGTGCGGGTACATTAAACGGGGGAGTAATTAAGTCGTAGCCATTTCCTGTTGAGAAAACGCGGAATGTCAGGCATGCGCACGGAATGGCGCAACTCCTCATCCTGCTGGGGGGTGCAGCTTCGGGGGAATGCAGCCAATGCGTCGCAGGATGGAGAAATCGTTCCGGCAATCTGACAGCCCACAAAAATGGCCCTCAAAAACGGCCTTCAAAAGTCATGTGACTAATTCGAAACATTCACCTCCCCCGCACAACGCGGCCCCCGAGAGTCTGCGGGTAGCCAGTTGGAGCATTCCCCCCCCCGCCAAACCACATCACTGACAGCACAACCAATGCAGGGGACAAATCAACCCATATGAGAGGACGTCATATGGACAGGCTAATGCGCGCCTGTGTTCGATTCTGCTGGAATGTTTACCTTTACCATCCATCCATCCATCCATCCATCTTCTGTAACCACTTGTCCTATTCAGGGTCGCAGGGGGTCTGGCTCCCATGGACACAAGGCAGGGAACAACCCAGGATGGGGCGCCAACCAGTTCACTCACACATGCAGTTTGGTAACTCCAATTAGCCTCAGCATGCTCTTGTACTGCGGGGGGGGGGTACCTACAGGAAACCCCATGACGACACGGGGAGCCACAGTACCAGCCCCGCATGCCTTTGCAATTATGCAAAAATAGAAAAGTGTGAATAGAAAGAAGCTCTTTAATTAATACACAGAAAATAAGTATGACATCATCTTCAGGAAGAAGACACTTGATGCTCGACTTCTAATTGAACAGATAGCCCAGTCTTATGAGATTGTGTGGGAGATCGATGCCTCACACCTCAGTGATTTCAGGGTACCCCCCCGAACACAGCCTCTCCCTGCTTACCGGAATGCCCTCTGCCAGTGGTTCCACTGACTTCCACTAAGTCAGCTGTGTGTACATCTGGGGCCCTGGTCAGCAGCTGGGTGACGGGACCTGAACGGAAATCCCAACGGGCTGCATTTCAAGCTCCCCGCTCACGGTTTATGAGGAAGGAACTGGCTGCTATTAGGAAAACTGCAGCTTTACCCAAAATTTTCATATGCAAGTAAAATACTTTAGTCCAAATGATTAAATCTATGACCTTTAAATAAAAAATCAGGCTTTAAGTAAAAGTCCAGGTTCAACACAATTACAGCATAACTTTATATGAATTAAAGGCCTAACAAGCTTTAAACATTATCAGATGTTCAGATATGTTGCACTTTATTTCATTTGTTGTATTAATGACAGAATTTGAAAAGGTTTATTATTATTATTATTATTATTATTATTATTATTATTATTCTGGCGGGAAACTCAAAAATCTTTTCGACAAACAGAATATCTCGCGAGAAACTGAATAAAACTATTTTCGGAGGTACCCGCTTAGTTAAATACGGTAGGAACACGTAACAGCAGCACGGGTTGCTCTCGGAAAATTCCACGGCGTGTATCAAGCGCCATCTAGAGGACATATTGAATGCATCCTGGGTGACCGCTGCTACAGTCTTCGAGCATTTCATGTGCGTGTAATTCATTTAATTTAGCTTTGCAGTGGGTATTATCTGATGTCTAATGACAGACAAACCATTTCAGATCAAAACAGACATAACATTTAACCTTTGTATCAGATCTAGAAATGTTAATATTTAGAAGGGTTATCTACAAAAGAAAGGGGGCGAAATGAGCACAAGTACTGACTGTCCAATGCGAAGATTAATAATTACTGCAGGTAGTTTTTATATTTTGTTTACATCAGAATATTGGTTATACTATTGTAAACCTACACAAGGCAATGTTTGCTGTTCGATTTGAAGGAAGCGATTACCATGTTTAATCAATCACGCTAAATCGAGTACGACGCTTTTTCACAGGTAAGTATAGCTGAAGAGCATGTCACGTTACATTTTACAAAGGCGGCCCTGTTTGACAACATAAGGGTAATGGAAAATGACTCCCGAATTCCCTGGACCATGATCTCAGGACCAGATGGCCCCAAGTGGGAGGCGCAGGGGAGAAGAAAGAATGGTGTTTTATTTATAAATAGCTTGGGTGATGTAGGTGCGATGTAGCCAATCACAATTTGAAATTACCCTGTTATAAGATAGCACAACAAAGAGATGGAGCTGTGTGTGTGTGTGTGTGTGTGTGTGTGTGTGTGTGTGTGTGTGTGTGTGTGAAAGAGAGAGGTCCAGGTATACCTTACCTTCTCCCAAATGTCTTCACAATGTGATGAATACCCGTTTTTTTTTTACCTTAACGGGACCAGTTTCCCATATGGGAAAATTTATTTTAAAAAAATCCGTGACTGCAATGAAAAAACTAAAACTGCATAAACTCTTGTATTTTGTTTGGTCACTTATGGTTATGGTTAGGGCTGGGTAGGGGTTAAGGTTGTCATAGTTAGCATTAGCATTTTCCCATAGAAATGATCAATGAGCGGTCCCCAAAAAGATATGATTACAGGACTGTGTGTGTGTGTGTGTATATATATATATATATATATAATTATTATAATCACCTGGGACAATCAATAGCAACATCACAGTGTGATACTTGTTAGCGTGAGGGTGACAGCAGTGACGGCTGTGCTCGGAATACAGATCTGTGCTGATGATCCGTCTTTTGCTCAGTAACTACAGAGAGAATAAATATGTGCATTTTCAGAAAACACTTGAAGGCAGACTATTTTTGAATCACAAACAAGAGCGGTAGTAGTACTCCTGCAATACACGGCGTATGTGAAAACCCCCAGTGCTCTTACTTTCAGCAATTAACGGTACGTGGAAACGGCGGCTGTGTGTAGACAGCGGAGCAGTAGCGGAGCAACTCGCGCTGCACGCTGGAAGTGTTCGGAGGGGTGCGATCGGAAAGTAGAGCATCTGTGATCTTCCTTTCGCGAGCTCTCTTTTGAGACTGAATGGAGGGTGCAGTGGGTGGATGAGCATAACAAAGCTCTGAAAAGAGGACAGTGGCTAACGCGAGCGGTTAGCGGAAATGGCACGGTGCAGTAGAGGGCATGGCAGGGTTGTCAACTTCGGTCAATTAGCTGACCCGAGATTTTGAATGCGAGACCAGCCTGCGCACTCATTCACATGTATGTAACAATGTTTTATTGCTTTGTAAATAAGAAGTAAGGTTTGCAAACTACCCCAGCGCTTTAGATGTAACTAATTTTAGATTTATAATGGAATAATGTAGATTTACCGTAAGATTCCTTGCGTGAGCGTGAGACTCTTAAAGTGTGAGCGTCACGCTAAATGCGTGAGAGCTGGCAGCCCCGGGATCATACTCTTACCGCTTCAGAGCTGCAGGAGGGGTGACACGCGTTCTTTAAAAGCATGGCGTGACCTTATGTTGTGCTTTTAGTTTCCCCTGGAGCTTGTCACTTGAGACGTGGTGGAGAAGCGAGTCGGCTTTAGAAGATACGGTTGATGGTTTGCTCTGTGTTGACCACGCTCTGTCTTCACGGTTATTGTACGCTGCTGTCATTTTTTTTTTTTCCACACGTGGTTCTGCAGTCAGTTCTCAAGTGGTATGTCTTGTAGAAGCTGTTTGATGTACTGAACATGTAGATGGGTGACCTAAAACTGCCATGGAAGAAAACTGTAGGTGTCTTTTGTCTCTCTCCCCCCTCCTTGCTGTACAAGACTTAAACAAACCCTTGTTCTTAGGTGTGTAGTAGTCTACAGTATTTCCTTATTCACTTTCTACTGGAAAGGAGTGGCAGTCTGTATCCATGAGTGTAGTGTAATCTAAAATATAGGCTTTTGAATGTGTTAATTACCGTTGTTCTGGCAAAATCTTTTGGAGAAAATTTATTTAGGGCCAACATACTCTATATAGGCATGAGAAACAGGCTTGGTGAAGTACATTTGAAGATTTATTGTACTCCTCTTATTGAAGCAGTTCTACAAGGAGGGGCAAAGGCAGCGGTTACTCTCACATTACTATCAAATTACTCTGATTGCTGTTAAACAACTTTCACTTTGCCTGTGAAGATCTCAGCATTAGTGCCTACAGCATATAACCAGGGTGTCACTTATTTCATTTGTGAATTGACAGGGGTAATTGTTTGAAAGTGATGGGTGAGAGGATGGATGGATGGATGGATTTGTGAGGAGGAGGAGAGGCTGGTTACCAGTGCAGAAATCAAAGCCACACATACACTACCAAATGTCACCACTAGGGGCCACTGGCGAGTTGTATTCAAGCTCGGGGCCTGTTGTCAATCACCATCCAGAGCTATTGACGACTGGCTTTTGGAGTTTGCAGGTTTTTTTGTTTGGTTTTGGTGGGTGTGAGTCAGAAGATTATACATAACTGAGTTAAAGGTGAAATATTAGTTCCTGTATACATCGAGTTAAAAAAATGTAGGTGATTTACTTTAAATTAAATCCATTTTCTGTGCTGCTCTGGTCTTAAACCGGCTGCTGTAAATCAGAATGTAAACATAAAGGTAGACAATGAGCCCTGACAGAGCTGATCCCTGTTCCTGATGTCCTGACTCCTTGCGGCTGAGCCCAGGATACCGTCTTCCTGACTGCTGCGACGGATGACAAGTCGCTATCCCTGCTTCCTGCTGCAGCAAAGCCATGCATCAGCAGCAATCAGCCGTGATTAATATGCCCTGGAACTGGCCCAGTGGCTTTCCTGTAACTACACGCTGTCTCTGACAAATTCAAACGGATACAGGTATATGTACAAACCATGTTCGCTCAGACTGTCGGTCTTCCTGTTGCCCTGTGCTACATGACTGTGTATTACTCTATAAGGTAACTGATTTATCTTCATATCCAGAGTATTTTTGCATTTATCAAAGATGTTTATGTGAAGGCTTCGATCTGATTTATCCTCCTGGGATTCAGCCAGAGCCTTAACTGGTGACAGTTTACAGATCTGCAAATTGCAGTCTGGACGTTTCAGCTACAGGGCGACAGCCACCCCACCAGCAAGACACTAAGCTATAGTTGTATCCACAATTGTTTTTGAAAACCTTCCTAAATGATGCACTCATACATTCACATAGGCACCATTGACATACCTCCATGTCATATTTCCATATAATAAACAGACACCGATGTAGTGTAAGTGTTATGTTCATATTACGCAGGTTTAAAAAAAGGTATCATTACATAAGTATTTCAATCCAGACTTCGGAAAGATGTCGTATATATAGCCTGTTCTAGGTCTACGGTACCAGAGATTCTACACTCTTTGTATCGTCTCGTTAAATGTTATAAATATGGTCTTGACCTAAATGATAACTGGGTTATGAAATTATGACTTCAGAGGATAATTTTATTTCCCTGACACATGACATGCTCTAATATTCGTCGTTCAGGTCTAGTGATGAAAAGACTAGTTTGTATTTCGAATCAACCCTTAATGGTGGGAGGGGGGGAGTATAAAATGTCGATAAAGAAAAATTATTTGTCTGGCGCCACAGTGGGACCGTAGCGAGCTCGGCCGGCACAACAGCGCCCTCCCAGGTCAGCTATGCCGTGAGCGGCGCTCGAAACAGCCCCTCAGCTACGGTGCGCGCGCTTGCGAGGCGCAGACGGAGACGCGCACAGCGCCACTAAGCTGAGGCACCGCGACCGAGCGCACAGACCCCGCCGCTGAAAAAAAAGCCCATCACATCCAGCCGCGGACCCCTGTACAACTTCCCCGCAAACACCGGTAAGAGTCACCTAAATGTCCAGCTTCATGCATTTTATTCCTCAGTTTTGTTCAGAAGTGCCATATTATTTTTTTTTAACTGTTACATTCTTCTCTAGTTGCGTTTCCATCTCCATTTGCACTCCGGCGCAATTTGGAATAATAGGATAATATATTTGATAGAGAAATGGTGTGCATATATAAAACGATCCGCTGGTAGGATGCCTTTATGAAACTATGGGACAGACTTTAGAAATGTTTTGCAATAAAGAAAAACGTGAAGCCGTTTCTGTTGGATTTTTAGTTAGGAAAATGGTCGCACAAAGGGGCGTGTTATTCTCTGCACTTGTGCTGTAGTCAAAATTTCTTTTATTCGATACGGACACCTTCATCGGTGCCGATACTTATAATACGTGAACCTTGAACAGGTAATTAAGTCATTTATCTGTAAAGCAGGACCTGATATTCAGCCGCTCAGATATTAAAAAGTTGTCTAGTTTGATAACTAAATGAATTGCGGAAAATGTGTTTGTCCACGATGAATTTGGCTTTATCTATCTATAGAGACCCCACACATATAAAGATGAATTCTTAATTCTAAAAACATTTTTAACAGCACCCCACCCCTTTGTGTCTATTTGGGGGTGTGACATCTGGCTCGTTGACCAGTTTTTTCTTTCTCTTTTTTATTTTTACTATCCTTTCTTCTGATATATAAAATCGTCATGCTGGCTTTTAATATTTTGTTCGTTGTTGTAGAAATACGCAGGAGCCGCTCTTGGTATTTAAGTTAATAATGCGTGAGTCTAATGAGTCGCCCGAAGGAGCAAGGAAATAGTCCATCTTGATTTTATGACAGAAATGTGAGGATGCTCTACGGCTATGATTGTTATCATCATTAAAATAGGAACAGGCAGGTCACAGTGGCGTGGATTGGAATTATTGTAAATGTCAACGCAGCCGGATGCAAATACGCCTTCATATGGCGCGCTATAGCGTACCACTGTTATGTCTGGGGAATGAATGAATCACGTTAAGTAATTGTTCGAGTCCTTTGTCTCATAGGGGCACATGCGCATTAGAGGTAGGGTGTGGATGGACGATTGATCCCCCCCCCCCCCCACTTACAAAGTGACTTGTGCAATTTACGAGCCACTAAGAAAACGGTTTTTAAGCGTGAATGATGCATTTTCCCTGCTGTAATTAAGGACACTGATTCCACGCAACCTATATATTCATGTACTTAGAATTTAGACACATGTATATTACGTGCCCCTGTCACTGCAAAGACAGATTCGACCGTAAAAGTAAAACCAATATCCCTAAAAAAAAATCACAAACGGGAATACTGGCAGCTTCCCACAGCCACCCGCGGGCTTCCTAACGGCGCAGTCTAATGTATCTCTGGGACTGGGAGCGATGAGGATAGGATTGGAAATCGTTGCTTATAGGTGGATGATGCTATTGCTGTAATGTTATGTCATCCCCCGTTTTGACGGTCCGGGTTAGATGGGCGTTAGGAAGATGCGCATTAAGGCTCCCTTAGGATGGAGCGCGTTGTAAAACGCGGCGGATGGCTAACAGGATAATTTTCGGCTCCGGTATTTATAGGTTATTTCCTTTTGCCACTGAATGAGGGGAAATAGACATCCTTCGTTAGATACCAATATTGCGCATCCATGCATCTGCATCATTTATTTATTTATGGCAGGGGGTGGTCTTCATATTCTCCTTTTAAGGGTAAATCAATCGTCGTTTTACCCTCATCATGCATGGCGTAGAAGAAACAAGGGTGGAAAATGGCTGCTGGCACTTGCCGGGCGAGGTACCGCATTCGGTTGGAAGCGCACGCATCTTACGGGGCGCCGCGCTCCGGAGCTGTTTCAGGCTGGATTTCAGCGCGATCTTCAGTGGCTGCCTGCTGCCTTTAGTGGGCGTATGGTGATACGGTTCAGCGGCATAACGCAGCTGCAAACGTACTACAGAATATATCTGCAGCTCACACACTACGGGTTCACTGATGGTGCCATTATTATTAATATTATTACTACTGCTACATAATTAAAACGTGCCTGCGTTTGTCACATTGCCTGATGGAAAGGCGATGCTCGCGTTCTTCTGTGAATTTGCATGTAGCTCATGCATGCACTGTGTCATCTATGAGCAAAGGGGACGCTGGATCCTCACCGGTGCTCCATAAATACCCCTCGTGGGACTCACTAGCAGCGCAGAGCGGGATGGTGAATCTCATTAACTAAGAAAGTGATTTAAGTGTTTGGCTGACGCTTATTCGGCCCAACTTACGGTGATTTTCTTAGCGTTTAATGTGGCTGGATGTTTCACAGGAACGATGCCACGTGACTGCTACTACAGGACCCTTTTCGCGTGCGCATGCCCGTAAATGTAGGTATTTGCTGAGAATTGTATGGTTCACTGTACATAGGGTAGGGGGCGGAGTCTATGAAAGGGTGCAAGACTTGTGGGTCTAGGGGCAGGGTGGACGCCAGCAAGTACAGGAGTCCACGGCTACAGGACAGAATTAAACAGTCTGAAAAATTGTTGTTGTTGGTGTAAGCTGATTGGCTGATAAAAGAAAACTTCAGATGTGATAGGCCCAGCTTGCTAAAAACCATCCAAGCACTGACCCAATGGCAAGTGGGCATGTGGCATAGAGGGGAGGGGCTTAATAGCTGGTCATAATTCTCTTGCATTGTAACTTAAGTATTCACTCAATTTAATTCATGGTTCCATATAACTCGATTTCTATGATAAGACAGGAAAGAGTGTACAGAAGATGAGCCGACAGGGAAATAGAACAAAATGAAACATGGGAAAAAATTCCTGTTGGAACCACATACGGAAACTTAGTCATGTCAGGCCTGCTGGCTCTCTAGGTTAGGTTGCAGTAATGACTAGTTGTGGCGCAGAAACGTGCCGTTTAATCAGAGGGTTAGGTATGGTTATGATGTCAAGACACGTATGAATATAGAACACAGAAGGGGGGGGGGGGGTTTGGGTTTGCATCTTTGGCTTCGTTTCCCAGCAGAAGCGGGAAGCTTTTCGAAGACTTCAGCAGGCCTTTCTATTTTTGGGCCTCTGCCACCTTCGCGAAAGAGTCCCAGTTCTGTCTGTTTTCATTGAGGCGATGGATGCAGGTGGCTGGGGCCGTGGAGGGGATCACTGGGATCACTGGGATCACTGGGATCTGTGATAGACCGCCGGGTGATAGACTGCCTTCCTGGAGATGATTGGACGGGGCTGAGTGATGGAACGGCTTCGCGCAATCAGGGCTCGGAAGGGCCGTAATGGTGGTCTCCCCCCCCCCAGACCCCTCGGGGGCTCCTCGCCAGCACATGCAACTACACCCCTCCCGCCCCGCCACTGCCCGCCTGGCCAGACAGCGACGGGCAAACAGTCTGGGTCCTGATGTGACTAGACTTGTCAGTTGGATAAAGTGGAGGCGGCTGGCCCAGAAGGGGGACTTAGGCAGCTGGATGGGGTGGGGGGGGAGGGGGACACAATCTCCATCTACCTGGGGTTTGTCTTCAAAGCGATCCATCAACTTCAGAGAGAAGGCGGGGTCTTCCTCTTGTATTGCCGCAGACCTCGGCGTCTCTAGAATCTACAAGGCTGCTAACGCTGAAATCAGGTAGCTCAGAATACAAAAGGGAATATTAAATATTTTAACGCTGCTTGTAATGTACCAAGGATTTTTTTTTTTTTTGATCAAAAGCGCCTGGCTGCTGTCTGAGGTCTTTTTGTCACTGATTACCTCCTCCTGGAGAAGCCTTGGCGGTATGACGCTGGGCGAGCCGTCTGGATCAGCCGCGCCGCTGTTCCGTTCGATCGACCGCGGGGGGAGAAAAGCTTCAGCCCCAGGGGAATCGATTTGCTGGCCGTATCTTACACTCTCAGGTGTGCCAGCGTGCCTCCGTTCCCCGTACACTTGATAAAACTGTCGATTTTCTATTTCGTCATGCCTTATGATGACGGTTATTGGGACAGTAAGAAATCGTGTGACACAGAATAAACAACGTGCGATTTGAACAATCTAAGAGGCCTGAATGAAAATACTGTCACCATATTAATTCATTTTTATCCCCTTTAGATTCCTTAATGGTGGACAGATTAGGTGACGATATTGATTGATGTTTTTCTCCCCTGTTTTGCTATTGAAAGATTGTATTTGGCTGTTTTTTTTTTGCTCAAGGGCGCTGCTACATCGAGGTCTCATTGCTCAGCACATAACGAATGGCGCTGAAAACCTGCCTTGTCGTGAGAATATCTTTTTATCCAAGAGGCGAGTTAGTTTGAAATACAGAAGGTTTGACGGCTTGCAGTTACACCTGGCAGCAATAACTGGGTCTCGTTCTCGGAATGGAGAGATTTGTCGTAATGGACCAAAGATTCGTCGTAATGGGTAGAAGCTGCGAAAACACATGTTTGCTTCTGCTTTTCTCTGCTTCCAAATGTGAAAGCTAATGGTGGGGGGGGGGGGGGGGGGGGTGTG
>JAODJU010000081.1:1877851-1895671 GCA_026776725.1 Gnathonemus echidnorhynchus
GGGGGGGGGGGGGGGGGGGGGGGGGAGCAGGTCCAGAAGCACCCTGGGTGGCACATGCCGCAGAAACATTCTAAAATCAGACTCAGGCTTTGTAGGTAGGTGTGAAGTTCTTATATAGGTGAGCTTACTAAAGGGGTTAGTGTACATCGTGCCCCCGTTTCAAAGGGATTTATTTTCACAGTGGGGCTCCCCACAGGTATACTCCATGCTATGGTGAACAGCCCTCAGTTTGTTTCCATACTATACTCATCCATCCATCCATCCATCCGTTTTCTATACTTGTTGGTCCTGTGCAGGGTCCATACTTTACATGTGCGGGAATTTCACATGAAAAGAAAGAGCCACATATCAACATTTTAGAATGCGCCCAGATCGCACACCCCAAAAAGCACCGCGTTAACTCTGCTCTCAACCCCCGGAAGGTTCCGGGCACTCGAAAATCAACTCGGCATTAGTGAAGGAACAGCTCTCAAAATAAAATTTCTTGAAATGTCCCTCATCGCCTTTGGCTTTCTGTCGTAATTCCGAGGTCCTGTGTTGTGTAACATGCCTTTCTCTCCCTTAAGACGTCGACTCTGAATCTAAATTGAAGACGAGGAGTTGAGGATGGAAGATCTCCTGTGACATTTATTGTTCTCTGCTCGCTACGGGCTTGTCTGTCCTTGTCTGCTGTTGGGCTTTCATGTTCCCTGCACTCTCCTCTCTGACTAAGTGCTCCTGCCATAAGAAGCAACATTTTGTTGTTCTCCTGCATAGGAATTAGCCATTCGACCAAGCCGGCGTGGCCTTTGAACTGACACATTTTATTTGGTGATCGATTAAGTGATCAAAACAGTGAGCTGACATCCATCCCCGCTTAAATTAATCGATGAATGGGTTAGTCGGCTGCTCCTCTGGTGTCAGATATATGCCTTGAATTGGAATTTTTCATTGAGTGCTTTTTAATTCTTTGTGGGAAGGCAACGTAGCTGTCACGTTAAAGTGGAATTTGAGAAATTGGGGAAATCTACCGCTGCGGTTTGACTGCAGAATACGGCACGTGAGACGGGAGACCAAGCGGCGTTATCTAAGGAATGCAATGCATCATTAAATTCATCTACAGCATCACCAAGTAGAATCTATGCAGATCTCCTGCTGGGGCCATTAATGTGTGAAGGCCCTCATGACAAAGTCAACAAGTACGTAGCTGAGCGCTGGAGCAGATATCACGGCGAGGCAGGAAGGCCGCTTGGCACGCACTAGGTCTGTCCAAACAAACATTCTTTCGTTTTTAAATACTTGTTGACTTTTTCCAGCGTACTTATGATGAATCTAAAACCAGATCCAGTTATGTAAGTACTTTGTCAACACAGATGAAGAACGTTTTCGCACTCCGCGTCCTCAAGTGCCCCGTTTTCTGCATTTTTAAGAATCTTCAGGGCCGTCCTTATAAGTGGTGGCTTTGTCTTTTAGCTACCCTGCTGTCCAGTAGAAGCTGAAACATCTTATAAGTGCAGTGATGCGTGGGCATTAACTGATATGTGGGCTTCAGGCAAGAGGGGGCTGTTGATTTGAAGCTCTTTCCGTCTAAATGGCTGCTTCATGGTCAGTTGAGAAGACTGTTAGCGGTGACTTGTGTTGGGGAGCAGATGTAATATATGGGGCCACCACAGGGACCTGAGACAGGCTTCAGACGGGAGGTCCTGGCCAGTCTCAGTTGATGAGCGCAGCTGAAAGCTGCACTGTATACATCAATTAGGTCGCCCACACTCCTGAACCCTCTAAGGGATGCTTGGCATCTTCAGAATCAGCCTCGCTCTGTCTGTGTACAGCTACAAAGTGGAGCTGAAATCCCAGCGACAAGCTGCCAGTGTTGGGGAGGAGATCATCTAAATGACCTCAGCAGTGCAGCACTGCTTCATGGTCAGGCACTGAGTGCACTGGATTCCCATCCCTTTGAGGTGTGTAGCACTGCTTCATGCTCAGCCAGTGAGTGCACTGGATGCCCATCCTTTGAGGTGTGTAGCGCTGCTTCATGCTCAGCCAGTGAGTGCACTGGATGGCCAACCTTTGAGGTGTGTAGCACTGCTTCATGCTCAGCCTGTGACTGCACTGGATTCCATCCCTTGAGATGTGTAAACATAACAATGTGCAAAATTAGTGATGGACATACAGAAGACCATTGAATGGACCAAGAATGTAGAGCAGGGTAAATTTACTCAATGATCCAGAACATCAAATCATTTAGTCTTAAGGTATTATGAAGGAGGTACATACTGTATAAGTTACAGGCACAAATGTGTAAGCAAAAGCAGTCAGGTTAAGTACTGCTGTCAACTGAGGTCATAGTTAGACATTCAAACACAGCAAGAATGACCAGTTTTCACATAGATCCATCCATCCAGAATAGAATAGGCATACCTTGCTAATCCCTGTGGGGAAATTCTCTTTTTGCTTTGTCCCATCATGCTGTCCTTGCAGGGGAGAGCAAACTTGGGGGGTCACAGCAAGGGAGTAGCTGGTACCTGGGGAGGGGGGTGGCTTAGGGGCCTTGCTGAAGGCCCCACAGACAAGTGACTGTTTGGTAGAAGCTGGACTTCAACTGCTGACCTTTCGACCACAGAGGCTTAGCCTGCTGAACCATCCATCCACCAGCCATCCCTCCATCCATTCATCCATTCATCTATCCATCCATCTTCCAGCTGCGTGTCTGGTACTTGGCCACTGAGTCAGTCTCTGTATTTATATTAAATATTTTCAAAGGTCCTGATTTCTAAACTTTGTAGAACTTTTAGTCAGTTCCTCATGCGTGTCATGTCTGTATTGAATTTACTTCTGTAAAATACCGTTGATATATTCCGGAATGATGAAGCGGAGGCGGCTGAGGTGTTCCTCAAACCCGCGCGCTGACGGACAGCGGCGGAGCTGCAAACCGCTGCATCACAGAGCCTTTGCACACAAAACCTGTTACTCAGGTGGTTACCTTTTTGTCAGGGGGCTGAAGCTGCCGGCTGGGGGCTCCTGTTCTCCAGCCGTGTACAACATCGACTTTAGTCTGCTGCAGGAATTTACTTTTTAAAGTAACTACTGAAGGAATAATCATTTAGCAATAACTTATTATACTTCCAGTTTCTGCAGCCAGTGCGGAATTACATTTACATTTATTTACTCAGTTCCTATCCTGCAGGTCTCCCTGCAGCTTCTCCGCGTTTTCGGACCGAATCATTAACAAACACACGTTGGTTCCGCTTTCATTCCCTGTTCTTATATTTCTATAAGGATTCTCCTTCCAGGTGCACCTCTAAAATGATCTTATTGTGCTTTAATCTTAAACAATCATTGACTTACTTGTTAAATATGTCGAAAGTACTTCTTAAGAGTGCAAGTTAAATATTAGTTCCTTATGTTCGTGTTTGGCATAGTTAGACTTTCGGAGTGTTTTGAATACTTCTCAAACACAGCCTGATTTATCTTGGAGTCACTCAATGCATTTCTGTATGGTTCTGTTTACTTGCAATAGGGAGGAATTTCTTGATAATGACAAATAAGGCAAGAGCTCAAGAAGTGGGTGAAAATTAGCCGGAAAATTTACCCTATGGACTCAGAAACAGCACAATGTTGAGTATCGGCTGTGGTCGAGTATTTGGAGAGTGTATGACTAATGCCCTCGGGATAAAAACATGAGCTTTAAATTTACGTGGATAAGTCCCCAAGTGGAATGCAAGCAGAGCAGATAAGAAAATCCTGCCAGTTCTTCTGGAATCTGGACGAAAACATGCCCTCCACATATGGTGCACCTGGCACATTGGTTTGGGAGGAGTACCCAGAAGCTAAAACGGAGTCTAATTAGTGTCCGAAGAGCGCCAGGCTGTGACAGGAGCTGACGGTTCTCTTGTGTGCAGGCAGGGAGAAAAAGATCGCCACGTTTCAAACTGTTTGGCTGTCAGATAATTGGCTATTGAGCGGCCCCGCCGAAACCTCACAGACACCTTAACGAGGGGTGAAAGAAACAAGTAGCAACTGGTCGTCATTTTATCTATAATACAAATAGCTTACTGTGATTTTAAAGCTGAGAGCCCTTTGTTCTGTCCAGAGCAACATTTCGCGGGGAAACAGATCTGGAGACTCTCAGAACCCACAACCATCTGACAGCGAACTCTTTGAGTAGCTACAACCCTCTCCAGAGGAATATTACATTTTATATTTCTCAATTTAGTTATGAAAAATGGGTTCGTGAGACATTATTACTCATTCCGGGATGTGTGGAAGAGTGAACGGCATGAGGGATAAAACATGCCTCAAGTTAACAAGATCACGTGTTCCGGAAACGACGAGCTTCATACCGCTTGTGACAGAGTGATGAATCTGCCTTGCAGAGCACAGACTATCCAAAGCACTGCACTGAGTAGCACTGACCCCACATGACTAAGAACAATGAAAATACAATGAAATAGCACATACAAATATGTTTACAGTCATCATAAATCTGGATGAGATCCAGATGGTAACTATGCAACGTATCACACAACAAAAAGGACGGCTAACTCGTTTTCGCATTTAGCGGCGTCATAAAGTGAATCGTCATAGAAAATGTACTCCGGCGCAATGGAGAGCAAGAGGAAAATACTCTCACTAAACATGGGTTTCCATTGGTGGCTCACGGATGTCGAGCTGCACAGAATCTCAATTTAACCTGACTTTGGTGTTACACGAGATCAAAGTATATACTGATACCATGTATTATGCATTGTAGTAATTTTTATTTATTGATTTATGGGCTTTTTCTGGCCCTGGTCTCATATATTTTATGTGATATTCTGTATTCTTCCAAGCTGATAGTATTTATTGACAGTATTAATACAAAGTACTCAAAGTGACTCCTGACCCACTGACTTCACCGCATTGCATGTTCTCCAGAAGCTTCTGCTTCTATAGTCCTCACCTGCCACTCATGCCCCCAACCATTCATTGCAAATTGGGTCAAATGGCAGATTTAGTTAGATATTTGTTCCATGCCAAACTTAATTTCAATTAAGTCATTATGTAATGGGCTGAATCGCTTAATTCTGAAACGTCGCCCGTGGTTTTTCCTTAAGTGCTAAAAAAAAAAACAAAAATAAATAAAGGATGATAGGCGATCAGGGGTATGTCACTGCACGGCCGTTGACATTATATCACCGGTCCTGCCTTCGGGGGACGAGGGATGGCAGAGGAGTCATTGTGGACTGATGGAACCGCGTCCATCTGCGGTCCGGCCGACCCGTCCTGGGTGCCATGGCAACACTGGACACGGTTCCGGGCGCATCACTCCGGGCCCTGGGCTGAATGACATTATTGTTAGGAGAAGCGCGTGAACAATTGATGCGACTCGCACAGAGTGAAAGACAGAAGTCGGCAGGC
This sequence comes from Gnathonemus echidnorhynchus, assembly GCA_026776725.1. Lineage (NCBI taxonomy): Eukaryota > Metazoa > Chordata > Actinopteri > Osteoglossiformes > Mormyridae > Gnathonemus > Gnathonemus echidnorhynchus. Next base: position 1,883,231 of record JAODJU010000081.1, read on the forward strand.
AGGATCACATGTTCCTGGGCCGGGACCCAGCCTGCTTCGCCAGGCTCCGCCTACTCTCATGCCATTGACTCCAATTCAGTGGAATTAAATCACGCAGCCCGGTTTACACATATTCAGATCTTTTAGTCATCAGTCACGTAATCATTTCTGAAGCTAAAATATCGAGGAGCAAAACAATTTTCATTGACTTTTTTTAATTTGACTACATTCATATCTGCCATTCCCTAAATCGAACATACATTAAGCAAACAACGTGAGCATTTAGTTATTTTATTTTGTATCGATTTTTTTATTGGTATATTAAGGTCGCCCTTAATCATAAAATGCAACACTTCCTCCGTAGTCTATCCAAGATGCTAAACGGCATTGAGAGCCGGGAACCTCGTGCCTGGCGTTGGACTGTCAGGGTTAGTAGACTAGCAAGGTATTAAGAATCTATGTGCGTCCAGACCAGCTGCTACCAGTGAAGCATGATGCCTCAGAGGATCTGGCTACCATCGAGTCCCTCTTGTCTTCTGTCAGATGGAGGTGTGACAGCCTCTGCTGGAACCTGGGAGGAATGGGGAGAGTATTGGATTCCATCTCAGAGCAAGAGCCTCTGGCTTCACTGGATAGCTGTATAATAAATCTGCTCATATAATCTCTGTCTGTGGCTTTCTCCTCTTTTACTCCTCCTGGCGCGGCGACCGTGTGGGAAGAGCTTTTGCCGCGCGTGACATCTGTGACTCAACCACGCTGCTTTTAAAAAATTCCCTGCATTTCATGCCATAAGATGTTGATCCTCTCCTTAAAGGCAGTGTGCTAAAAGTTAACATCCCCTTTAAAAACCAGCGTCTGTTTGCCTGAGCACATACTTATAAAATGTAATGTTGGCAGTGTGGGCAGTGAGTGTGGTTGAATATTTATCAGACCAGAGACCACAGTCCTTAAGAAGCAGGACGATCTACCTCATCCCTCCATTGCAATTGACTTGCCTGGAATTTACGATGCTGTTATTATGGTAATATTAAGAGTGCAGCTTGTTCTTCACATAGCTTTGGAGCAGAAATCCTGGCTACAGAGACCATGCGCCAATTACTGAACTACAGAGTGCACCTTAAAAAGGAAAGTCTTTAAAGGGCATTGGAATTTCTTCATGACATTGAAAGCTTGCAAGATCTGCATTAAAATACCAGAAACAGGGATGTTTACCGGAAACAGGAGACACACGGCATACTGGGAACCATTTCAGCTGATAGAGTCGTTCGACAGTGTCTGTCCACGTCTTGGTCTCCTGCCTACATCTGTTGCAGTTCTAGTCGAGGAGGACAAAGGCAAGAAAAACCATTTTAATGACTATAGTCTTAATTTGCCCCGACTGCTGTCATCATTTGGCACCTCGTTTGGAATCTTCAGAGTCCCAGTCTCCCTTCCACCTTATGCGCCCCCCCCCCCCCCCCCCCCCCCGGAAATGACACGCTGGCTATGGAATCTGCATTTGGCCCGTCTGCCGCCGATGAATAACACTAACTGGAGATGCACGCAGAGCTGCGATGCTAAATGACATTCGTACCTTTCAGAGATGGGGATTGGTCGACCCAACGGACCCGAGGTGGTCACATGACACATTTTGCTGCGATGCTGCCGCCACGTAAAAATAGCCACTGATCCAGCCGGCCAGAGGTGCCGAGCCCCCCCCGCTGGCTGGCGACTTCCAGGGGCACATAAATCTCACTCTACTAGCAGGCAATAAAGGCAACGACTGTTTGACTTGGCTGTCTCTACCCTCAGCCGGTCCAGCTCAATAGATAATTCTGCAATGAGAAGAGGCTCACAGTGTCTTAACAGACTTGGGCTTTGTTCTTACTGTTATCTTAATTTGTCCCAAATCTCAGATGCAACAGACAGAAAGTCTTCTTACCTTATTCTTCATCTTTTCCAACCAGTCCTTTGGCTGAAATTACTATGCACATTAAATAGTATGGATATATTTGCAATTAGTTATTCCTGAGTTATGAAGTGATCCAAGTAATCGATGCAATTTGTTAATTCATAATTGTCGTTTTTCAGGTGACTGTGACCCTCTAAGTGGGAAGCAGTCAGCAGTTAGTTAACTGTGAGCAATTATGGAAGATGGATTGATGTGTTTATTATATGAAGAATGTCAAACAGTCATGTCATGCTTTAATAATTAGGTCAGCGCATAGCACCCAGTTTGCAAGCTCCCAGTTTGAACCACCAGATGTCTTTTTCCAGTGTGCCTGAGCTCCACAGTTTTAGGTGCCGGGCTTGTTGAGTTTTCAGATGAATGTGGTTAATTTCAGTCTCTGCCTCGTTCACGACTTGATATAATTATGAGCTGAGAAGGAAAAAAAAAAAAACTAATTTTCCTTGTGCCTGGAGGGTTTCCTTGCTGAAATGATTTTTAAGAAGCACAGTAGTTGCAGACTGGGCCCCGGTAATCCTGAAATACCTCAATAAAAAAATCAGCTGCATAAATGAAGCATGAGAAATGGATATGGAACTGGGATGGGGGGAGTCTGATAAGCCAATAAAATGGGAGAGGGGTTTCTACATTTTGCCCCATAGTCCAGAGAAATTAGACCGCGTATCCGTGCAGATCAGACACCTGCGCTCGCGGTACGAGGTCATCTGGCCCCTTCTGGTACAGCGAAGCCATGGGGAAGCTGATTGCTGGATGATATCGTGTCGTCTCCCACGTATTGGATGGCGGACAGCCAATCGCTAATCCCGCCATCTTGTGGCGTCGTCATAGCGGTCAGTGCCGAAGGTTAAGGGCAAGGGCTGACCCCTTGATAGAGATGCTAACGGGTCGATGTGGACCTTCGGAGACAGGAGTTACTTCATTACAACCTGCAAGATGATAGCCTTTAATTGGCCTCAGTATCACTATGAAATTGCATCCGGGTACAGAAATACTCGAAGTACTCGTGAGTATTGTAGTAATTCTCTTTGCATACTCAAAGTACTTGTGAGTATTGTTGCAATTCTTTTTGGCTATATGAGTATACATTGACCAAAATTCACTAAATAATCACTTAATTGCTCAATATAATTATAATGATATAACGCATGTCAGGATACATTTAATATTCATGCATCTTTCATTAATTTAATCTCAAGGCTGTTTAAATCATTATTGATGAAGCTGTGAAATAGCATGCAGTTCAGCTAGCATGGTTTTAATTGTTTTGCATTTTCTGCATAATATCTGAATAGCTACGAGGCGAATGTACATTCATGGCCTGCCATGGGATTTATGTGCTGTTATTAACAGGAAAGGGTAACATGTCCGATATCTTGTCGTCGGCAAAATTGTTTGACATCTAAATTATACATGAAGTCTCTCTAAGAGCCAACCGACCCATTTGTAATACAATATTTAACTCAGTGCATTATGATAGGATGCATTATATAATAACTGTAATCAATAAGTCAATGACAAATGTGAGTGATGTTCAATTTTGCCTTGGCAAACCTTTGTGTCTTGGGTAACCCTTTAATTAATATATTGAAAATAATACGAGCACCGGGTCGGGGCGGGGGGGGGACTCAGTAATTGTGTAATATGTACATACACTTCATTCCCTGGATGCCTTTGTTAAGTCGGTGTATGGTGTTAAGTAGCTTGATAAAAGATGTTAACTTGTGTTTCTTGGGGTAGGTGGGCTGTGATCCGGTTTGAAATGATTTCGCTTTGCAGCTGACTTTGAGTAGTCCCTCGTGGGTGCAGTGTGGAGAGCAGAAGACCGATCAGAATGTTATGAAATCCCTTTGTTATTTTGGTGTCCAAGCTAACATATATCACGTATCATCAATTTAATTTCCCTATCGGATTAATGGGGCATGAATGTCTGTGTAAAGATGTGGTACTTTAGCAAAATCTAGATTATTATCATATTGCTTTAATGGCTGAAATTTCTCTTTACGCTGACCTTTGATTAAAGCTTATAATTACCAGAGATGTGACAGCTGGGTTCGTACAGAACTGAAGGCAAACCCACTGTGGGCCACTTTTCCATCTCAAGGGAGATCCAGATCACCTCCTCTGTACCAGACGGCCAGCAGTATGCTGACTGAAAGAGAATAGCTGAAATGGAAGATTCCAGAACTCATGGATTTAAATAAATTGTGGCCATTTTGGCTCCTGGGCCTGGCCGCCGATGCACTCTTCATCCGTGCCTGAGGAGGTCGTGGTCCCAGTCTGTCAGGACATGCATTCCCCTTCCCTGTTCTCACTGAGGCACCACCCCCTTCTGTGAAACATGCCACGAGAAGCCATGGGTCATCCAAGTCAAAAAGATTGCAGTAAATTGTTCTATAGTTATTCTCTAAAAACATCCTTTAACTGGGTTAATAGTTACCTATCTGTTGACCTGTCTGAACCCATCCCCCACACACAACCGTTGGGTCGATACTAATTCCAAACTAAGGGTTTCGCCATCCAACTCGGCCTGGGAATCGATCTTCTAAACTACTGATGAATTGTGTTCCAACGCCTTTTCTGGCTAGACAAGCAGTTTGCCTGGACTGTAAGCAAAACTCTCCTCTTTTCCCATCTCAGGACTAACGCTTGAGCCTTAGCTGAACATGCCTGAAGCGTAAAGTATATATGACATTTGTTATGGAAAAAGGCTGGTCACTATTCATCTAGTAAAAAGAGTAATTTAATGGATCCCCATTGCATCAGTAGACAACATGGTGTCTTAATGTATAAAATGAAGGCAAAGCAGTTATATTGTCAGTGGAGCTGATGTGGGAATCAATGAATTCATAATGTGACAATTCTGTAAAGTTCTTCAGATGTTCTCTGGCAGTAGCTGGTAACTAGTTACGAATGTTTTGCGTTTGCCCAAATTTAAACGTTTATAATCAGACATGGTCTCGTTCTTTTTTTTAGAGTTTCTATTTGATTAGGAGACGGCCTGAGACTGAATTCTGAACTGGAGTTAAAGTTATTCTTGCTCGTCGACTAGCTCCCAGAATGCTTTGCGTTACCCAGTGTCTCAGCACTTCGCCAGTGTGCCAGATTTTCTGCTCTATTTTTCCAGTCTCCAAACTAAGGTCTGCTCACAATCCCATGCAGGCGATACAAAATAACTTCGTTTCCAATAAGGTTGGCTACTCGTTGTTAGTCTTGAGTCTACCATGTTAGCTTGAGTCTCATTTGCTGTATTTTTCAAGTTTTGTCAGCATGCGTGTGATTTTAATATGCAAATGAAAGTTAGTTCAAAACTCCTTTGAGTGAAACAGATCATTCAAGAAGAATACTAGCAATGTAATCATTAATACACATCTTAACAGATATTTAGTTCCTGAGAAAACTCACTGTCAGATCTCTGAGGAGAGGCCTTGACTGTCACGCGTGTGTATCTGGCTTTTATTGGTTTGCTCTGTTGATATATTGCACACATTCCCAGCATAGCCATGGCAGATGTGTTCTAATGGAGATGTTGAGCTCCTTGACACAACGTAACAGGCTCCATACTGTGGAGGAATGATTTTCTTTTGCCTGCCTCTCTTACTTATTTAATGTCTACCAAGTAATGAATCAATACGTAAACATATTTAATATATATTACTTTCATATCCAAACCACTTACCCAGTACTGGGTCTTATTTAGCCTAGAGCTGATCCCTGGATTCACAGGGCATGAAGCAGGAGGTCCCCCAGGAAGGACACACACGTGTTTACACATCCTTCATGACATAGAGAGGACATACAAAATCCATCCACGAAGACAAGGGGATTCAAACTCCCAACCCTGCATATTTAAGGCAGTAGAACTCCACACTGAACGACTGTACCAGCCTAACATTCTCTTAGCATACATTTTTAATTTCAATTGTAGAACTTGAAATGCATTTTTTAAAAATCTTATTCCAGATGGCCACAGCAAAATCCTATTTCTTTGCATTGACCCACGAGAGCAGACTTCCCCACTTCCCCGCGCTCCTCTGCTTACATCCATACCAAATATGCACATGATGTGGGATTTTGTGCCGAACAGAAGGATCTGCTTTGCGCTGGCGCGCTTCTCAGCGATCTGCAGGAAAATCACCTGCGTCGTCATGCGCCGCCTGCTGGGATCCTCATCCGTTGCCATGGAGACTTCATCCCAGTAGCATCTAAGTGGAAGAAAAAAAAAGAAAAACCAGCACACTCTGCCCCTGTTGGCTCCCTTTATCCAGTTTTCACAGAGTGCAGCTTTGTGTCAGGTTCTGTGCGTTCTGCGCGCATAGTGGGATGCTTCGGGTGCCTGAGATGTTATCTGTTAACATTCTATCCTCCTGATGTCTGTGCTTGTGCTCGCGTGAGTCATTTGCCAGATGTAATGTTCAGAGGTCTGTTCCATGCATTCTGACTCGCAGTCTTGGATGCCGCCGCGTTTTGCCTGCGATGGTTCACGTTCTCCCCCATACGCTTTCTGGGCCCGTTCGTCTAGCTCTCATCCCTTCGGCCTGGAATTCGGAATTCCAGCTGACCCTCCGCGCTGAGTGCAGGAATGGGAAGTCCAGATTTCCTGGTCGGCTTCGTTTATGGTTCCCGGAGCCACATCCGGCATGATGCCACCATGTGTGACGGTTCCAGTGACATAAAAACAGATTATTGGCCACAGTTAGGATCTCCTCATTTCTATAACTTTTTTCCATTATTTATGTCTTTTCCAGTTCCAGCCGTCTGCAGAATAAAAGAGAGACGTTCCTATTAAGGTTGTAAATTATGTTTTTGTTTTGTATTCCCACAGCTTTTGTTTGCAGGTGTTTTGTTGACAGTTTAATTTTTTGATAAGCAGTTTTTTTGTTATAGTCTGGGGCTGGGTGTTGAATAGGTGTACAGAATGTCGTAGCTTCATTAACTCACGCTTAATTTAAACATTTAAAACTTCTCGGAATTGTCCGATGCTATCTGCGGGATTGTGTTTGCGTCTGATGTTTCTTAAATATTTGTAATAGTTTATAAATGGGGTAAAATAGGGCAGAGGAATCTCCGCTCGTCAGAGGAATCTGTTCTAGATCAGAGTAAGATGGGGGGGGCTTGAAAATCCAAGATGCAGTTAGGCCACTGACCAACAGTGTTGGTAGAAACGTGTTACAAAGTAACACATTATTATCATCCCACTATGTTTGGTAATGTAACTAATTACCTTTTCGAATTAAATCCCACAATTAAAATACTGAAATTTAAATAGGCTCATTACTCGTTACTTTTGTCTCTCATGAAATTATTAATGGACAAAGGCAGCCTATTCCTGCTTATGATCTAATGTCATGCGACGTCACGGTGGTGCAATGAACAGGTGATATTAGGTACAGTGACAGATAAAATTTGACACTCGCCGTGTCACAGCAGCAACACTAAGATGATGTAACTACCCAGACAGCACACATGCATTGGCACAATGGCTCTATCGGTAAAGCATCTCTATGAGGTCATTTACCCACTGGCACAACGTCACAGATACAACAATACCAAATATCGATTTGACATTCCCCCAATGTCTGCACGATATATTACAACAATAGTACGATGTTAATGAGATGACTGCAACATGTAGCCTGCTGTTATGATTAGGCTATATAACCCACAATAGGGTTATACTACATGAATTTTTATACTATAGAGTATTTTTGTTCTGTATATCCCGCATGTAGTCATGCTGTTTAAAACCATATACCAAACAATTTAACTGATTAAAAGTTATATGCGTATTATTTAAAATATTGGCAACATGATAGAACTGCTAAGATTAGATCTGGCAGTTATACTGAAATGATTAAAGCAAAGTGATTGAAAAAAATGTGCTTGCCGAAACACAAGTTAGCATATGTTATAATTTAAATATTGTTAATAGGCCTAAATGGAGTGGAATAATTTAAAAATGTTTTGAACTTAATCTAGCAACATATGTGTGCTGGGTATATATGCATTAATAAGGCAACTGAAGTAATGCAAAATTACTTTCCCTAATAACTAATTACTTTTATATACAGTAATTGGTAAAATAATTGAATTACTTTTGAATGAAGTAACTAGTAACTGTAAGTAATTACTAATTTTCTGTAACTTGCACAATACTGTTAATCAATGTTCAAATGTGCAAACCGGCATTGAGTCAGACTGTACTTTATACACATTAACTCCGCAGACAAAGACACCACTGTCCCTCTTGGTTTCTTAGTCATTGTACCATTTACTTGACATCTTACCAACATGAAAACCCATCAGGAAATGCTCAGTCTACTCCTGCACTTATCTCATCATAGGTTAATTATTTGCCTTAGTGATCGCTTACCAAGACAAATAATATTTCTGTTCCCGTTTGACTCAAGGAAGCTGGAAATGTGTAATATGTGGGTCTAGCAGAGAGAATAATGTCTATTTAAATCCATCACCGTTATCTTGCCAGCACAATGCAGCTCCCGTATTTCAGCGACTCGCTACATGTCAGAGTAATATATTGCGTGTTACTTTACTCGAAGAATACGAATGAAAAATATACTAAACGCTCTGCGAATGATCAATACGGGCTCATTGTTGTGCACCGAATGGCAGATCAATTAGCCAGTTTGTTCGGATCAATAGCTAATAGATCTCGCCTTTGAACCCGAAGGCACTCCACGTTAGTTCAGCACATCGGCTGGATGTTTAGTCAGCATCATGTTTGTTAGAGGCCCTGCTTAACCCGCTCATTTACGACATTCCTTTAATTAGCATCAACTTCTTTAAGACTGCTTTCGGTCTACGTGTTTTATTGCAGTTTACTTTCCTCTTTGTGACATATTTGATGTGTCGCAAAACTAGCCTCTGTCCGATTGGCATCTCTGTCAGTGTCGCTCAGGCCTTGTGTTCCTGGTCTACTTCCTGGTGCCCCGCCCTCCTCTCTGTCCGCTCTGTCTTCTCTGTGACCTCGTCACACTGGCCTTCCATGTTTGTCTGGTGCACAGAGATCAATGTCCCTACAGGGTGAAGGATTCAACAAATACACCTTCCCCTCTTCCTGTCTCTCAGTACATATAATTAAAACAGCAGACACTGTATTGTATTGTCTGTTTAATTAGAGAATATCTATTCAGATGCCCGCACATTGTTCTAATTGTCTCAAAAGCAGAACAGACTTTGTTCTAAGTGGAAGTATCTGGTTCGCGTCGTATCTGAACCTCATAGTGACCTTCCGGCCCGCATCCGTTCCTCCTGCTGCATGTCGTTATCCATGACGAGTCTTTTCCCACCGCTCGCCCTGCCTACCCCGGAGCTTAAAAGCTGCGGCATTGATCCATTTCACATGGTCAGCGACCGTTGGCTTACTTTGGTGTGGTTAGCCTGCATTGTCAGCCTGCAATGGAGGCTCTGAGTCAGCAAGTCCAGGAAGCCATCCTCTAGCTTCCTTCTGTAAGGGGAGTCTTCGACCTGTGGTCTTGTAAGCGTATGTTTGCAATGTGAGCTCCGTGAATGCGGTCACCCTCGGTGACTCAGGCGCCCCAGTAAGGGCCAAAATAAGAACTTTAAGCCGTGGACCTCCATAAGTGAAAACGTGATACCCTTCTAGTGCAGAGAAACAAACATTTGCACGCTCTTTTTTTTTTGAGTCTTAATTCTTAAAATCAGTTAGCAGCTGAATGCAAGAATAAAAGGCTGTGTTTGGAAAAATCTAATGTCCACTGGACAGGTAGACATATTTGTCGTGGAGATTGTGAAGCAGTAGGGATCCAGTATTTTCGCACAAGATGAAAGATTGCGAGGGGCAGATTCCTCATGCATCCTCGATGTGCCGGGTAACACACCAGAGGATGACACAGTTTTCTCCTGGCAAATTGCTATAGCTGTTACAGTTTGGCCCATTTTGTGTCTGGGGTGCCCGCTTGTATTCAGACAGATTTAGCTCCCTGCTTTCTTACCCTCATGAGCCCGGGCCCTTGGCGCCTTGCCAAGTCTTCGGCCCGCTACATTGGCCACACAGAGGATATTGTGGTGTCAGTGGAGCACGAGGCCTTGCTCAGCACATGGGCCAGGAAAGATGCGATCACGGTCAAACATCCTCCTCCTCATTTCCTGTGTCAGTCTGGCCGGGGATCTGCTCGCATCCCAGACCCTGTACTTCACCAGTTGCATTTCAGCCGAGCACGTCGCCATGGCAACGCCGCACTTAGCTTAGCTTTTAGCTTAGCTTAGCTTTTCAGTACACCCCAGGGGCAAAGAGCAGACTGAGCCAAACCTGGGAGGGGGGTCACTCATTATCATCCCGGTACCTGCGTCTTCGGCGGCACTGATTCCTGAGCCCCTCTCTCTAGCTGGCAGTCTGCCACCCCTAGTGTTCCGTGCCACGACACATGCAGACGGACCTCCTACTTGGTCATTGTTCCGAATCCTAAAGTAGTGGCATCGCAAACCCGGAACGATCCATCGCGATTGTGTGCCCTCTTCCGGCGAACCCCACGGGTTCAATAAAGCCGTCACCGCCCAGGTGCCAAATGCCCGCCGGTTTCCTGGAGACAGATTGGCCACGCTGGCACTGACCCACCCATGCAGCTTTGTGGCCGTGCCTTTTCAAAATGTCTTCCCACATGCCCAAGGTGTTTCAGATTTAAGCTAGGGCCCCATTCTGTCGTTGTGAATTGGACTTTCACACGTATGATCGGCCTGGAAAAATCCAATTCACATCCTGCAGGTGTTTTTCGACATGAATCGTCCATTTTGCATTGGCGTTGCCGTAGTAACAGCAATGCCCGTTTGAAAGCTATTGGCAGCTCCAGCCTCGATGTCCTGTACTGCTTACACAGTTTACAGGACTGTGTGATCTGATCCTTAGCCTTTACACAATTTCTACGTGGGATTTTGTTTTCAGCTAAAACTGAGTAACCCAGGGACGTATCTCTTTGCAGTCGCCATTACTGGATGCACCTTAGTAGCTTATTCCTTTTGCAAAACCCTGTTTTGGCTCAAATCTGAGAAAACAATATGCTACAGTATACCTGTTAGTCACCTTTTAATTGATTAAGTCTGAAATTACGGGCAGCTTTTCAAAAAATGAAATCACTCGGATTTTGGGCGGAAATCCTACTCTTCCTTTACAGAAATACTAACGCTGGTGTTTTTGCCGTTTTTTCAGCACTCCAGACCTGTCGGCACACGTAGCTAACGCGCTTTGTTTCCCTGCCTTCTCAGAGACCGGAAAGATGGGAGGCAAGCTAAGCAAAAAGAAGAAGGGCTACAACGTGAACGACGAGAAGGCTAAGGACAAGGACGCCAAGGCGGAGGGGGCTTCGGCCGAGGAGGGCGAGGCCCAGAAGGAGAGCAAGGAGGAGGCGCCGGCGGCGACCGGGGGAGCGGAGGCGGCGTCCGGCGAAAAGACTGAGAAGGAGGCGCAGCCAGCCGCCGAGCAGACGGCGGCTAAGGAGGATGACAAGGGTGCAGCCGCCAAGGAGGCCAAGGAGCCTGAGAAAGGAACGGCCAACGCCAAGCCCAAGGCCGAGGCAGCCAAGAGCGAGGAGCCTGCCGCTGCCGCCCCTGCTAAGGAGCCCGCTCCGGAGGTGAAGGCCGAGGCCCCGGCGCCCCCAGTGGCCGAGAGCAAGCCGGACAGCAAGAACGAGGCCGACGCCAAAAAGACTGAGGCCCCTGCGCCGCCGGCAGCTAAAACCGAGGCGGCCGCTGCCCCCCCGGAGCCCAAGCCCACGGAAGCGGCGGCCCCCGCCCCCGCCAAGGAAGCCCCAGCGAAAGAGGCGGCCCCTAGCTCTACAACGGCCGGCACCGAGAGCGCGGCTCCGCCCAAAGAGCCTAACGCCACAGAAGCTTCCGTTCCCAACAAGGATCAAACCGTAGCAGTTCAGGATTAATGGACAGCTTCTTTTAAAACAGAATCAACGACAAAAAAACGAAAGAATAAAATCAAATTGAATTGCCCATCCACATTATTATTATTATTATTATTTTTTTTTCTGCTGTAGTATTTGGACTTTGATACAGGTCTGTTTTACCTGCCCGCCTGCCCTTACATCCTCATCCTCCGCAGCCATGGAGTTCCACCACGCCATGCATCCCGCCTCCACCAGGTTGCCCCAGGACCATAAACCATTGCCCTTTCCTGGGCTATCCACGCTGCAGATGTCTTAAAGTGAACCGGAAGGGTAGAATCTCTTTACCAGCTGGACATGCACTCTTCCAGACCCCGCCTGGACCTTCCCCACCCCCCTTCTTTCCCTTCTTCTCTTCCCTGCCCCCCTCCCCAAACACACACCCTCCTCCTGGGGTGCTCTGCTCTTTTGCTGTGCGTGTAGGGCCAGCGCCGAACCGATTGCGTCATGATTCTCCATCGTCCCCGCCGCCCTCCCCCCTGCCCAAACACGCGCACTTAGCCTCCCCCCGCCCCCCTCCCCCGTCGTCCTCGCATCTGGTACTTTTCACCTTGCTTTGCTGGTTGTCGCTCCCCCCCCCCCCCCCCC
>JAODJU010000081.1:1895771-1928536 GCA_026776725.1 Gnathonemus echidnorhynchus
TGGAATACTGGACCAGGGCTTGGGAACCACTGGATTAACACTGGGGACACACCCCCTCCCCCTCCCCGCCTGTCCTGTGCAGACTGGAGCTGTCACTTCCCGCCCGCCCCGGCAGGACTCCGGCAGCTCGAGGCCCATCCTGCTCCCAGCGGTGTCCTCCTCCCCGTCGGCCCCCGGCCTCCCGATCCATCGCTCTCTTCCTAGCTTACATACCCGTCACATGCCTGTCGGTGTCTCGGTGTCTCTCAGCCTGTATCCCGGCCTGACTGGCCATAGGCGCCCTCGACCTGCACCTCTGCCGTCCGTGTCTTTTTCTGCGGTGTTAGGTGATTAACACCCCCAGGGCGGTGCCAGCGATCTTCCCGCGGTAAATCACGGGAGAGGATCCATCCTGCTTTTCTCTGCGCTGACAGCTGGTGGGTCAGCGAGCCAGATTCCCGGAGTCCGGCGCGGCTGGTAAACAGGCTCGGAAACACTGATCCCTCCGACCTCCTCCCTACCTGCTCATTCTGTGGTCTTTTCATTTTCTTTTTTTCCCTCTAGGTATATAGATATATATAAATATATATTTCTTGCTATTTAGGTTTCTACTGGCTAGCATGCAACGTTCCCCCGGATGTCGATGCCGCGCCCCCTGACGCGGCCGCGCGCTTAAAAACGAAAACAAACATCTCCCCGACGTCTCCAGAATGTTCTGTTGGCCGGGCCACCTCTTCCTCTTTTGACCGAAGTAAATGCATGTCAGTGGTTGGGTGCACCTGTAGTCCTGTTTATCGATCAAGTGGAAATGGAATTTAAAAAAAAAAAAGAAAAAAAAAAAAAAAGTCTGCATTCATTACAGTTACGGTCACTGTTTCATTATGTGTCACTGACACCAAACGCAAACCACTGAGGAAAAAAAAATGTAAAATGGATGCATTCAAATTCTATGTACTTGTATACATGGTGCAACAGTAATAAAATGTAAGTAATGGATTAAAATATGCCTGGAAGCTAATATTTTGTTTTCCGCGTGGCTTTTAAAAGCACAGAGTATGACGAGAACCAGCAGTAGTTATACTGGATAAGTTAGAACCTAGACGCTTAGAGGTCTTACAGCGAGACAAGGTCATGTCTCTAGTTCATTTACATTTCCCTTGTTAGCATATCTTCAGATATTTTCAAGTCATCTTGAAGCTGTTTAGATATGCCTAAAACTGTGATATTCACATATTAAAAGATATTTTTGCGCTCATAAATGCTAATATCATTAAATTTGTAGGCAGCTATTAATTATTACAAGGCATCTTTAAATGACTTACACGCGACTTAAAAATATCTCAGAATCACCCTCTATCCCCCACGTAGGACATATCATGTGTTGCACTAAGGATATCTCAACCTCCGAATCACAACTCAGATTGCCGGAGACGCATAGTGTCTCTTTATCTCTCCAGAGAGTCCAGATAAGACAAAGGGTTTAAAATGAGGGGCGCAGCTTCATCATCAGCCCACATCTTCCAGTTTGAGATTATGTCCGGCACCCGGGGGGGGGAGACATCAATGGACAAGTCTTTCACAACAAATTTACTCCCATCCCACAGAGGCCCAGAGAATTCTCTGAAGCACCCACGTCAGATCTGCTTTTACTGGTCTCCGCACAATAGGCTAGCATTTAGCCAATGGTGTGTAATGGTCCCCTTTCGAAATCTGATGATAAATTTTCAGCTTACTTATCTCGGACGAAAGGTACGGTTCGCTCACAGGCATCCAGCTCGATCTACTCTGCTGATGGTATCGTCCGGCCAGGTGCTGGCTGTGGATTTTTCAAGGACAATTTTTTTTAGCTAGAAGGAATTAGAAATCCAGTATGTCACAGTGATAGACAATTGCCTGTCCACCACTGAGGCATTATGGGTAAACTACCAGTGCAGTGATGCGATAAAACAGTCTCCTTTTTGATACCCGCAATCTGGAGGGGCGGAGGGAGGTAGGCTCACATAGGCTTGTCATGGGGTGTTAGAATGAATTCATATTATTGTCTGAGTTCAAAGATATAAATCTCCACTAACGGGATCCTACACTTGGGAAATTAACAGCACCTGGGCTACACAGCTGATGCCATGTTCATTCCTTCAGTATCTGACTACAGACTCCAGGCCTCACGGGAAATTCACATAACAAGCTATGGCAAGGCCTGAGAACGGCAGCCAGCGTTCAGTACCAGTACGTGCAGGAAGGGCAGCCCTAATGTGCAGGAAGGGCAGTCCTATTCTCCTATGTATTACCTGGCGACATCATTACGAAACCCCAGCGGCTTTGACTTAGACAGATAATGCTGTGCTTAGGTACCAGGATGGGCCTGGCCAAGGAACCCAACACTGACAGCAATGCTCTGATAAAACAGCTCTGTGAATATGAGGCTGATGGGATTTTTTTCTGCTACGCTACATGTTCACATTTGAACAGACATCGTAGAATTTAAACTAAACATTTATATTCAATAAACTCCAGCGGAATCCATGCCATTCTGGGGGAAGTCCCTCACCAACCTTGACCAGAATACTTTGGACGGTTTGCGTTGAAGCTGACAAATGACATCAGGTCACACCATGCGTGTTTAGGACTGTCTGCTGTGCCAGCAGAAAGCGACCGAACGTAACGTCACGGCGAAGCAGTTCCTTAAATCACTTCTCAATGCAATGGTGCAAAGCGACGCATGCATGCCAAAGATGGCGGACCTGGCTGTTCTGTATGAGAGACCGCGGTGGCCCATTTGATGCTTGGGCGAAGACTCTCTGTCTCTCGTGTGGAGCGCTGGCCTTGGATGAATCACCCCCCACTCCCACCAGTGCTGGCTGCTTCAGGTCATAGCTGTAGGTGCTCTTCTGGTCCTGCCGTTATAGGCTTTAGGCTCACTTTCAATCTGCCTACATTTATTAATAATAATCAATACTTTATTGATCTCCATGGGGAAATTGTCTTTACGCTTCCCTCAACTTGCTCTTTGTAGAGTAAGCTGGCTGAGAAGGGCTATCATCCATAGCGGCACCCAGGGAGCTGGGGGTTAAGGGCCTTGCTCAAGGACCCACAGATGTGCTGAGGCCGGGTTTGAACCAGCAACCTTGTGATTACAGGCACACAGACTTAGCCCACTGAGCCACACGCTCGAATTTCACGCAGGGTCAGCCAGTCCCTGGAGCAAGTGGGGCTTCAAGGGCCTCGCTTAGGGGCCCAATGGAAACATCACTCTGCCAACCCTGGGATTTGAGTGACTCAACACCAACAATATTATCTATCAGACGAACAGCAAAAACAAGGACACATTTCTCAATATCAAATACTATTGACAATCACAAGCTGCCCGACGTATAAAGTGTCACACAGAGAATTTGAAACCTTTGTAGTTTTATAGTGTCACCAAACTTCTTCTGGCTTCTTGGTTGACACAGATTGCTAGTGCAGCCACAGTCAGCCAAGGCAGAGTGAGAAGGGTTTTAAGGTGCGTTGGACCTTTTAGAAAACACAGTGGGACTCTGCCGTCAACCAAGATGAGCGAGTCCGGCCTGGTACAAAACACGAGCGCTCTGCTTGACGTCGAAAAGATGAAACCCTTCAGTGACACGTTTTAAGAAGATAAATATTTTCATCTACGACCTTGGCTTCTGAAGAGACTGTTTGAGTCAAAAGGAAATTCCCTTCCCCAGTCCCTCGTAACTCAGACTCCCATCAAAACATGCGACTTGTTTCAGCGCCCTATGAAGCTGCATAGGTGCTTAACAGCCCCTTTTAACCTGGACAGACATGCTCGCTTGCCCCCACATTAGCTACCCCTGGCTGAGTGGTGCTGACATTCTCATAACTGAGGCTACATTCCACTGCTTCACGCAAGAACAAACACTAACTTCATAAATTCTTGTCGGGGGCTTTTCTTGTTCCTGTTAGATAATTGCTAGAAGCTGTATCGTCTTATTCTGCCTCACTCACATCTATGTCATGCGCTATTAAAGAGTCGATAAATCCGAGCGACACACGCATGCAGCTGTTACTGTAAACACGTTACGATGCGTCCTTTTCGCTATTCTCATACGATATTTTTAATCCTTTGTTTTACAGGGGATTCCTCTCTGATTATGAAATTCTCCTTTGTTTAAAATAAAAAAAAAAAATCACAATTGACCAGGAAAAAAAGAACATTCCGAAATGGAACTCCATTCTCTTCTTTTGAGTGATTACCTGTTACAGCATCTTCATTTAATGCTCTTGCTTCTGGAATGTGTAGTTATGGAAACAACTGGAATGGGAACCATCCGTCAGCCAGGTTCCTGGTTTAGTCATCGGACCCCCCCAGAAGACACTCAGTCACTGGTTCCTGGATTGGTTATTGGACCCCACTCTCCACAAACATCATTTTTTTCCCCTCTACAAGACATGTTTTCTTGATTTGACTTTCCAGGGGGCTTCTCTGATCAAAAAGTGAGTTACGACGAACTGTTTCCACTTGCTCTAGCGAACATGAAAAATTCTCTGGGATGCTCGGTCCTGTGGGTCCAGCAATCACATTTCCATTTTTGCCCCCCCCCCCCCCCCGACGAACAGCTTGCTGGAAGGACAAACGGTAGCAGCTAAAAGCCAAATGGGTTTGGGCGCTATGATGGCATCTTTGGATGTCAAATATGTTTTTCTTGGAAAACGGACCATTTGCAGCATGACCTGAAGTATCATTCAGGGTTTGGGCCTGCTGCTGCAAGGTCACTTTTGGGCTCCATGTCTCTATGACACATAGTGTCCTGGAAAACGTTCCAGAATGTTCCCTGTCTCATGCTTCCTCGGTATTGGGATTGGTTTCCGTATATTAGCTTTGGATATGCAGTTATGTATGGATGGGTCTTGCAAGAACATTCGGAGACATCCATCACGTTCATGAAAACTATTCCTAATATTTAAGTCATGAGAGAATAAATGAATCGTACTAGGCTGGCTCTGATACTCTCATAAGATTCAGCTCCTCCATAAACCAAAAATCACATTTAATGCAGCTGATTCTGGTCCACGCTACCATCGCAAAGGACTCATCCAGAAAAAAATGCACCCCCCCCAAATGTAAGTTTGCATCAGGCTACTGTTTGCAGATTAAGAACTGAAGTCCATGGACTAAACTATCCTGAAAGGCTGTCAGGGACCCTGAGAAAGACCTTGACGCAAAAATGAGATTAAGTTGCAGTTATGTCACAAAGGGCAGTGACCCATATTACCCCTGCAGTCTCATATTCAAGGACAAATTAATGCATAGGCTTTAGCCTGGGGCCCCACTCCACCTCAGGAAGAATGGAACAAGTGAAATCGGCAGCACCTAAATGTCCATGCTGATGTCAGCCTAGGGCTCCCATATAACTACTTTTTAAACGTATTTTTACGCCTCAAAAACTTATTCGCAAACAGATACATGGACATGACTCTATCCCCCATGCTAGGTGCTTAATGGAATGTTCCACTCCCCCATTTCATCGGCGGTTAGGCTAATCCCATACACTTCCAGAAATATTTTATAATATACATATAAATAACCGTCAACTGAGTATTTAATCACAATAACGTGTACATAAATGAGACAAAGGTGTACTGCTTTATATTTTAGTGGCATTTCCCTTCCAATAGTGAAACATGGTAATTATCGAAAATATCGTAGTCACACGAATTATTTGCCTCACCTTAGTAGCAGGACTTAGAACCAGTTAGTTTAGTTAGTTTCTGTTCCCCGCCATTTTTTGGGGAACAGAAAAAAAAAAGTTTATCAGGTACCCATAATTTAATTTCTTCATAATTTTAATAGTTAAGATCGATTTTGGCTATAATTGTTTAGCCGTATCTTTCCCGTTGATGTTACCCCGGGTAGAAAAAAATGGAGTTCAGCAGGTTCGGTTCACCGCCAGTTTCCCTCGCATTTTAATTTCACATTAGCGATAAAGCCACTTGTTTCATCCATCCAGTATTTTCCAGTTATCATCGCCATAATGCAGGGCAAACCGACGTAAGTTATCATTACATTAATGATCAAAAAACACACCCCGCCCCCGACTCGACAACACCAGCTCTCATTTTCAAGGGTGCAACAGCAACCAACATAATCCTCTTAGTAATTTCGTTTCTTCTGTCCCCGAAAGGCTTTCATTTATCTCCCATTTACTTTTATCTCATCAGCTGTGCTGGTTAATTTGCTGCTGGAACAAACCTGGTAATGATAGTATTCAGTGATAATTAATTATTTCAATCAAATAGATTGAATCTTGTTGCTGTATAGGGGGGTGACCTCACATATTCATTGCAAATAAAAAATGAAATGTTATTAAGGTTCTTATACCTCTTACCTATATAAAGAAATAATAGTATTGTGTCCAGGAAAGGGGGGTAGCTTATTTTTTTTAGGTGTACTGGGCATTTACTGTTGATTTCCTTTACTAAATGAGAACCAGCTAATTTGCCAATAGATTTGGCCGCTAACCATTTTGACTTCCACTACATAGAGTTCAAAAATGACTACATACCGTTCATTGAGGTTCAGTGTCTGATGTAAAAAAGACACGAACAATGTACAGACCTGTCTGCTACATTTTATGTTACATCCTCCTGTGGAAAATGGGGCAGATAAGCACCAAAATAATGTATTGAACTTTTTATTTGATGAAAAAGCACCACATTTTGGCTGCTGTATTGCAGTACTTGAGGTTCATTTTCCTTAAAAAGGCAATGAAAATTAAGACCTCTTACAAAATCCCTTACCAAACGTTATGAGTAAGGCCCAGAAAAGTGAATCAGGTCAGCAAAAGTGGTCGATGTGTCAGGAACACATGTGCTGCTGATTTTCCGCCCCGAGAGCCATTGCTCCTTGATGACTGTAAACCATCAAAACCGGGAAACCCAAACTTCCCCGGAATCGTGTGGAGTCACAGCCTGCCAGTTTCGGCGCTGTGAGTCTCTGTTACAGAAGTGTGCTTACTCTTCGTGTTAATAGGTATATATGCTGACTTCATATCCGACATTCGCTTTTCATTTAGTCAGATTAATGACAAGTTTCCAGTCGGCTTTTGAACTAAACGTATGCATATTCATGGTCCGGAAAAAAAGGTGTTCACATTTATTTATGTGGCCCCGTATCGGTGATTAATGCTATTTGGTATAACTAATGACAGCAAATGTACACTAGATGAAAACCTGATTTTAATTGTGGGTTCATCTGCATTACAAGTCTAACATAGTAATAACCATCGTAATTGTAACTCCGCCTTCCCCTCCTGCACAATCAGGGTGTGATTTTAAGGAAGACACCAAGGATAGGATTATAATTTGGATCACATTTGCGGGCAAGATATCCCCCTCTCCCTGGGGAAGGTAATATACGTTGAGGCTGTCGAAGGTAGGCTCTATACCTCAGGCTACCCCGGATCAAATTAATCCGTGAAGCATAGAAAAACATTTTAGAGAGGAGCTACTGGCTCAGCGTGCAATCCTATCTCATTACTCAGGTACAGCAGCGGACATCAGAGGGGGCTCCAAGCACCACGACCCTCTGTGCCTCCCACCCAGATCAGACACACAACCTGGGTTTTATTCACAGTTGCCATCAGCTTGCTGTGCCATTGATGGTAAGTCAACATGATGGACCGTCGCTGTGCCGAATCTCTGTGAGGGCGGTGGAGTGGTCTAAGTGCCCCCAGTAACATCACCGTGGAAGTTAGATTGAAATCGCAGTGGATGGGGGTGCCTTGGTAGCTTTTAAGCTTTAGCTGCTAATTTGCACAAGTGTGTTTCAAATCTCATTGGCACTAAAAAGCAATTTGACGTATCAGTATAGGCTGAATATGTGTTACATGGACACGAGCATAAATCTACAGGAAACAAGAATTAACTTAAACCAAGAACCAAAACAGCCGCGACTTTCCAACGTAAAGAAAATGCGTAAATGCCTTTGAACTAACAGCTAACAGCTCTCAGGTAGCATAAATGCCTTTGAACTAACAGCTAACAGCTCTCAGGACAATCTCATGGATCGTTTGCAGATATCCCAGCTCCCTACGAAAAGATCCTGGCTCTATGTGTGCCTCCCCAACCTATAAAATGGGTTAAGTTTGTGGGTTGGCAGTCAACGCACTTCAGCACCATCGTAATGCAGTCTTTGTATGAAATTTTCTGCATTTATTCATTCTGTTCCTGCCACCGTTTGCGTCGCATGATGGCGAGCGGGTTGGTTTATAGGAAACGAGCCGGCAGGCGCATTTGTACATGCGCTCGCATGCGGGGATCGACAGGCTCGCAGGGAGCTTCTCTTTCAGCGCATTCTGGGAATAAAAAGCACAGCATCCAAGCGAGGCCCTGCTGGCGGCTGAAATGCCGCATGATCTAAAAATGTCACTTCTTCTCCCGCTTAAGCGAAGCCTGATTCGCCATCAGGCGGCAGGCCTGGGGGGGGGGGCTGTTTGTAGTCTTTAACAATCACACACATGCCATCTCCCCTTTCTGCTCACCAGCCAACGTGCCACATCAAAAAGCTAGTATGATGCTATTAAGAGCTGCGTGTGTGTATGTGGGTTATGTATGTCCCCACAATGTGATAGACACCTGCGTGTGTGTGTGTGTGTGTGTGTGTGTGTGTGTGTGACCATGTTCCTTAGTGTGTCCTTTAATATTCTGTTGATTCCATATTTTACTCATACGGTCTCTGTTCAGGCCTCCAGGCACAGATATTAACTGGAATGCCCTGTTAATCCATGTGGATTGAATTGATTTGTGAGATGATTCTCTTCAGATGCAACACAGCCCTATCTATCCATCACCCTCCGACTGGACAAAGATGGGATTTTTAAGCAAAACCGTCTGCTAATGGGGAATTGATGAACAGGGAAAGCTGCTTAGTCTAAGTTAGAGCTAAATAATGTGACAAGAAATTATGTTTCTCTTGCAGGGAGAAAGAAAAGTGTTTAGGTCAGAGGAGTCTGCTGAACTGAACATTCATCATGAGTATATATGTTTGGAGAAGGCAGTTAGAGAGATTCTAGTATTTAGAATTTATAACCCTATTACAGGAAATTTAAATTAGAGCAAAGATAAGGAAATGTACCCAAACAGTTGTTCTTTAGCCTGGCGGCATTCCTTAGACCCTTCGACAGCATCATACATGCACAGCACACAAACGCCATATCTCAAATTAGCAGGAATACCGTGAGGAATAAGGCATCAGCTGACCAAGATTGGCCAATGGTAATAGCTGCTGAGCTCTGACATCATCGGTTCACTGGCTTTAGCACTGCCTGCGGTTGAATATCTCCCCTAGCAACAGGCTCCAGTTCCATCAATCTCCATGAATCCACATGCTGAAGAAACAGCAGACGGCTCACACTGGCAGGGATGGAGAAACGGTTTATAAGCACAGTGCTCTGGCGTGCAGAAGCACGATCCAAGCCAGCGTCAGGCCCACTAGTCTTCTTTGCACCATGTAATTGGCATCGAATCCTTTTTTAAAGGGTTGCTTTTTGCCAGTTATTGCTGCTGTTTTTTTTGTTAGACTCTCTAGTGTCTGACTGTAGGATAGCTACGTGCTCAAACCCATCACCTGTGGGCCATGGGTCCGTGCCCCTTAAACAGAGATTGAAATATCTGTCAGTCTTCATGGGTGAAGATTGTATTATTAGGACAATAATAACTGTATTGTTTTTTTTTTCGCTAAATTTGGGCTAAAAATTCTGTCTGTTCTTGTATGGCTTTGGGGCTATCAGACTGGAAACACAGATGGGTGCTGGGAGTTTGCTGCCTGGTCACTGAGACGCGCGGTTCAGTCATGGTCAGTTGGGTGCGGCTCTCAGCACTCAGTTAGGTCACAATGGGGACCCAGAAGCTTTTCTGCTTCTCCTGGTCCGGGGCTCACGACTACGGCCCACATTCTTTAATCCCACTCCAAGCAGTAGGCCGCTTCTAAGTGCTGTAACCGTTCCCCGGAATGGAGCCAGTGTGGCAGTAAAGACCACACAAAGCCCAGTATAACTGCCGGACCCAGCTTGCCTGACATCTGGAAGGTCTCCTGGCCCAGATGTCACAGTCTGTCCTTTGAATCAAATGAGCAGTAAACACCAAGCGAAAAAATGGATGGGCAGAGTCTCCACGGTGTACACAGAACACACACACAGAAGTGATCTTACTTGGCTATTTATGGGATATCCCAAAATTAACCCAGTACATGACTCGTGTGTGTAAACATGATGTAAAGGAGGACCCCCCCCGTCTGTTTTCAATATGTTTTCAGTCTCAAAGCAAGTTTTTTATACATATGTTTTTATTTGTTTTATATATGTTTATATATTTGTTTTGCTTTATTTTTCCTGAGTAGTGCTACACAGTGATTCATTTATTCGTGCCCCTAGTGTTTCAATGTCTGCATGAGGGTCTTCATCTGTAATACCCTATCGTCTCATCTGGGTTGTCACCTGCCTTGTGCCCCTGTGTTATATGGGGGGGGGCGGGGGTGGGTTTCAGTAGTTTTTCAGCCATTGGATCCTGGGTTCTTCAGAATTTGTAGCATCAGAGCTAAAATGTAAATTATAATAAAGCTAATTGCAATTAGTTTTTACAACAGATCTTTCGAAGATAAGATTAAGTGTCCCTCCTTCGAGAGATACCCTTGTAGATGTCCGTCACAGTTAATGTTTGTTTAATTATTCAGCCTTTGGATTCTGCTTTGATCGGATCTCGTCCAGGTGTTTTTTAATTACCTGAACGAACGTGAGCTTCTCTGTTTCCCATAACTAACTTGATATATGGGGATTGTTATAGCAAACCCCTGGTTAAGTAAGGAAGTACGTTTTATTTTGCTGTATTGGCCAATGGGGGGCAGTTCTTTGGGATTTCTAACACGTATAGGTCAAGCTTTGAGGAGACAGGCAGTGAACTTTGCACTGGGAGCACAATAGATCTTGGCAAGATGAAGGGCAACAAAGCAGGCTTGCCAAGCATCTGCTGCTGCTGTTTCTGCACTGGCTGTATAACCATCCCAATATATCATCGCAGCATTCAACCCAACATAATAATTAATAACCATAACATATAAGGATATTTTAAGGGTGTCTTGGACAGTCTGTATTTGAAATGTAGTTATTATTCAGGGAATATGAGGAAGGCATTTGACACGTTAACTATTAATTATATCAGCAGCCACTTGTGCACTTGCTTCCTATCTAAAGGTCACTATTGCCAAATCCTGAAATAACCTCATTGGCATAATCATTGCACCAGATTAGACCTTAATGGTCATGGGCTATTAACATAAACAAGTCTGATGTTTCTGAAGTAACCGAAACGTGACTGAAAACCCTTAAACGCCTTGTTCTTATATAGCATGTATGTATTTTTTTTTTTCAATGTAGTATGTGAAATGAAAGATATAGTATGTTTTTCATTGTGTGTGTGTGTATGTGTGTGTGTTTGTATATGTATATTTTATAATTAATTATGTGCACTTACCTACAGATGTAAATCATTTTCACACAGACGATTCCTACCATTATGGTATCCCAGGAATATAAATTTTGCAGTACATCTATTTCAGATATTTAATATATACTTGAGTGCACTTATATAATTTAAGATGAACTTCAAAAAACAAGGTAATAAAGTGCGTAGTGACAGTAATAGTTCCTGATAGGAGACCAGTTGTGCTTTTTAGGTAGGCAATAACAGTAAAGGGCTGTAAATTCCCTGTAGAGGTCCAAAATTTTGT
The DNA here is from genome assembly GCA_026776725.1 of Gnathonemus echidnorhynchus. Classification (NCBI taxonomy): domain Eukaryota; kingdom Metazoa; phylum Chordata; class Actinopteri; order Osteoglossiformes; family Mormyridae; genus Gnathonemus; species Gnathonemus echidnorhynchus. The sequence continues at coordinate 1,907,515 of JAODJU010000081.1, forward strand.
ACTATGATTGCTTCTTTGAATCATAAGTGATGCATTACATCTCTTGCGTTGCATTTCTTATCTACACATGGGTTCAGAGGTTTCCACACCACCGTATCATTCTGGCTGGCTGAAGGAACAGCAGGCACTAGCGCTGAGTCTGTAGGACGTCCATGTTCCCTGATTTATTAGGCTGTAGACAGATACTTTCTCAGGTGTCTTGCGTCACACTTAGAGGGATAAGCCAGTCGAGGCTGCCTGACCATGTCACATTTTCCGCTGCTGATTCCTGTTTGATCCAGAGTGACACCTGTGAGCTGCTGGCCCTTTAAAGATAGGAGGCGATGCAATGGAGCTCAGTCATGCCCTGTTAAGAGGCTCTAGACTTCATTAAGTCCAGCATCACGTCAAATAGGGGCTATAGAGAAACTCCCCTTCCCAGAGGATCTATCGATTGTCTCCCACTCTGTCCCCGGACACACCGATGAATCGTCCCCCTGGGCTCCTCCCAGCTTGATGACAACGCCAGTGGTGGAATTTCGCTCCAAGAGGGAGCCACAGTTGTGACCGTCAAGGTAACATGAGCCCCTCTGATGCTGTGAGGGTTCCATGGCTCAGATCGCATGCAGGACGTTCGCATGCCGCGCGCGTTACGACTTATCGCGAGCGGCGTGACCGAGTCCGGCGGTTAGAATGCCGCCCATTGGCACTATGGGCATCTGCAGCTGGCGCCGTTTGACGTTTAAGTGCAGAACTGATTTTCTTATAGTCACTGGGCGGAGCTGCTGACAGCCATTTAGGTGCTTGAAATGATTTCTTGACACACACAAGCTGTGAACATTTTAGTAAGTGACATTTGGAGCCCCGAGTCTCGACAAAAAAAGAAAAACAACATGTTGTTTTTTAATAAACTGGCATTTTGGGTACCGTGTAGTGCTCAGAGTGGACATGTACTTCAGGTATGGGAGAGATCATGAGATGCCTCAAAAGAATCAGGGAATCATCATAACTGCTGGCCCAAAGGATTCAACATGGACCATTACATTTCTTCCCAAAAAGCTCAATGTTCTAAGACTATTTTATTTCATCTCTAGTATTTCACAGAAATGTACCCTACATTTCAAGGTTGGATTTTTCAACATTTTGGCAGGATGTGTCTAAATAAATTCACTGCAGTTAGTTAAATGCAATGAATAAATACAGACTAATATCTGTAGTGCCTACAAAACCTATACTGTGAGAAACCGATGCAGAGAATGTTTTACATGCATTACATACATTATAATGACTGTATGGTGTCTGAAATATGCCAGTATTGCCGGATATAGCATACAGCATCACCTGGCTCGATAACAACGCACGCAGGCTGGTCTTTCTGCACTTCGGTTTGTGTTGTCCGCAAAAATAAACCAGCATAACAAAACTTATGATGAGCAAAACCGCTCTGGGAGCACTTTCTATAAAGTCATAACACAGCCATGTTTTTTTATGCATTATGAATGCTTTATAAAGCTCTCATCTATAATGCACTATAAATACCTTCATAATGCACTACAAATCATCCTTAATTCTTATGCTGACCATTGTAATGCATTATAAAGGTATGTATAGTACATTGTAGATAAGAGTTTCATTGGAGCTTATGAAGTATTATAATCAATTAGTCATAATACCTTATGACTGTCGATGGAAGGTGCTGCAGTGCTTTATTAATTCTAATACTGACCATTATAACGCATTATGAAGGTATCTATATTGCATTATAGATGACCGCTTCAAGTAAAGTGTTACTATAGCTCTCCACACTGAATATTCCATGTTTTGTAACAAAGGCATCACAGTCACTCATTTACCTTCACTTCACAGTCACTTAATTGGCCTTAATTTGGTGGAGCATTAATCTTTTGTCATGTTAATTGACGCAGACATCGATCTCTACATCATCTTTGTAAGGTTGCAAAAAAAGTCACTTCAATTTGCAGGGTTCAGCAAAGTTTGATGTATGACTGTCTCTGCTGGTGCAGCTTTAGGATCAAGGTGCACAAATTGATTTCACTGAATAGATTTACGTTGAAAAATAGTATAATGATGACATTCAGCTTCCTGGTCATCAGCTCTTGCAACAGTTTAATCTGTAATCAAATCACTGCATGTGTGGACTTCTGAATAATGCTCTGGATGCATCACAGGACGATTTGAGGAACGCGAACCCAGGAGGTCTGCAAATTGTCAGTGCGTTAGCAGTGTGTTCACAGCGGTGTCTTCTAGTGGTCTTTGTGGTCTGGTGGTGGCTACAGTTTCTAATGTGTGGCATCCAGATCCTGATAAGGTCAAGGCACTCAGTGCACCTTGGCCTGGATCTCACTGCGATCGGCAGCATGGCTGCACCTGAGAGCGGGCAAGCCGGAAGGGAGGGAGGTAACCGCGATTCAACAGGCCAGGCAGCCTCCCCAAAGCGTGTTTTGTCAGTGGGTTTTCTGGGGCGTCGGGAGTCGGTGGGACAGCTTTTCACAGAAGGACGACGGGGGCCATCGGACGAACAGCAGATTCCTGCTGCGACTCCGTCGCTACTTAACGGAGACTGAGAAACGTCACGGCGACCGAGGCGACGTAGACGTCACGAGGCCGAGGATCTTCGGGGGGGTGCTGGCACGGCTCTGTAAACGATGCGCCCTGACAGATGTCATCAGCCATGGTCAGGGAAGCTTGGTGGTCCACAGCCAAGCTCACAAATGCCTTATTCCAGGCTTGCCAGTCACCGAAGGAGAGCGGCTGCCACACTCACTGCTCGGCTTCCAAGCTTGCAATCTGTCAAAAGCGAAACCACAGGAAGCATCAGACGCCGGTAGGTCACGGGGTTAATTAGATATTGAGCTGATTCGCGACTTTGCTTCCAAATCAAGAGATCTTGTGTCCTACTGACTTACAGCTGTCATTCCAGATAAAGCGTATACAACCGTCGCATTCCGTTTTCCGCCTCGCAAAGCTTTGGAATTAATTAAAGATGCCATGATTTACATCTCAGATGAATATTTTTTGTAGGCTTCCAGTGACGAGGCACTTGCCGGCTCTAAAACCACGAAAAAAAAAAAAATCAAAAAACGATACTCGATTTATGAACAGCACTATACATATTCATGGACTTAATTAATATTTGGCCTGAGGTATCTCACTAGCTGATTTTAATAACTGCATAATCAGTATTTGCTGTGCTGGGTAACATGGCGCAGGCTGGCAGTTGTGAATAAATTTCGACTACACAGGAACACAGAGTCGGGATAGCTAATAAATATTTATGGGCTTTTTCATGCCGCTGTAGAATCCCGGCCTGTTAACTTCATCTCGTCAACCCTAGCTGGAGTGTACGGGTGGTGTTTGGGAAGTAATCAGATTTCTCGGTTTGCCCAAAAGGCCTTTATTTGTCAGTTTTCTCAGTGGACTTTGCTAGAAACAGGAGTGCTTAGCGGTCCTTTAATAGGCAGCATTAACCACAGCAGTAATATGGCCACCTGGCCCCGAGTTCCAGCCTTGGCTTCTTGCTTTGAATCCCCCTTCCACTCTCCCCCGACCTCCCACCATCTCCTGGGAGAGACCTATCAGAGTGCCTTAGTCCGATGCAACATGATAAGCGTATTAGCGTTAGCATTTTTCAATCCGCCCGTTACCTCAGGAACACGGATTCCCCGGAGTAGAGCTCACATCAGGGATATGCGTGGGCTCCGGTCCCCAATCGTCGTGCGGCGTCTATTTAACAAGCTGACATATCCCCATATTACAAGGTTCTGGAAGAAACTGGAAGTCAAGCGCATGCTAACGATGCTAACCCTGTGACTCTGTGATGTAGGGGCTTGCATTCTAGGACTGCTGGAGCCTTAACGCCATTTTATTTTAAAGCATTTTTAAGCTGGTTGTGAACTTTTAGCTCATTAGCCCCCCTAGAGCAGGTTGTCACTGGTTTTTTCTTTCTTCTTTTGCCACAGGTTGAACAGATAACACCGCAGTCGGAACTCGCTCCGCGGCTGCCAAGGCTCCAGGAGATGCCTAATTAGGCCGAACACCTTCATCCGTTAAAACCCGGAATGACACGCTTTTAGCCACCGGCGGCTTTTAGCTTAGCGTAGCATTCCATGTGCCGGTATTAAAAACACATTTCCTCACTTCAGGATTGCCTTGTTTTAAGGCTGCGTCGGTGCAGAGTGAATAGACAGACCCAAATCCCCCAGCTTGCGTGGGGGGGCGACAGCAAAGCGGCCAAGGGCGGGTTCAGCGAGGTAGGCCATCTTATGGGCGAGGTAGGCCATCTTATGGGCGAGGTAGGCCAGCTTATGGGTGAGGTAGGCCAGCTTATGTGTGCTCCTGCTACTGAAGCGGCTGCACGGCATCATGGGACGCTGAGGCCTGGCAAAGGGCCCCTTCCCCCAGTCCTTATTTATGGAACAGGGTGGGGGATGAAGTGCAATAATCCACACTCCCGACCACTTCCCTAAGCTTCCCTCACTCAGTCCAACCTCACCTGCTGCCAGCTGAAGGACCCTAGCATCTAATTTACTGCTCTGATTACCTAACAATTAGATAATAACGACCCCAGGGTCAGTGTTCCCACAGGCATCCCATGGTCCTTGGCAGGTTCATTTGACTCACTCAGAGGAAATTTGTTTGATTGCATTTGACAAAACCACATGTGCATTTCATACAGTCTCACTGAGGCTAAGAGCAGTGGCTTTAATGTTTAATGTAATCTGGTAGCTTTCTTGGCTTCCAGGCGGCAAGGCAGTGAGGTGTAAAAGAGGGATGGGCAGAGGGGAATCTAAAGCGTTCAGAATTCACGGTCGATAGACTGTATTTCCTTTACTTTTCTCCAGGTGACAGTCTGCACTTCAACTTCATTTTGGCATGTAAAATGAGACAATGGAACAGAGATAAGTCTCCAAAATGGCCACTGAATAAAAACTGAGTGTTTCAGCAGGCACCAGAAGTAAAGGGATGACTTTCTAACCCAGAGGAATGTTACACGATATTTGGCATGTTCTTTGTATGGGTTAATTATTTCCAATTGGCCAACACCTAAAGGAAATACTTCACTCTGGGTATGGACTGTAAGTCCAGATAATCAATAGATGAACATTTTTGAACCCAAAGTTTCCTGAATAATGTGGATATATATCTGTGGTTGTGACTCCTGCTGACTCCTGCAGAATATATTCTACTGAATTCAAAGGGATGTTCACAGAAGATGTTGGAGAAGGAAGCTATTGAACTCTGGCCCCGAATCCACAGGTGATGAAAATATACATGCCATACACATTACACTGATCCTGCATCAGCTGTGCATGGCAACTCCCCCAGATTTTAACTGGGAGTTTGGGACGCATTACTGGGCGATCAGCGCCAGCTTGACGCCGGTGATGACTTAAGGCACTCAAAGCTGAAGAAAGTGCCGTTGTATGTGGAAATATCCATGCAGCAGCTTTAGAAACTTCATGTTGGGGATTGGTTTCCGGGCAGATGAACTGGCTGGCGTTGGGTAGTTCATGCAACCTGTCCATGCTGGGTGATGCCAACTAACTCAATCAAGATTATACCGGCTGAGATCAAACCAGATGGCCTTCTGGTAATTTCTGCTAGGAGATGGAGCCCTTGATGACGCTTCAGCAGGACTGGGTAGTCAAAGCGAGGTGAGGAGGTGGGGAGTGGGTAGAGGGGAACGTGTGGAGGCTTGGCTTTGGGTGAGGGGTCCAGGGGCTTGCTGAACTGTCAAACAGCTACACCCTGCTGACGGCCTTGGCTGACATTTTGCAAACATCCCCGGGCTGACCTTGTGTTTACCTCACTCCTCAGAGATCCTCAGCCTTCTGGAAAGCTCTCGCCCCGAATGCCACCTTTCGCCCTTATATCCGGGGACGGCGCCCCCTGTTGGGTGCACAAGCATCATGGCACCTGTGCCCTCTCGCTTCTTCATCCTTCATTCTAATCCTGAGCATTTTTGCTGAAAGGCAGAGTCTGTCATTTGTACCATTTTTAGAAACATACACTTTTTAGGAATGACATGATACCCCCCCCCCCCAGCGCTGATTAGATAATCAGGACCATCAGATTACATGGGTAGCTTGTAGTACATTACAGTTTGCTGCAGCTGCCTGCTGTCACATTACAAGAAGAAATGCTATTGCTTCTTCCCTCTCTGTTTTTTTTTTTTTTACGTTTACTTCCTCTTCTCAAAGCGACTAAGGTTGAAATTGGGATGTTTGGACGAAAATAGATAGATTAAAACCGAATTGTTGTAATTTCCTCTTCAAAGCTGTCTTTCCTTGATCATTTCAGCCACCTGCTTTAGCTATTGCATGTTTCAGTCCATCTCGGGGGAGTCTGTACGTTTCATTGGCCTGCTGGGTCACCACGGCAACCGAAAATCCCACCACCTCCTCTGCGCGAAGCGGGCGCTATTCTGCAGCTCCTTCGAGATTGGCTAGTCAGATACGCAGGCAACCGAGAGACCGCCCCAATAACGGCGCTTAATATGTGCTTCTAGATCTAATGTTTGCGGGAGCAGTCTCCCTTTTCAGCAGAGCTGCAAGTTTTAATTAATGCTTGGCAGAGTGGGGAGGGGGGCGGGGCGTGGTGGTGGACAGAGGAGTCAGCGAGGAAAGAGGAGCTGACGGGGGAGGGAGGGCATGTGAGAGACAGGACACACTAGAGCAAGATCAGACAGGAGATTCAAGGACCAGGGAGAGCGGGAGAGGGCGAGACAGAGAGAGACAGAAGGGGAGCGAGACAGAGAGAGAGACAGAAGGGGAGCGAGACAGAGAGAGAGACAGAAGGGGAGCGAGACAGAGAGAGACAGAAGGGGAGCGAGACAGAGAGAGAGACAGAAGGGGAGCGAGACAGAGAGAGAGAGAGAGATGGAAGGGGAGCGAGACAGAGAGAGAGAGATGGAAGGGGAGCAAGACAGAGAGAGAGAGACAGAATGGGAGCAAGACAGAGAGAGAGACAGAAAGGGAGCGAGACAGAGAGAGAGACTTGACTTTTAAAAACCTCTTTATTAACAAAAATGCACAATTAAGCCTTGCTCAAAAAGATAGATGAATAATATAATAAGGAAAAACAAATTAAAAAAGAGAGAGAGAGAGACAGAAGGGGAGCGATCTTCCTGCCAGTCACCTCACGGCTTTTGAAGACCTTTAAATCCTCTAGGAAACACAGGATGACGTGGAAATTGCCTGATCTAACAGGAGTAACAGGATGTGGCCTGCTTTCAAGTGGCTGCCACAATCGCTACATGTGCCCACCCCCCCCCCAGCCACCCACATTAGGAGAGGCGGCGTTCAAAAGAGCCCCCCCCCTCTGATTTTCATCTGCAAAGTCACAGCAGTGCTGTGCTGCTGTCGATCGTCTCATTCCTGACGTCTCCCCCATTGATGATGGACCTGGTGCCCAGAGCACGCCTGGAACGTGTGCCGTTGAACGGTCCACTAGTGTGCACATGTGTAAATAAGTTCACACAAATGCAAGAGTGAGCTTCGACAGACACGAGCCAGGAGGACTCGGCGCTCCCACTTAATTACCTGAAGAAAGACATGTTCATTATTTACTGAAACATCCAAAGATTTCCTTTAACTTGGGACTGTCAAGCTGTCTGTTCACTGATAAACGTGTCCGTTGCAATACTCATCTGTGCCTGTTACAAAATGTTTTGATCGAGAAGAAAAATCTATGTAGGTAAAAAATACACTTTGGTCAAAATTTCCACCAGAACTCCCCAAGGGGTTAACCCGTTTTTGGCAAAAAGATCAGAAAAAACTTTCAAAAATCAGTAGCGTCTTTAACATTTGGAGAGTACCCATCTTTGTAGCTTGGCACATCATGAACGAATCATGGTAAAGTTTCAGACTGCTGGATGGGACTTATCCGAAATCTTTAGGGGAAGCAATTTAAACGTGTCCCTGAGAGATCACCTGTCTGTCTCATTCAGTGCTTGAGCTCCCACTGACTACGGATCTACAGGGAAGATTCCGTTTGTATTGAACAGCCTGCATCTTGCTTGTTATGTTGTGTTTCCAGACGTCTCAAGACTTAAGAAAGAGGATGTAAATGGCCCAGCCTTGACCTTACATAGTTCAGTTTTGCAAGGTGAATATCCGTAACTCTCTTAAACTGACAGTTACAGTAACACTATGATTTTTGTTTGTTTTCTTTTTAATTGTATTAAATCCTCATGATTTTCACAGCTCCTTTGTGTGACGACGTTTTACATTTATATTCAGTTAAATTCTGCTGCTTGATTAGACAGGAAGGGTCTCATTTCCTATGACCTAAGCTTCCCTTAATTTGCGGGATTTGCATATAAACTTCAATATTCGCATATAAAACTTCTGCCAAGAAAGACTTGGATTGAGTTTCCATCATGAAACGCCACTGTGCCAATGTACGAAAAGATAGAGCTTCATATGCTTTTATAGACGACCAGGGAGGACCACCTTTTACCCTGGTGTTTATGCGTGGGCACCTCGGGGGGGTACAGGGCCCCTGTTCAGCCCCACCATCTCCCGTTTCCTGTGGCCTCTCTCGTCAGCCATGCTAAAAGTGCCTCTGCTTTTGAAATCGGGGTTTATTCTTGGCTGACTGTTCCGTTTACCTCGCTTCAGCCTGCTTAAATTCAGAGCTGTCTGCCCGGGCCAGGAAACTAGGCCCTGAGGAGCGTGGTTAAGTGTGAGACTGTACCCTGCACGCTTGCTTTGCTCTATGACGCTGAGCTTTGGGACCGCGGGGGGAGCGCAGTTGAGAACCGCGACAGCCAATAAGTGTGCAGTGCTGGCTGCAATTCCAGGAAGGTTATGAATCCCTTGTTCCTTGTTCTTTATGCTGTATGGAAGCAGTGCCACTGCACACCTTTATATTCCACTTCTGCTATATGCAGTTGCTATGAGAAAAATGACGCATGCTTTGGTTCTCTGTTTGCAGTAATAATTCGATAATGTGTATTTCATAGAACACATTGGGCTTGCATTTAGCCAGAAATTTTAGGTCCCCAGGACTTATCTTGACGGCAGAGACAGCGTAAATACAAAGGCAGGTTGCTTATCTCAGAAACATTTCCAGTACCACTATGGAAACCATACTGGAAGTGCACTAAGCAGAAACTGGCACCGTGGCGTTTAGGCCCGAGCCTATAATGTATGTTCAGATATCCTCAGAGAAAAGCCCTTCGCAAAAGATATTAGGTGAGAGAAACCCAACTCCTTTGAAACTTGCAAGCCAGATTTTATGAGTCTATGCCATGAGCAGCTGGATTCCTGTCATCCGTCACGAGGAGAACCATTCCCAGAACCGGCACGGCCCCCGGCCGACAGTGGCCGCTCATTTTTATTTCATTACTGAGCCGACATTTTCATTCAGCCCTGTACAGGTTTGGCCATTTTCTCAGCTGAGGGCTGCACTGTGAGAGGACCTTGCCGAAGATCCACCTGGGACCCAAACGACTTTCAGGAGATGATCCTTCATCCGTCACTCCCAATCCGCATAGTCCTAGAACCTCCTGGTGATCACCTGAGTTTCATGTTTGATTTATTTTCCATTTGCTTATTTATTCGGCTGATGAGTGTCATTCAGAGTGACATCCGCAGCCTGTCATAAATTATAATGTTGCACATATATACAGTTGGCAAACTAGTTCGTATATAGTCTGCATAACATGCTGCAATGAGCGTTCTGTTATGATCTGTCCTTGTCTATGTAAGGTGGCCTCGTGACGCTTTTTGAAACTGAATCAAACGCACTTTCGTATGCAAAGGCTATGGATGTCAAGCTGCACTGTGATTATAGCTGTAATCAGAAATTATTCCATTTGAAGCTTGAGGCTTCAAAACCCACTGCGTGTAGGATTACGGCGTGCTGTCAGTCAATCCCAGGTTCAGATTAATGGGAACCATTCAAGTAGCCAATGGGAAGTGAGTAAAATCTGTCAGGGATTGACAGCATGCAATCATTCCACCCACCTTAGGCCTAAAGTCTTATATCTCCCGTCGCTAGCAGTGTGAAGCTAGTCAAAGCAAATATGTGATTGTTGTATCCAAAGAAACAATTTATTACACTGTTTCACCAGGCAGAACAGAGTAACCCATGATAACATAGTATCGAATGTATTCCCTTTTCTTTCGTAATTATCAATCAATTAATTAATTAATAATTAGCGATTGAGCGAAAGGTCGTGAATTTATTCCGATATGTGACGTGTGTGCTAACGTAATAATTAGCATCATATGTGGGGAATCTGCTTTGCTATGGCAGCCGTGGTTTTCTGTCACGGATGCTACGGGTTTAATGTAAAACACAAGCCCACAAGGCAGTGATTTGTGTAACGTGACAGGTGTAAGATTTACTGTTTTTTTCCTTTCCTGCTCTGGATATCAATCCTTGGCCCCCACTTGAAGTGAAGCATAGTTATGACTTACGGGTGTCTTACAAGATCACAGAAATAGGCATTTCTGTGATCCAGGTTGGCTGGACGGCGGGATTTTGGGTAATATCCTCCTGAGAAATAGGTTGAGTGCTGAAAGCCTCAGCAGAGTCACAGCTATATTGAGCTTCAGATGGTCGCAAAAAAATAAACCCCTCAAACGAACAATCAAGCTTGTCTGCTTTTCAGCTGGATGGGCTTCACGGTTACATCAGCTCGAGGCCTGTTATGATAAGGGCCAGATTCTCTTTTGTCCCTGGGGACAATGGTCTGTAAACACAACACGGCAAAGAAGCTTGCTCATAGCTAGCACTGTCCCCTGTCTCTAAGCAACTGGGTCCTGTCCTGTCGGCCGTGACCAGTCAGGCTGACCACAACACTGCCTGAGCAAACAGCAGCATCATGAATATTCTTAAAAGACTATTTATGCCAGCAGACAGACATATAGATTTAGAATTTCTGAAATTAAATCCATTGTTGTCTGGGTTCAAGCTTTTATTGAACTTCAGTTTCAGTTTAAGCTATAGGCCCTGAAGTGGCTCGCACCTAATGGGAAAATCTCATCTCTCCTTCTTGAGTTGCAAACTGAGCATTTGGTTTTATTTTGGATGCTCGTTTGATTTCTTGTTTTACGATTGTGGATTTTTCCCAACACTCTGTTTGCAGGTAATACCCCCCCCCCCCACCATGGTGTGATGGACAAGGAAACACAAGTTGATTCTTCGATTGATATTACTGTGAATGATTTGTTTGCTTTATTAGATTTCTGATTTTCGCTTTGCACTTTTCTGTACCTTGGCTTTGGCTGATTTGCTATTTGGTTTCGAGCTCTCGCCCAGTTTTTGGTTCACGTCTTCTTGTTGCCACTCCGACTTCAGCGCTTTGATCTGTGTGTATGTTCTGTGTGCGTTTCATTGTGCTTAACGTTCTGGGCCCAAGCACGCTCGCATCATCACTGTGCGACATTATGTGTGTGAAAAGACAGGAAGAAAAGCAGCATCACACAGCACAGTGGCGCTGATTACAGGAAGACGTCCTTACTTTATGATTTATTTGGTGCCATTTTGTGCACGATGACATTTATCCCTCAAAGATTTATTGAGCGTGCAACGTAACAAATTTTCATTTAATCATGCTGCATGTATAAGAAGACAGTCCCATATTTTACCTAATATCTCAGAGTTTTTGGGTGTTGTCCAGTGTTCCAGTCGTTCCTGGATACTCGTGAGCTCACATTTCCAGCAAACACTGCACTTCTGCCGCAGACCAAAGTGATCCCTTTGCCGCAGTGTTTGTTAAATGTTCGTCGCTACCCGATCTGTACAGCCTATCCTAATCCCCAGTCCATCTATAGTGTACATGTGCGCATGCATGCGCCAGTCACATCATCCATGTAATGTCTGTGTTCCGTGCTCGGACACGGCTAGCAAACACGCTATGCCTGCCATGCCCGAGTCCAACTGAAATATGCCCCGGCCCACCTGAACAAACGTGCTTGGCCCGGTGTGGATCGGCTAGGGTGAGTTCACCCTTAGGGACACCAGTCAGTCCGACTGCATGCTTTTGGGCTGCAGGAGGAACCTGACACACAACACGAGGAACCTTCAAGTCTCAGACTCTCAGAATCAAAGGGGGATCGAACCTAAACCCTGGTGGTGTGGGACAACAGTAATGTCCACTGAGCCTGACAGAAATAAAGAAACGTTAAGTGCATTTATATCTCAAAGCAGTTATTCATTAGGTTTATTTCACATGCCAGTTTTATTCCACACATTCAATACAAAATCAAGATAGATTTAATTGCTATTTTTTGAAAAAAAAAAAAAAGGTGCACAGTAGTGAGTCTGTTTTCATTATTGAATTTATATGCAAAGCACCCAGCACACTCAAAGCCAGACAATTCACAGGCCAGGAAGTCTGCATTTTATCTACACTTTTACGCCTCAGATAATGAGTCACTATTCCCTGGCATTTCATCTCTTTAACGAAGTCTTATTGAAATTCCAGTGCCAGTCGACATGAGCAGACACCCCCCCCAAACACATTGCAGGAATAGTTCTGGCCGAATTATCTGTACCTTCGAACCTTCATTTGGTCCAAACTCAGCAAGAGACCTTGGAATCGTCTGAAGTGTAATCTTGAAGCCTGATATTTTTGCATGTGGTCCTGAATGTACACTCGTCATGCTCAATTAGCTGAGTGTGTGTGTGTGTTGGGGGTGGGAGGGGGGCGTGTGACGGCTCGCCCTTATCTGAGATCAGTGTGTCCGCCACCCTCGTCCCGTCCGTGCCCTTCCCCAGAGGCCGCGCTCCGTGCTGCCGGGAGGGTAAATGGGATTGGGGGGGCGGGGCTTGTTATAAGGCCGACTCTCAGAAAGCGGTCCTGTGTTCCATGCGGGGCCAGACCAGTGCGATGGAAGAGGAAAAAAAAATAGAAAGAAAACGATCTCCCATTTTGTGCGAAACACTGCCCCCCTTCAAATACGATTACGCTCAAACACTCCGCCCCTGTCCACAGCCTGCGGATAGGCGCAAATGCATGTACTGCAGTTTAATTATGACACAATTAAGACATTATTCGCACAGCACATTCGATTAAACATACATATGTATTACTGAGCAGACGTGTTTTGTTAGAAGACCCTATTCTGGGGAAGATGTAGCACTTGGGAGAGTCTAGTAAAGGGATGACAGTAATGCAGAAATATGTGCAACTAAATTTATTCTGTATGCTAGATTTATGCATATATATATATTATTCTGTATGCTGCTCAGGTGTGTGTATTTTAAACCGCATTATCTAGTTAAGCTGCGACTGCAAATGTGAGTGCGTCGAAACTGCTGGCTAATGGTTCCTATGCGCCTCGGCATTCACACTGGGAATGGAAGTTCTGCACCAAGGACAGGCACGCCCTGGAATGGCTGAAGACGCACGCCAGGCTGCCAGACGTTTTCCTTTTCACGGCGTGGGGAAAAAGGCCCGGGAACGTTCAGTCTTATCTAACGTGCGAGCAAGAGGCGGCGGAGCCCGGAGATCGCTGCACGGAAAATGAGCTGCCGCACGCTTAATCACACGGTGACTCACACCTCTCTGATCAGACAGTACCACACTCACCAGTGCTAATGAGACCACAGTCTCCATACCTTGTGCTGGACTCCATCGTTTGACAAGTAAACTAATTTAAAAACTAGCCTTCCAAGCAGTATTGTATTTTATTATTGCTGCAGCCGTTCTAAGATTTTTGTCTTGAAATGCTTGTATTCCTGCCTGTTAGACGTAAAAACAATTCAAACTTGCAGGTCATTTAACAGGGTTGGAATGATGAAGTGCAACTTGGCAAATCCACTGTGTTCACTAATCCACTGTTGTTGTTATTATTACATTTTTAGCATTTTGATGCTCAAGAGTGAAGTTACAGATCCATCCATCCATCCATTTTCTGTAACCATTTTTCCGGTTCAGAGTCGTGGGGGGGTCTGGAACCTATCACAAGGCAGAGAACAACCCAGGATGGGGCGCCAACCCAATGCCAGTCACTCACACACCTACAGGAAATTTGCTATCATGCTTCTGGACTGTGGGGGGAAACTGGACTACCAGGGGGAAACCCCACGATGACACGGAGAGAGCATGCAAACTCCACACATATATGGTACAGAATATAAAAATACTAAATATTCAGAAACTCTTTGCATTAACTGCACCTTCATAATGCATTTATAATAATAACAAACATTACATGACAATAACAAACATTATAATTGTATAATCATATAATGATTGTTATTAATGTATATTAAAGCTGTTAAGGTATGTTAGGATGTTAAGGTACTGTATACTTACATGCTGCTTGTGAATGTTCTATGAATGCATTATAAAGTCATTATGAAGGTGCACTGAATGTTCTATGAATGCATTATAAAGTCATTATGAAGGTGCAGTTAATGTAAAGCGTTACCAAATATCATATGTATCATGTGAAGAACTATTACTTTTGTCACGCCATTCAGTTTTCCGTTACCTGATTTCAAATCACCTTCACTTTTTGGCGTTTTGTGGCGATCCATAATAGGCTAATGGAATAAATGTTTAATTCTTGCAGTAACATCCAATCCATTCTGCCTTTTTAATGTCAAAGCCTCTTGTTTTATTAACAAAGGAATTCAGGATGAGCTGCAGGACTGGCGATGCTCTGTCACTTTAGGTTTAGTTCTCGTAAGACAGGGATGGAGGTGGTGGGCGATTTGCCGGGGTTGTGTCTTTCCCCTAGTGAATGAGTCGCAGTCGTACATGTTTGTGTGCTTCTTACTGTATGAGTCAGCTAACAGTGTAGAATCAGTAACACCAACACAATTTATAGACATTCTGATCAAAGGAGCAGTGATTTCAGTGATTTGGTAATCGCAGTGATTTCAGTGATTTGGTAATCGCAGTGATTCTGGTGATTATGATTTGCGATTTCCCAGTTTTTTTCATGAAGGCCAGCGCTGCACTGTGGTCGGTGCATACGACGGTCGCGACGGTCGCAATCGCGGCAGGTTCAGAGGACTTGGACCTCTCAGTTCATCTCTCGACCATCCTTATCTACATAACGCTGTTCATTATACGAGCCATGTTCCATGGGATCCTGCAACACCAAACTGTCAATCAAGGACTTTCTTCCGTGAATATCTACAGTGTTTACAGATTTGCATACACCCGAGGGCACGAGGCACGAGGACGTGCTTTTCGGGGCAGGGAGGAGGGAGGCTCCTGGGGGACGGGCAGATTAGTCCGAAATTCTCTACAGTATTCTCCACCCGCATCATAAACTCAAAATGGAGGAGAGGAAACCGATGGCTAGGATCGAGTAGGCAGTTCTCGAGTAGGCTCTTCTGCAGCCGTTTGAAAACACAAGCAGTATTGGACTAAAGGGTCAGGCCTATAAACATGTCACCCATCTGATACAGACTGTTAGCCAAGATTTGTGCATATCTGATGTCTTCATAGTAGCTGGTGAATTCCCTGTTTTATCCTTGCAGATTCTGCAGTGGTACCGTCAAGCTACACTTTCACCTGATTTTAACGAGGCACGTTGACTCGCGGTTGAGCACATTGTTCTAAATGTCTAAATGAAGGGTCACCTTTTCTCAGTGCTAATGTTCAGGATGTCAGTGTTAGTCTGTCAGATAAACCCACAGAATGGGGCCTGACACTGTTGTAATATCCAAGCCTTCTGGCATGTGTCACTAAAATGGCATTCACAGTCACCGTCACACAATGCGTGGATGCACGGGTGAAAAGAGAGATGGGTTAGGACCAAAATAAAAATCTGTAATTTGCCCGTAACTGTCTGTAGTTTTAATTAATTCTATTAGTTTTGCTCTGTGGCATAATTTTGAAATTTGAATGGAAAATGGTAACAAAGTATTGTTCACTTTCTTCTCTTTGTCCTCACTTCCATTTATACGTGATGTTGTTGCTTAGCAACCACATTCTTTTTTTTTCTGTCTTCAGAATGTGAAAAGAGTCCCTATTTTTACTATGCGTGATATTTTTTCCAGGTGCAAATATAGTCTCAGGATAAAGCAGATGTCTGCTTTTCCTGTTGTTTTTTTTTTTTTGGAAAATTCGAAAACATTTGGAAATCACAAAAAAAAAAATGCTCCAAATGACAAACCTTAAGAGGCACTTTTCCATTCTTGTAAATTCGGTTAAGACTCCACTAATGAAAAAAGGCGGTTGTTCATCAAAAAAAAAAAGTCATTCATGAAATTTAACAAAACCACGGAGCCATAAAAAATCAGCTAAATGAGACCAAGTCAAGCTTTTGATTCGGCTGGTCTTGGCCAGCTGAACATGATGTGATATTACATTGCAGCTTTGTAATGTATGACACAGATGTGATGGTCAGTAGTTTTACGTCCAAGGTGCTGCTGATTTACCCTTAAAAATTGCGCAAATGGGTGCAGTTACCTCAGTTGGGTATCAGCTCAGAAACACAAAGCCGCACATATTTAATGTCCCTGAGTCGGCCTATTTAACTAATGACAAGCATAAAGTAACATATGGTACCATGACAGGGAGAGAGGAATACACTCTGTAACCGACGGCAACGCTGGTCATGTGACTGATGGGGCAATACAATACCATACACCGTCAGCTATTCCTCATCTTATTTCAGACTCTAGACTGTGACAAATCTGCTCATCTCTACACCTCTTGAAACATCATAAAAAAAAAACCCCAAATCTCATTGTTACTAGTATGGACATCTGAATGAAAAATCGTTTGAAAATTATCACTAAAATACAGTTTCTCTGTTGCTCTAAAGGACCTGTATTACACCAGTGAGGGTGTACAGACGTCTTATTCATCTTTCTGTGCCCACGCCTCACTCCTGGCACTGTAATTAGGGACGGAGCTTAGAGTTAGCTGCTGGGGAGAGTCGAGACGGCGGCTGTAATTGCACATCTCACGCCGCGAACGCTGCATACGGCAGAGGGGATGTGCAACTTCCCTTTAAATAATAAGCCTCGCCTCATTAATGCGTTGTGCCCGTGGCAAGCACAAGTGTGTTTATTAAAGGAGAATTCTGCCCAAAAATATATATTTTTTTCATTATTATGTGGTTTTCAGTCTATCCCCTGCTCTTTCAGCAGAAAAACTACTGTTTGTTTTACAAAAATATCACTGTCGGAATGGAAGCGTCACCAAGAGACGTTTCTGTTCTGACTTGGACAGGAAGTCTACAGAGAGCCGAGTTTCTGTGCTTTTATTCATTATTGCGTCCTCAGCGTCCGCGCCTGTGTGTTTCCCAGCTCCTTTATGCCTGAGCTGCTGTACACAGCCTATTTAATTTATTATGAGATTTAACATTCAATGTCACTTAAAGAAGATGTTTCAGGGATTAAAAAGTCCCAGTTTCAGAACAAAAATGTTACGTTTTTCACATACTTTTGAAGGACATGTTGAATTAAGAAAATCTGTTTGGTAAATCCTGGCTTCAAACCTATCCAGCGTTTTGGGGTGAAGCTCTGTGTGGTGGACCTCATTTAGCGACTGTGTGTGTGTGTGTGTATGTGTGTGTGTGCGAAATAGCTTTTTAAAGGCTTTCTAAAACTATTTACAATAGTGGTTATAATAGAGTTTTCTGTTAGGTATATTTCCTATTATGAATATTTTGATTTCAACAAGGGAATAAACATCAAAGATAACAATTGTAATATTCATACTAATAATAACTCTCATAATAATAATGGATTGTTTCACAGCTTGAAAATTCAGAGTATAAATTTGAGAATTATGTTTTGATGAGTATGCAGCGTTTTCAGTTTCCTGTAAATATTTGGTGACACGATGACAGGCAGAGTGCAGTCTAGGTGACATCGCAGAACGTCAAAATGCGTCTAGATGACATCGCAGAACGTCAGTGTGCAGTCTAGGTGACATCGCAGAATGTCAAAATGCGTCTAGGTGACATTGCAGAACGTCAGAGTGCAGTCTAGGTGACATCGCAGAATGTCAGTGTGCAGTCTAGGTAACATTGCAGAACATCAAAATGCAGTCTAGTTGACATCGCGGAACGTCAGAGTGCAGTCTAGGTGACATTGCAGAACGTCAGAGCATCAGAGAACGCAAACATAAAAACACTGGAGGACAGAGTCAGGATCCATTAAGTCAAGAGCTGAAGCTTATTAAAAACAGCACAGCAGAGAGTCAGAAATGACAAGATCTGTTCCAGAGACTCCTTCAGTAATGACGTGCAGTTCATATTTTTATGGAAGTTCATTTAGTCTTTAGATTCAGATGTGTTTAGGGGTCACTGTGTTTAGTCGGCTGCTAGAATGCATTTCCACACAGACGAATGGAATCTGCTAGAGCACACCTTACCGTACCATCTCACACCATCTCTGAGGCTGATGACGGCATTAATTAGTGCCTCTCCCCTTTAATCTCATTGAGATTTCTCACAAGGGAAACCTGTGAACTTTGAGCCGGGCAGTAAGTCCCGTCTGTTCTTAGTGAGAGATCTTGTTTTGACCTGGAAGAATAAGGTCCTGCGATCGTTTTTCCTTTCCCAGGGGGGCCGCTGTTCCCAGGTGCCTTTGTGCCTGTGGACTGGGAGACCCCCGGCTGTAATACTAATTTAGTCCAATAAAATGCCCTTTGCCACACAGGAGCTTAGCGCTGAGCCTGAAAAACCCTTTTTTGTTTAATTATCAGGCTTCATCGATTCTGAGACGCGGCTTTCCAGTTGAAACACCAGCTGAGGTGAGTTGAAATAGTATCGACTGGCCTAGTTTCACACTCATAGCACAAGCCCCCTCACCCCCCCTCTTTCTCTGCACAAAGCACGTCTCAGCTGGTGCTGGGCGCCCAAGAGAAAGTCGGAACACAGCACATGTTATGGCCCCGACTAAATACTCATCAATCTCCGGTGTGGATCTCTGGATGAGAGTCACTGGCGAAGCAGCTGTTGGAGCGGTTCGGGGCTGCAGTGGATGCTGCGAGGCCGGACGGGGGGGTGCATTCGGGAGAGAGGAGCCCCCCCCGCGAGGTCTCCCCGCGCGATTCCATGCGGCGACACTTAGCTTTGGGACTGGAACAAACGTAGGAGAGAAGAACGGAGGGAGGAAAAAGCTGTAGTGAGCGTAGCATGTTAGAGAGAAAGCTGTGGAATTTCAGTTAAGAACGTACTGAAGCAAGTAAATAAAGTAAAATTCGTAGTATAAATGCAGCTGCTCGACGGCCCCTACGAAGAAGACGACAGAAAACACAAAATGTCGCATGTAAGAATAGTTAGTGAACAATTAATAAACAAAGAGGAGAAGTTGTGTTTCTATTTAAAATTCCACAATATGTGGGCTGGGAGGTGTTTCGTTATTTTACAAATATTGTCGCTTTAATGTCTGTGTGTGCGTGTGGGCGGGTTATGCATATATTACGGTTATGTGTATATTACCAAACGTCCCCACAATGTGATAAAAACTTGTTTTGTTTTGTTTTTTTTACATTGCGGGGATCACATTTTCGACCCCCGCAAGGGGAAATTCAATGTTATACATCTCTGTGACTGCTATCAAAAAAGTAAAAATGTCTTGTACTTTGTTTACTTAGTACTTGTACTTGTCAAAGATAGAGCTGGGTAGGGGATAAAGGTTGTCATTTTTGGATACAAACCTGTGTGTGTGTCTGTGTGTGTGTGTCTGTGTGTGTGTTTGCGTGTGTATTTGCCCTGCAATGATTTGGTCCCCCATCCTGTAGTTTCCAGGATAGTCTCTTAATGGATGCTGACAAAAATTTAGCAAAGATAAGTTCCGGGTGCCTCTAGAACGTGGATACTGCTGGACTCAGGCAGGGAGATGAAGCCATGAGGAGCCACTCACGACGTCTCTGGCAATCGCAGCAAAGAGAGCTGGGAGTTTGTCCGCATTAGAGCCAGGAGGAGAACGCTGAGGACGCCTCAAGATGGCGTGTTTGTGTTTCCCGTCACCGTGCATTTCCCAGCTCCTTGGAAGGCGAGCTGAGGTGTGGAGGCGCTGTGGCTGCCATCGAAAGACGAAAAATGTCAAAATGACACTGTGAGACGTTCAGCCCCGCGGGGCGGTGTGTCAGTGTTGCGCGCCGTGCATGCGTCTCGCGATGACGGCATCAGCTTTCCGGACGGAGCCGTTATTTATCAAGCTGGCGATACGGGAATTATGGGATGGGGCTCGGAGACACGGTGGAGGAAGATGTTTTTGAAATCGGCGTCCGCGCGTACTTTTCATCTAGGAATTTTCATTGCGCAGACAAACTGGGCCATTTATGCGAAATCGGTTCCTCGTAATGCAATATCGTACTGCAAGAAAGACCTGGCAGAACCCTGCTGTTTGTGATGTAGACAGCTTGGGTTCCTTTCATGTGTACCACTCTGACCGCCCAAAACATCACTGTGACGGTGAGTTTAATAAGCAGCAGTGATAAGAGGCTGGGAAGAAAAATCGCAGAGATTTCTGGGTAAATCTACAATTCCGTCTCAATGCATTTGGTTTCACGGTAGTGATGATTAAAGCAGGAAGGACCCAGAGCATCTCTCCTCACTCTACTCATTCATGGAGTTTTATGCCATGAATAGCGCCCCCTCCTGGCTCTGGTGGCAGGTGCACGGCCTCTGCGTCAGCATGGGGTGTGGTCCGAAACCACGTGGAGTCTGCTCCAAAGTTAGTCAGCTGAGATACCCGGATTTTGGGTTTTTGGACCGCAGCTCCGTATTTTCCTGGTTCTTGCGTATGGAAAGATGGGCAGAGCCTCAGTCACACTGTACATTTATGCTGAAGTTTCCTTCTGCATAAGCATTTTGAGAAAAGGTTACAACGTCTTCTCCGACAGCCGTGCACCACTCTCCAGCTCCTCTGCTTGGGCATCTGAGGCAGCCGGGCCCTGGGGGGGCTGATGGGGGGAGGGGGGGTTGGTAATAACAGGCTTCTCCCCAGTTGTCTTTGCGAAACATTAAAATTCTCGTTTCACTGTCTCACTGCTGGTCCTTGCGATGAAACAATCCCCTTGCTGGCATATTGGGGGGGGGGGGGGGGAATTGGAGGTGGGGCTGGGCGATCGGGGGCTTGG